>CM066035.1:412266039-412628627 GCA_033557465.1 Ichthyophis bannanicus | reverse complement strand
CCATGCCGCAAGATACCTTCATGACCTTGTCTTTAAGTTACGAGTTTTTAATCCCGTTTCTATCACATCATCCTAAAACGTTTTTCAGAGCTAGTAATTTAGTACATACATCATTGTCCTTTTTGGATCGTGTTCTAAATTAGTCCCTTTAAAGTCTCTTAATAATACTTGGGCATTTCTTAAGAGATTTTGTTTCAGTGTTCACGATGCATTAAAATAGTTGTACCCATCACTTAACAAAACAAGTTTTGGTTTCAAATCCATTCCCCCTTTCACAAAATTTATTTTTGCAGCCAATGTGCCTCTCCTCTCTTTTTAACAGATCCCATAGACAGTACTAGTTTCTTATACAGAAGTTTTACAAAGGTGCATAACAAGTTAGCTGTTTCTTTAAAAGATTACGCAGTTCAGTTTTATAAGTGTCTTCAGTCCCTCTCTTTTCAATTCAATTGGTCCAAATATAGTCAGGATTGACGTAATTTAGTTCCTCCCCTTCATTTGACGTCACTTCAAATGTGGCGCGCAAAATCGGCGTCTTTTTTTAAAAGACAACCGTTTCAGTTGACATACATTCCTTTGGCTGTTCCAGGAATAAGTTTTTCACGATTCGAACCCAGGTGCGTTTTTTAAAAAAATCTAATATAAATCTTGAAAAAAGTCATGTCCTCGCAACGGGTTTAATGTTTTTTATATTTGTTGCCTATCTATCTCCTACATTGTATTCATCAAGTCCGTTTTTTTGTGAAATAATATAGATTTCTCTTTGCATCACAGTAGTCTTTATAGGCTCAACAATTTGAATTTAGACTCTGCACATCATTCACTTTTTTCATTTAAGACTGATTTTCAAGTATTATATACATATAATTATTTTTTGAAGAGCATTCATACACATTTTTTTAGCCGTCCTCCGGATCGTAGGTTTCACATATGAGATTACAACACAATTGTCCACAAAAGATGCAACATTCTATTACGCCCTAACATAGCGTAATTATCTAAAAAAATCCACCCCCTACCCACCACCCCTACCCTCCCCCTCTTCTTCCTTCCCCCCTTTTCCTCCTCCCCCCTCTCCCCTCCCCCCCCCTCCCCCTATCCCCTCCTTTCCCCCACACCCCCCCTCTCTCCCCCCCTCCCCCCCTTCCCCCCCCCCCTCCCCCTCCCCCCTCCGCCTCCCCCCCCTCCCCCCTCCCCTCCCTCCCCCCCCTCCCCCTCCCCCCCCTCCCTCCCCTCCCTCCCCCCCCCCCTCTCCCCCTCCCTCTCCCCCTCCCCCTCCCCCTCCCCCTCCCCCTCCCTTCCCCCCCCCCTCCCCCCCTCCTCTCCCCTCTCCCCCTCCCCCTCTCCCTTCCCCCTCCCCTTCCCTTCCCTCCCCCTCTTTTCCTCCCCCTCTCCCCCTCTCTCCCCTCCCCCTCCCCCTCCCCCTCTCTCCCCTTCCCCTCCCCCCCCCCTCGAATAAAATGATTCATAATCAAAGTTAGGCTTTTAGACTCAACATTCCCCCTTTTTTTCACTGAATAAAATTTAGTACCAAGTCTGAGTACACTGCGTTGTATCGGTCTATCATGATAATAGTCTCCTCTATCATTCTTATATATCTTTTTCATATACATATAATTTTTTAAGTAACATAACATATCTATTTTTCATGTATATAATTTTTCAAACTACAACAAAAATTACTTCAATAGTTTATATAGATGAATTTTCCAATATGTTTATTTTTACAGTGTTTTTGCAGATGATATAGACACACAATAGAAGGTTTATATGTAAGTAAGAAGTGAATCTTCTTTATTTCCTTAGCAAAAAATTTATTGTCACTTTGCTTTTAAGTACAATCTACTATCTAGTATTACTATTGAAGCCATTTTATGACCTATCATACTTTACAACAGATCATCTCATTTTTAAGGCTCACAGATTGTTTGGCAAAAGTGCACCACAAGTCCCCTTCCCCCTCACCCTTCCCATCCCCAGTCCCCTCCAACTACCACCCCTCCCCTCTCCCCTCCTCTCCTTCCCCCTCCCCCTCACTCCTCTGTCCATCAAACAATACTTATAACTATATGTTATTTGTATCTTAGTTGCTTTGGTGAATATAATTTACGGTTTGCAGATCTCATCGATCATACACATGTAAGTCATTTAATCAAGTCTCTTTCTCGCCTCCTCCACCTCCCCCACCCCCTCCCCCTGCCTCCTCTACCCTTCGCCCCTCCCCTCCCCTTTCCCCCCCTTCTCCCTCCCTCCCCCCCTTCCTCTATTCCCCATCCATTTCCTCTCTCCCCTTCCCTCCTCCTTCCCCCTCCCTTCCCTCCCTTCTCTCCCCTCTCTCTTCTTCCTTTTTCCCCCCTCCCTGTCCCCTGCTCCCTTCCCCCTTCCCCTCCTTCCTTTTCCTTCTTCCTCCCCTCCCTCCCGCCCTCCCCCCTCCTTCCCTTCCTCCCATTCCCTCCCTTTTCTTCCTGTCCTCACCTTCCCTCCCTTCCTCCCTCCCTCCCTTTGTCTCATATTATATAATAAGTTTGTTATCATATATTTTTGAATATACATTATTTTATTTGAACATTTATTGTTTATCTATTCCGTGATTCCACCCTGTTTTTTCTTCGTTCATTATAGATGTATGTTTTTTTTAAAAATTTTGGATTTGTGAGCACATGTACATGAATACGTTTTTTATGTATTTGATTTATAATATTGGTCCAATATCATAGGCAAATATGTTTTTTAATATTTTTAATATATTTATATGTTTTATATGTTGTATGTCATTTAGCTGTGTGCCCCCTGAAGAAGGCTACGGCCGAAACGCGTAGGGGTTAATAAAAATTTGTTTACACCCACCGACGACTCTTGCCCTTTGTTGCATTCATTGGGGCAATGTATGACACATACTCGTGCACATGTTTGCCCTTGGTCAGTTGCTGTCTTGCTGCTTTTCCGTTTCAGCATTCCTGTGTGGCACCTAGGCATCTGCCTAGCCCACACTGTGCCCCAGCTGCCCCACTTCATGTTCCGCCTGCGGCCCCCTGTATCCCATTTGCAGCCTCACCATAGTGCCTTTTCGTACTTGGGCACTATGCTATTGCTGCACATGTATCACTACTATCACTAGGCTGGGTCTCTCTGCCTTTGCTATACATTGCTGACTGAAATGGTTTTCTCTCTCCTGCACTTGTGCCTCTAACGTGAGGTTTTCACTGACATTAATGTTCTGCCCTACATTTCACAGCGTTATTGTTCCTGGAGCCTCAACACGCCCACTCTCTGCCCATTGACCCCTTCACTCCGCCCCCTGAGATGCCTTACTCCACCCTCTGTGTGCTTTAACGCCGCCAGATACGTTATCGCGCGAACCTGAACGTTATCATGCGTTAATGTTACTTTTTCGCGCGACAGCGTTACGTATTGCGCGATAACGTTATGTTTTGCGCGCTACCACGTTAGCGCTGTTTAGTAAACATGCCCCTTAGTTTTATCCTGTATTCTTTTCTGTGTTCCTCTGTTTGCGAACTTCTGAATTTTGTGAAAGCTGTGGTTTTTGCTGTTATTTGTGTAGCCACTTCTTTGGAGAACCAAATAGGTTTCCTTTTCCTCTTGTTTTTATTTACTTTCCTTACATATGTATCTGTTGCCCCTTTTATTGCCTCCTTTAGTTTAGCCCACTACAATTCCACTTCCCTTATCCCCTAACACCCTGCCAGCTCCTCCTTCAGGCACTTGGCCATTTTATTGAAGTCAGTGTTTTTGAAGTCTAGGACTTTGAGCTTGCTGTGATTGGACTCCGCCTTGGCTTTTATCTCAAACCACACCGTGTGATGATCGCTGCTGCTCACATGGGCACCCACCCGGATGTTCGACACACTATCTCCGTTTGTGAGTACTAAATCCTTCATCGAGATTTCCCTGGTCGGTTCCATCACCATTTGTCTAAGTAATGCATCTTGGAAGGCATCCACAATTTTTTTACTTCTTTCGAGATTTGCAGAAGGAATACTCCAATCCACATCGGGTAGATTAAAATCACCCAATATGATCACTTCCCCCTTCATGGCTGTCTTTGCAATATCAATAATCAATTCGCTATCCATTTCTTTGGTTTGAGTTACATAAGAACATAAGATATGCCATACTGGGTCAGACCAAGGTCCATCAAGCCCAGTATTCTGTTTCCAACAGTGGCCAATCTAGGTCATATGTACTGTGATGTAGCAGGCTCTTATGAAGCAAGAGAAACTGATAGTGATCCGGTGGAGAGAGCCGGTACTGCAGGTGAATGCAGCATTTTCTCTGATGAAAGGAAAGAATGCAGAGCTAATCAGGAACCACTCCTCACTTCAAGGCAGGTGAGAAGCCAAGTCCCTGATTGGGCACGCCCAAGCAGGAGGCGGGCAGTGCAGTACTCAGCTAGCTTGTTAAAAACCCAGAAACAGTTAGACAAAGGAGAGGACCACCAGGAGAGGGAAGAAGGAGACAAGCACCTGGACGAGGATAGGTCAGATGACCAGGAACAGGAACCGAGAGAGAGAGAACCACTAAGCAGCTGTGATCCAAGAAGGAGCAGACAGGAGCTGGGAGACTCAGGGGCAGAGAAAGGCTTCTGGAAGCAGAAGAATTCTAAGGCACTGAGAGACCCAAGACTGCAGCTCAGGAGTTTAAAGGACCCAGAAGAACCTTGGAATAGGAGGCAAAGGGGTAAGGAATTACCCTGGAAGAAGCCCAAGCACAAGGTATCTGGTGGGTGTGACACGGCTAGCAAACTTAACAGTGGAAAGCCAGAAGGAGTGAATTTTAATTGTGAAAGACAGGATAAAGACAGAAAGTTTGATACTAACTGGTTAAGTCAAGAAAAGCCTGACTGTTTTCCTTTTAACACTCTAAGAGACTCTCTAGACCCAGCTGGAGCGTTTTACCCTGCACTGCCATGTGGAGATAGGTGGGGGAAGGGAAATGCTTGCACGCTGAAATGTTGTCCAAGTAAAAGCACTGATAATTGCCTAGAGATAAGAAATATAAACAAGCATTTACCTGAAGGAGGATTTGCTCAGCCTAGCTCAGAAAATACACAGGCTGAATTACTTCTCACTGAATTCAGAGAGTTCCTTAAAAGCAGAGCAGTTTCTACTCAGAACGTAGCAAAGCCATTGATCAGCTGGCAAGAAGAAATGCCTTTAATTCTTTGCCATCTACAGAACAGGAAGTCCCGATGGATTGCTCTACTTGTATGATTCCAAAGGACATTTAAGTGCTTTGCTTGCCAGTGTTGTATGTAAAAAAATAGCAAAGTTACCTCACTGTTTGCTGTGATAAAAGGGCTTATCTGAAGAGAATAAGTGGAAGCATATTCTGTGCAATTCAGGAGCAGTGCTGTGATCAGAGCTTTCTGTTACCTTAATGAAAAGGAGATCACATGACAGGTGAATGTGATCAGTAATGGACATTCAGTCAAGCAGTGAAAAAAGCCTTGTTTAAGTTCAGTTTCTTAACCTTGTTTTGTACCACATATTTCATTTACGTCTGCTGCATTTGAACTGCGTAAGCGGGAATAAACCTCATAAAAAGAAATATTCTTTGCCTTGCCTTATCACTTGAGCACCAACACAACTACAACATTAACCCTCAAGGGCATTCAAGGCCAGCCCCTCCCTTAACCCTCAAGGTCCAGGGAGTGGGTGGGTGGCAGTACCTAGCAGTTTCCCCAAGAGACACAAGTTCCACAATGCTTGTACTGGGTCAAGCATTGATATCTTCGGTCACTTCTTAATAATGGTTTATGGACCTTTCCTCCAGGAACTTGTCCAAACCTTTTTTAAACCCAGCTACACTAACAGCCTTTACTACATCCTCCGGTAACAAATTCCAGAGTTTGATTACACGTTGAGTGAAAAAATATTTTCTTTTATTAGTCTTAAATAGTTTACCCTGTAGCTTCATTGCATGTCCCCTAGTCTTTCTATATTCTGATAAGGTGAACAATTGATCTACGTTTACCCGTTCCACTCCGTTCATTAATTTATAGACTTCTATCTTATCTCCCCTCAGCCGTCTCTTTTCCAGGTTAAAGAGCCCTAACCTTTTTAGCCTTTCTTCATAGGAATATCCTTCCATCCCCTTTACCATTTTGGTGGCTCTTCTCTGTACCTTTTCTAAAATCGCTATATCCTTTTTAAGATACGGCGACCAGAATTGCACACAAAATTCAAGGTGCGGTCTCACCATGGAACGATATAGAGGCATTATAATATCTTTTGTTTTATTTTCCATTCCTTTCCTTATCATACCTAGCATTCTATTTGCTCTCTTGGCCGCCGCTGCACACTGGGCCGAGGGTTTTAACATGGTATCCACAAAGACGCCTAAATCTTTTTCCTGGGTGGTGGTTCCTAATGTGGAACCTTGCATCGTGTAACCATAGTTTGGGTTGTTCTTCCCTAGGTGCATAACCTTGCACTTGTCCACATTAAATTTCATCTGCCATTTTGATGCCTAGTCTTCCAATTTATCAAGATCCTCTTGCAATTTTTCACAATCCTCTTGGGTTTTAACAACTTTAAATAGTTTTGTGTCATCTGCAAATTTGATAACCTCACTCGTTATTCCACTTTCCAGGTCATTTATGAATATGTCAAAAAGCAGCCGACCCAGCACAGATCCCTGGGGTACACCACTATTCACCTTTCTCCATTGGGAAAATTGGCCATTTAGCCCTACCCTCTGCTTTCTATCTTTTAACCAGTTCCCGATCCACAATAGTACACTGCCTCCTATCCCATGACTCTTTAGTTTTGCCAAAAGTCTCTGATGAGGGACCTTGTCAAAGGCTTTCTGAAAGTCCAGATACACACAATATCAACCGACTCACCTTTGTCCACCTGTTTATTCACTCCTTCAAAAAAACATAACAGATTAGTAAGACAAGATCGTCCTTGTCTAAAGCCATGTTGGCTGTCTCCCATTAGGTTGTGACTATCTACATGCTGAGTAATTTTATTCTTTATGATGGTTTCTACCATTTTTCCCGGTACTGACGTCAGGCTCACCGGTCTGTAGTTTCCCGGATCACCCCTGGAACCCTTTTTAAAAATTGGTGTTACATTGGCGATCCTCCAATCTTCAGGTATTAGAGATGATTTTAATGATAGTTCACAGATTACTGATAGCAGTTCTGCAGTCTCATATTTCAGTTCTTTCAACACCCTTGGATGTATACCATCCGGCCCAGGTGATTTGCTACTCTTCAGTTTATCTAATAGTTGTAAGACATCTTCCCGATGTATCGATATTTCCTTCAATTCTTCCGCACCTTTAAATACCACTTCAGTCATAGGTAACATCCCTACATCTTCCTCAGTAAAGACCGAAGCAAAGAATTCATTCAATCTCTCCGCTATCGGCTTGTCGCCTCTTAGTGCTCCTTTAACCCCTTTATCATCTGTTGGACCAACTGACTCTCTCACAGGTTTTTTGCTACGAATGTACTTGAAAAGGTCTTTATTTCGCGTTTTTGCTTCCGCAGCAAGCTTCTTCTCAAATTCTCTCTTTGCCTGCCTTATCAATGCCTTGCATTTGACTTGCCAGTGCTTGTGCTGTTTCCAGGTTTCGTCGTTTGGCTCTTTTTTCCATTTCCTGAAAGATACTTTTTTGGCAACAACAGCCTCTCTGACCTCACCTTTAAACCATGCTGGCAGTTTTTTGGACTTCCTTCCACTTTTCTTAAAGCGTGGAATACAGCTGGTCTGGGCTTCCAAGATAGTATTTTTCAACAACACCCAAGCTTGATGTACGTCTTTAACCTTCGCAACTGCTCCTTTTAGTTTTTTCTTAACTGTTTTCCTCATTTTATCATAGTCTCCCTTTCGAAAGTTAAAAGGTAGTACTGTGGATTTCCTTACTATCCCTCCTCCACTAATTAAATCAAAGGCGATCATGCTATGATCACTATTGCCAAGTGGCCCCAACACCCTTATCTCTTGCACTAGATCTGGTGTTCCACTAAGGACTAGGTCTAATATGGCTTCCCCTCTGGTCGGTTCATGAACCAGCTGCTCCAAGAAGCAGTCATTTATTTCATCTAGGAACTTTATCTCCCTAGCATGTCCTGATGTGACACTGACCCAGTCGATACCGGGGTAATTGAAATCACCCATTATTATTACTGCGCTGTAACTTTTGTTAGCTTCCTTGATTTCTTTGAGCATTTCATCATCCATTTGGTCATTCTGGCCAGGTGCTCGATAGTACACCCCCACTGCCATTGCCTTCCCCCTTTTATTTGGAATTTCAATCCATATTGATTCTACAGCAGATTTTGTTTCCTGCAAAACTTTAATCCTTTCTGAGTCAATGCCCTCTCTAACATAGAGCGCAACCCCTCCACCAATTTGATCAGCTCTATCATTACGATATAGTTTGTACCCAGGTATCACAGTGTCCCACTGGTTGTCCTCCTTCCACCATGTCTCTGATATTCCAATCATATCTAACCTTTCATTTAGTGCTATATATTCTAACTCTCCCATCTTATTCTTTAGACTTCTAGCATTTGCATACAAGCATTTTAGAGAATGTATTTTATTCATGTTAGTTTGGCTATTGTTAGACATGGGTAAATTGGGATCTTTAAGCTCTGTCTGCTCCATACTTGAGGGCATTTGGGCTACTTTACCCTTTTGTGGAACCTCCCTGCTTTTGGTAGTATCCTTCAAGGATACATTCTTCCGAACCATCCGCTCTTGGGCGACTGTCGGCTTTCCCCTAATATCTAGTTTAAAAGCTGCTCTATCTCCTTTTTAAAGGTTAATGCCAGCAGCCTGGTTCCATCCCGGTTAAGGTGAAGCCCATCCCTTCGGAAGAGCCCCTCCTTTCCCAAGAATGTTCCCCAGTTCCTAACAAATCCAAAACCCTCATCTCTGCACCATTGTCTCATCCACGCATTGAGACTCCGGAGCTCTGCCTGCCTTTTGGGTCCTGCGCGTGGAACAGGAAGCATTTTGGAGAATGCTACCCTGGAAGTTCTGGATTTCAGCTTCCTACCTAAAAGCCTAAATTTTACCTCCAGAACCTCCCTACCACATTTTCCTATATCATTGGTACCGACATGTACCAAGACAGCAGACTGCTCCCCAGCACTATCTAAGACCTTATCTAGGTGGCGCGTGAGGTCCGCTATTTTCGCACCAGGCAGGCATGTTACCAGGCGATCCTCACGTCCACCAGCCACCCAGCTATCTACATGCCTAATGATCGAATCACCAACTATAACGGCTGTCCTAACCCTTCCCTCATGGGCACATGGCCCTGGAGAGAAACTTCCTCGGTGCGAGAGGGTTTTACATCACCTGGAGGACAGGTCCTAGTTACAGGATCACTTCCTGCCACACCAGGGTGATGCTCTCCTGTCACGTGACCTCTCTCCTCCATGGCAACAGGGGTGCTGCCAGACTGGAGGTGGGACTTCAGGACTATATCCCTGTAGGTCTCGTCTATGTACCTCTCTGTCTGTCTTATGTTTTCCAAGTCTGCTACTTTAGCCTCTAGAGAACGGACTTGTTCCCTGAGAGCAAAGAGCTCCTTGCACCTAGTGCACATGTAAGACCTCTCACCAACTGGGAGAAAATCATACATGTGACACTCAATGCAAAAGACTGGAAAGCCCCCATCCCGCTGCTGGACTGCTGTCTGCATCTTAGTTTTAAGTTTGTGTCTAGATCTTTAAGTTCTTACTTACTAGGGGTTGCTATGGGTATTTATACCAATAAAACTGTACCTAATACGTTTAATATACCTTGTTCACCTGAAGCTTAATTAATCTCAGGTCCTTAGTGTATGACTGATTTGGGTAACGAGCTTCACCTGAAAGCACCTCCTTTCTTTTAAGATGTGTAAGTACCTATAAAGCTACGATTATCCCAGGGGAGGGAGGGAAATAACACTTATTAAAAGAGGGCTGCTACACAGTACCCTGTCTTGTGCTGCTGAGGTAAGCTAAATTCTGATTTGATTTAAATTATAGCTCTTAGCTGCTGCTAGGCTCTAACTTCTTATGAAATTTAAACTACAAGCTCTCTGCTGGGTACTAAATTTAACCAGAAAGCTCTCTTCTGTGTGTTAAATTTAAACTAAAAGTACTTTGCTGTTACTTGGCCCTGAGTGACTATTAAATTTAAATTACAAGCTCTCTGCTGGGTATGAAATGTAACCAGAAAGCTCTCCTCTGTGTTTTAAATTCAAACTTTAATTGCTGCTACTAGGCCCTAACTGATCCTACAAAAAACAGTGGGTTCACAGATTAAGTAGCTTTAATACAAAGAATTCTTTTTAGAAAATTACCAGAAGTATATACTCACAGTTGCAGATTTCTCTCCAGAAGTAACAGTCCCCCTTTCTAGTCCTTCAAGACTAGAGTTGGAGGCCTGTAGACTACACCAGTATGGATGACAATGCCATCTCCTCTTTCCAACACAATTCATAGCGCTGCTTCTTTTCCCCATGTCCCCTGTATTTTAGCAGCTTCAATATTGCTTTTGACATACAGGGCTACTCCTCCTCCTTTTCTATCCTCTCTATCTCTTCTAAATAGATTATAGCCAGCTATGGCTATATCCCATTAATGTGACTCGTTAAACTATGTTTCTGTAATGGCCACAATATCCAAGTCCATTTCCACCATTAGGGCTTCCAAATCAGGAACTTTGTTGGTTAGACTTTGAGCATTTGTGCTCATTGCTTTCCAGCATTTGTTGATTGGCCTGCCTGTGTTTTGCATGGATTTTGTTCTACAGGTTCCTTCCCGCTTGCCGTTGATGTATGGTTTAAAAGTATGGTTGTTTCCAATGTCATATTGCTTTTTCTGGGAGTGATGTCCCGAACTTGTCCTTCTCCATCCGTCACCCCCTTTCCCTAGTTTAAATGTCTGTCCACATACTGCCTGAATTTTTCACTTAGGATCCTTTTCCCTGCAACGGAGAGATGTAGTCTGTCAGCACAGTGTAGTCTCTTGTTGATCCATCTCTTTCCCCAGTCATCTATATATTTAAATCCTTCTTGTTTGCCCCAGGTTTGTAGCCATATATTAAAGTTGTTTATGCAATGCAGCCTTTCTGCCCCTTACCATGAACAGGTGGAACTTCTGAGAATGCTATAGTGTTAACAATGGGCTTGAGTTTCTCTCCCAGAGTCTGGAAGTCTGAGTTTCTAACCAGGTCATTTGTACCCAAGTGGATGACAACATCGGTTTTGGAGTGCTCACTTTCTGTACTAACTATACCAACAATTTGGTTCGTATTCCTGCTGGCTGAAGAGCCTGGGAGGCATTCAACCATCTTCTCTCCTTTGAACTGTGTTCCCAAGTTGGTACCTCTGATGATGAATCTCCAAGTAGTAGTAGTTTTCTGTTTTGTTTTGTTTTTTCTTATTTGGTGCATTATCAGTATTTTTGGCATTGAGTCTTTCATTTCACGGCACTTCAGTTTCCACGAATTGTGCACCCTCATTATCCAAGGCAGAGAAGGCTTTAAGCAGGGCTATCTCTTGATGTATGGGGTGTATCTGTGTTACAGGTCACAACCTACCAGAGCCCACTGTGATCTATTTGTTCCTGGGCTGTTTGATTCTTTGTGGGAGTGGTGGTGGTTTTTGTTCAGTTTGTACCTTAGAGGAGGTGTGTTTAATCGCAGCTAATTCTTCCCTTAATTAATAGAGTCAATTCTTCATGCATAGTGGATAATTTGAGGCATATAGGGCAAGCTCTTAGGTTCCATATGATTCTTCTCGGAATGAAAGCACCACAGTTATTGCATGGAATGCATGACATGCTGATTTAGCTGTCCTAGGAGGAGAAAAGGAGAAAAAATGGTTGTAACACCTAATTAAAGGACAGATGTCAATGTATATGATGACTATATAGGCAATGCAACCCTGGAATGGATGAGGTGAGTGGTAGGGTGGGCAGGAACCTCAGTGTCCCTAGCCAGTAGACCTTATATGAACTGAGGGCACACTCAGATATCTGATTTAAAGGCTATGCAAGGTATGTAGGCAGTCTGAATATTATTAAAAACCTATATCCAAGTTAAAATGTATATTAAAAACAGGCACAATTATACATTTGAAAGCCTTAGCTGAGTATGTAGTTTCCTGAAGCTGTGATGAGCAGACTGATTCTGGTACTTGTTCAGTTGTAGGGCTGATTCAGTTAGCCCCACCCTGTGAAGTAGACTTGTAACAGACAATGGAAATTGAAATATTCAAACTGAAATCTTTCTACTATGTATCAGTCCACTATACAAAGGTCCCCTGTAACCTTAAAAGTTATACCTTTGCTGCAAAATTAAGTAGGAGACCTAAGTAGAAGACTGCAAACCTAAAAGCAAATTAATATTTTTATTCCAAGTACCTATATATCACAAGTGTCCCTGAGCAGTAGACCTTATATGAACTGAGGGCACACTCAGATATCTGATTTAAAGGCTATGCAAGGAATGTAGACAGAAAAATAGTTCCCTTAAATCCCCTACCCTGTCCCCTTCTGCATGCACATGGAAGTCCTGAAAAGTCCCTTCTGCCCTTTGTTCCGACTATGCTCCAGGGCTGTGTTGTACCCGCCTTTGTAAAGGTGCCCATATTCACTGAAAGGAATCAATTTGTTACTTCTTATACACCTTAATCTCACACATCCTACAAACATAATGCATTTTATGCATAATACCCTCCTTTTTCAGGAGCTGTCGTTGTTTCCATTGTTGACTAGCTCCATTCTCACTGCCACTGTTCCCATTAACACCAATTATTGGGTTTCTTTATCAGAATCATCCAGTGTAACATGAAGAAAGACCCCAATAATCAGTGGTGGCAGCGGCTTAAGCTAACTGGACAGTGGTGATATTCAGTTGCTGCCCTGTTAGCTTAGGCAGTGAATGTTAGGCCATCATTTACTGTGCCTGACTTTCGCCACTGAGGGATAACCAGGCAGCGGCTTAATATTGCCACTGACAGATTATCCCCAGGTAGTGACTCCGCTATTCTCCTAGAATGCCCCAAGGCTAGCCAGTTAGCATCAGGGTGCCTAGTGGCGACACCCACAGATATTCAGCGACACTAATTGTGTTAGTGCTGCTGAATATCCTATTCACTGTGATTAATATGGTTAGCAGGTCTGCTAACCACATTAATCATTTTAAATATTGGACCCAAAGACTTTACAGTTTTCCTTGAAGTCGAGGCCTGTAATATCTTGAACAGCTGCACAAACTCAACCTGATATCTCTGCACCTTGGTGCAGTTGCACCAAAGATGGATAAATCTCAATTTGCTCGCATACCCTTTAGCAGTCAGGGCTATTAGTCTTAAATTCCTATTTAAAAATTGTGAAGTGATATATATACAATATAAAATTTTATAGTCATTCTCTATCAACGCCGTAGATTAGGACAACCTATTGGTGCTAGAAAATTCTTACCACACTCTGATAGCACCCTTTGGACATCCATATCCCTCTCCCAACTCGTCAGATGAGGCATGTTCTTCCCCAATTTAGGAATAATCATTTTATATAGTCTAGATAGCATCCCTTGTGTACCCTTTTTCTTAGCATGTAATACTCAAGCTTAGTGAAATTGATTCTTAAATCACCTACAGTCATTTCTTGGGATATGTAATGGCAAAGTTGCCAGAAATAAAAAGTCTTTCTCCCACTCCGTAAGCTCTAATTAATTCCTCAAACTCTGAAATTCATTACCAGAAGATGTAGTAAAAGTCATGACTGCAGCTGAGTTTAAAAAAGGTTTGGATAAGTTTGTGGAGAAAATGTCCATAAACCATTATTAAAAAGGACCTGGAAAATCCACTGCTTATTCCAGGACAAGCATTGTGGAACCTGTGTGCCTTTTTGGGAACCTGCCAGGTACTTGTGACTTGGATTGGTCACTGTTGTTAATAGGATACTGGGCTTGATGGACCTTGGTCTGACCCAGTATGGCTTTTCTTATGTTCTAACTCAATCCATCTGTCCTCCTCATCCACTAATTGACCAACCCAATGGAGACACTTCTGATACAACTCCTTATAGACACAAAGCATGCCCCCAGGAACAAATTCACTATTTGATTTGATAGGTAAATTTCTTGTAATTCTTGCCACAGTCCCCCCAGCAAATGCCACTAAATTCTCCTCCTTAATGTCACTGAAGGGATCACTGTTATCTTCTCTTTTCATACTTTCATTTAACAACTAGGGTAAGTCAGGTAGCGCTTGCCCTCCTAGCGCTTCTTGCTCAGTCTTAACCCATGGTATCCCCTCCATAGCTCTTCTTCATTCTAGAATATCCTTGAGCTGAGCTGTCTCTTAATACTCATTAATCCTCAGGACTAAATACATCACTTTCTGTGCTATTTTTAGAAGTCTCCTCATCCATATAAAATCTAATACCTTTCTTTGTAGGGCTTTTAAAACAGAATCAGGTACTCCAGTTGGAATAGAAATAAACATAAACAGCAATCGGTGGAGAACATTCTTATAACTGTTGTAACATTTCCCATCCATGGGAAATCCTTAGTCATCCAGCAGTCTAGGTCCTCTGTAAATCACCCTTAACAGTGAGGTGTAATTAAGAGGGTATAATTTTGTCAGGTTACTTGCACTTTGAGTTCCCAAGTACTTAATAGACTCTCTTGCCCCCTAAGCACATTTTCATCACCTTGAGAGTTAAGTTTAACTGATCTAGGCTATTAACTGTAGAAATCTGCAAAAACCTGATTATTGGCTAAGGAAAATGTCCTAATTTTATCCTATGTCTTTTAGGAAAAGTCATTTTATATAGGATGAATGAATTTAGTTCCTAGAATGCTTCCTAAACATATTTAAAAGGCTAGAAATTGGCAAATAAGAATTTGTGGGGCATGTTTACTAAGTTGGGCTAACGCTTAGCCTGAGTTAATTGTATGTAGGTCCCATTGAATAACATAGGACCTAGTTACAAATAGCCTAGGTGAACTATTAGCCCAGCTTAGTAAACATGCCCTTGTATGTTGTAACACATTGTCTTACATATGTTTGTTATGTTTCAATAATCTTGTTAGTTTATTTTAATTGATATCATTGCGTTTCTTTTCTTAGGTCAGATTCTATGATATTGTACAGCCATTGCGAAAGGAAGTAATTAATCTTCAAATGAAAAAGAACAACTTGACGGAAGAGTTACACAGCTACCAACAACAGTTAAAAACAATAATGGGGGTTTGTATAAATTGTATATATTAATTGTGTCTTCACTGTGATATATTGCTTCATGTTTATAGTTTTAAAGTGATTCATAATATAAATAATACATCGACAACTCAAACAGAAAATTAAAACAATGAATACATTTTCATGTAAAACATCATGGGCAAATGGTTTCCACTAAAATGTAAAACAAGAGAGAAATCAATAAAATCTTGGATAAATAACCACGATTTGAATTATTTACAAAAGGATATGTCCATCTCCAAATGAATGTTCAAAGGCATTTAATTCCAAAGTCAAGTTGCATAACAGCTAAATACCATGTTTAAGTTGATGATAATTTAGCTATCACTATAGAAGGAGTAATCAACAATTCTTGAGTTGATCAAAAGAGATAATGTGGTGTACACGATTCCAGTAGCTTAGACCTAGGGCATTGGAACTTCTGATACTTGAAAATGGTTGTTCCATATCGTCCTGCAAGATCAGTCCCAGACAAGCGGGGTTGTGTTTCCCTACCAGCAGATGTGGAGGCAGATAAACATTCCAGAGGCTTCTTATTACATCACTGTGTAAATATCAGCCTAAGCCACTAGGGCATATTCAGTATTTCTCTGTCTCCAGCAGATGATGAATGCAAGGTTTTCAGCTCTGGCGAAACAAGAGAAGTTTGAAGAAGTAAAGATTAATCTCACTCGTGAACAACCATCCTCGGGTGACACTCTCACTAGAGTGTGATGCGGGAGACTCCAATAGACACCATTCAAATCGGTGTTCTTTTTGGAAGTCCTAAGGAGAACATAATAAGAACATAAGATATGCCATACTAGAGGGAGGAGAATTGGTTCAGCTTCACTTCGCTATCCTGTTAAAGACCTGTTGAGCAGCCAGAAAATTGGTAAAGGAGTTTGAAAAAGATTCTTTACAACCTCTGTGTCCCCTCCCTCCTCCTCCCACATGCTCTCTCCCAAAGATTGCTCTTCAGAGGTATGTGACTGTAGTTCCAGTGATAGGAGAGTAGCACTGAGCCTGGCATAGTTTTTGCCTGCCTTGGTGCTCCCTGAGGGTGAGTACCAAGACTGAGTCTTTGTCTATCTTGACTGATTTTTGTGGGGGCTCCTGGCCTCACCCATTGGTGGGGAATAAGACGGTTTGAGCTGCTTGGGTATCCATTGCTGCAGCGTCGGTATTTCCTGCCATGCCCAACTGCTGGCGCATGCTGATTGTGCTTCCCGCACTTTGCTGTGCTGCTTATGTGCCTTCCCTAGTGTGCGTCTACAGCATGTGCTATCTGGATCATGTCGGTTTGGTGGCTAGGGAAATTGCCCTCTCGACACTGGCGCAGCATTGGATATGGCTTTGCCACTTGGCGGCAGACTTGTCCTCCAAAGCCCAGCTGACCCAGTTAGCCTTTAAAGTGAAGCTTGTGTTTGGGGATGAATTGTGAGAAAAGAGCGGTCTGGATGTATTCAGACAATGCCACGGCAGTGGTGTATGTTAATTGGTAAGGGGCACAAAGAGTGTTGGAGTAGCTCTGGAGATGACTTTCCTGTTCTCCATGGTGAAAAGGAAACTCCTAGCTCTGTTGTTGCAACACATTGCCAGGATAGACAACATGGAGGTGGATTTCCTCAGTCGTGGAGCTCAGTCAGTTGACCTTTCAGTAAATTCTACACCTCTGGGCCATCCCGAGCTGGATCTGATGGCGACCTGATCCAGTTCCAAAGTACGCAGATTCTTCAGTCGCCACAGGGAAGTAGACTCTGAAGGTGTTTATTCCCTAGTTCAGTCCTGGCCAAAGCGCTGCCTGCTGTATGATTTTCCTCTGTGGCTGCTTGTAGGACATGTACCTTAACACATAGATGGCATCCAGGCTGGATTGTCCTGGTGGCACCAGATTGGCCATGGAGATTGTGGTTTGGGGACCTTATATGGCTCCTGCAGGAACCTCCTCTGCTACTGCTCGCAGTCCAGGGGCTGCTATGTCAAGGGTCAGTCCCTCTGGATAAACTGTCTCCCTTCTCACAGCTTGGCTCTTGGGAGGTCTCTCTTAATGCATAAAGGCTATTCTGGTTCCTATGTTTCTCAAGGGGAGGAGAGGTTCTATCAGTCTGGCTTATGTACTGTGGCCTTGCGCACCACCCTAGGCAGTTGCCTAAGGTAGGGCGAGCACTCTTTTTGTAGTTGTGGGTTTTCAAATAAATTGAGGTCCGAGAGACATAAGGCAAGCACAGGAAAATTTATTGATTTTTACTACTACTCCATACAGAGCTTTTGGAAAGCTCAGCGCAAGAGCAAGAAGAAAAAAAAGGTAGGATTTCTTCTCCTAACACAAATAGCTTCTACCACTTCCAGAATTCACAAATCAGGCTTTCATTACTTCCTCCAGCCTTTAAACATAAATGCCAGTTTACCCTTCTTGAAACTTCCAAACATTCAAAATAAACTTTCTGACTTCATTCAAGGAGAAACATTTTCAAAAGCAAACAGGGCTTTAAAACACTGTCCAGCCTGTTTCTTTTTCTTTACGGGCTAATGCAGTTCTTTGAGCTTCACACTCTATAGTGCTCAAACATTTAACTTGTCTTATGACAGAAAGAACATTCCATTGCAGAAGATTCTGAATCAATGTCAGAAGCATAGCTTTCTGTCTGCATTTCTTCTACAGCTGACTCTTCAGTATCGTGGTTTAAACTTCTCCGTGTAAACCCAAGCTCCGCCCTTTCTAACAGCTCAAGAATTTTCTTCCAGCAAGACTTTTCCTTTCCTATAGAATTCTCAGCATACTTGGGCAATTCTCTCTCTCTCATTAACTGGCTTACTGTCTGTAACTGGCTTAACTTGCTGTTGGTCACAGGGTTACTCACGGTTCTGCTTGTAACAGGTAAGCTTCCACCAAGCCTTTGGCTTGCAGTAAAAGTGTCCTCATTTAGGGCTCTCTCAGTTGGGAATCTCCTGCCTCCAGACTCCAAAGCAACTCCTCTGCATTCTTGGTTCTTCCCTGGCTTATGGCTTTTTCCCCTGAGGGCTCTAGCAGATCTCACAGTGTCCTCTGAGGCTGGGCTTCTCTTAGAAGTCTGTCTCAGCAGTTCCTTCTCCTCCCCTGGGCTGTCCTGGGAAATTCCTTTCTCTCCAGTTGCCCTGAAGCTTCCTCCTCCTTCCAGTACGTTAGGACTTCTGCTGTGTTCTGCCACTCTGGTAGCTCCTCCCCTGGGAACTCCCTCTCTCCTCCTGTCATCATCATCATCATAGCTCCTGTTGCTGCCCTCCTCTTTTTGTAATCCCCTAGGGACTCTATCTGAACGTGTTTGAGCTGTAGCCTCGTGCTGCTCCCTCAGCTGGCTCTCATTAGCCTTACAGCTTGTTTCTGAGCTAGGGCGTGGCTTGCAGCTTGGAACTAGATGGGTTTTTTCCTGTTCAGGAGCAGTTTGTGTTTCACAGCCCTGCTTCCTGTTTCTCTCCCTTAAGGTAAAAGTGTGGTTTTTTCCTATTTCTAGGGGCTCAGGAACATTTTGGCCACCACAGTACATGCCTGGTGTCTTTTCAAGTGTGTTATGTTATGTTACTATGGATGCCATGCACGATCAGAGTAGACTTAATATGGCAGCTTTGTTGTCCCTGCTTGCCTTTCTTCACTATGGCTTGGACAAAGGTCTATCTCCAGGAACAAGCAGTCTTCCTATATGGGTGAACATCACTGATGGAGCCCATTTGGGAACGCTCCCCCAGTGCCTTATAGGAAAGCCTTTGGGAGCACTCCACTGTGCCTGCATGCCTGCCTTCCCAACTCTTCTCCTCAATTCTTTGTTTTCCACAGAGTGAGAAGGATGCTTTGTCCTGTCATCACCGAAAAAGTCTCTTTTTTTTTTTGTGGAACATCGTGCTTCTGCCTTCCTGTCGACATCTGTTCCATCGAATCTGACACCGGTCCTGATAATTCTTTCATTTTTTATACTAGGCCTCTAGGCCTCCATAGCCTTATTTTCCATATCAAAGACAATTTTTTAAGGCATGGAAAAGCCAGTCAGTGGTTTCACAAAATGTACCAAGTATGCCAGTACCATCTCGGCCACTGACAAACATGAATGGTGCCTAAAATGTTTAGGTCCTGATCATCAGCTCAATTCTTGTCCATTGTGCCAACAAATGTCAGAGGGGCCTCAAGAACCGAGCCAGACAATTTGGATTGTTGTTTGCCTTGAACTCTGTTTCAGTGGCTTCCACTTCATCAAAGGCATAGACTTCCTCTCATGGGTCTCAGATTTCTTCAAAGTCCAAACACAAAAGTAAGTCAAAGACTCTGGCCGTTCCCAAATCCTCGGCATGGGGATCAAAGACCGAGGCCAGAGAAAAATCCAAGCGTAAACATCGAGACTCCCCCAGAGGTGCTTCTGTTGAAGATCGGCCAGCCAATCAGCCCCAGCAGGAGGATCTGTCCCCAAAGCACAAGTGAGGTTCCGGGATGCTCCAGAGGCATTGACCTGCAGAGAGTTACCGGTTCCATGTTCTAAAACTGTGGCTCAGAGCCCCATAGGTGATGCCACCCAGACATCGGCCATCTCCCTAGACCAACGTATGCTGGCTCTCGAGAGGAGTTTGGCAGCACTCCTAGCAGCCTCAGTACTGATAACATCGAGAGCTTCAGGAATGCAGACTTCAGCAACGAGTCTACAGCTAGGTGTATTGGGCCCAATGCCGGCCCTTGAACCAGCATTGTCGTAACTCCTGTGGTCGATACCTTTGTTGGAACCGATTGATACCCCCGGTATCCAACAGATTCAAACTGCCATAACTCTCGGTTCTGATACCTCTGAGTATCTGTATTGGTGTTAACCGTGGACTTCCACGAAGTATCGAAGTCAAACTCAAGACTGCCAATACTTTGATCTCTTACCAGACTCTGATTCCAGTTCTTCAGAATCCGACAAGGGGTCACTCAAGTCCCAAGAACTTACATACATCCCTTTGGACCATTCACTGCCCTAGGAATGGCGGCGGTCCCCACTAGAAGATATGTCCTTTCAGGACTTCATATGTGACATGGCAGCAGGGCTCACTATCACAGTTGCCTCAGAAAAGGAACCAAGGGCAGAAGAAGTGGAGATACTCCAATACCTTCCCACGCCCAAGGAGGCAGCTACATTACCAGTGCATCGTATCCTGCAGAATCTTATGCTCTGCATGTAGGAGGCTTCGTTCACTGTTCCACCTGTCAGCAAAAGACTTGATACTATGTACAGAGTACCAAAGCGCCCATGCTTCCAAAAACCTCAGCTATCCCACCACTGAATGGTGGTGGAATTGGTGATGTGCCAAATAAGAATCTCTAAAAACCATTTATCCATGCCACCTGGCAGAGACTTGAGGACACTCAATGCCTTAGGGCAGTGATGGCTAACCTTTTTGAGCCCGAGTGCCCAAACTGCCGCACAAAACCAAAGAATTTCCTCAAAGTGCCAGCACGTCATTTGCATAAGTGGTCTTATTTGCATAAATATTTGCATAATGTTACCATACACTAACTTTTAGTAAACATGTCTCTTAATGAGTGTATGGATAAAGAAAGACTAAAAGATTTCTACATTACTATAATCCAGTGCCAACCGCCAGGCACATTAGGAACTACTACAAAAGCTGCCCATATAGAACCCATAGCAAACCCGCCGTATCCTGACAGCATTACCAGGACTCACAAAGCACCATACCCTACCTATCAAAAGGCAACACTGCAAATATTAAACCAATACATTTCAGAGAATACTGGGGAAAGAGAACAAGTGGCAACGTCAAATAGGAATTTCCTCTTGTACCAAACAAAGCGCAGATGTTAATGATGCACATTTCCCAGAGCTGACATATTCCAGTTAATAAATTCAAAATAAAGAAACATCTTTCTACCTTTTGTGCATTTGTTTTTCAGTTGCAATTGGTCCAGCCACTTTCTTCTGGTTTCTTCATGTTTTCTGCTAACTCTCCATCGTCTGCTGTCCATTTGTCCTTTCTTCTCTCTTCTAGTTTTTTTTTTCCATTCTCTCTCTCTCTACATCTGCTTTAACATACTAATCTTTCTCCTTTTGCTCTTTCCTCATTCCTATTTCATCCACACAAATTTTACCCCTCCATCCTCAATCCCCAATTACTCTCCCAATACCTGGCCAATTGTAGATTTTTCATCCCTCCTACACAAAATATTTTTCCCCTCTCCATTTTACTCTCCCAGCCCCATCCCATTCTAATCCTCCCCCAACATCAGCTCCCTTCTAGTTCCAGTCTCACCCAGCATCCATCCCCTTCTAGTCCCTGCATCAGCCCATTTCCAGTCCTAGCCCCCCATCAGCCCATTTCCAGTCCTAGCTCCCCCATCCATTTCCAGTCCAAGTCCCTTCATCAGCTCATTTTCAATCCTAGCCCCCCCATCAGCCCATTTCTAGTCATTTGCTAGCCCCACCATCAGCCCATGTCAAATCATAGCTCCCCTGCACTCAGCCCAATTCCAGTCCAAGCCCCCCCATGAGCCCACTTCCAGTTCTAGCCCCTCCATGAGTCCATTTCAATTCAAGCCCCCACCACAGCCCATTTCCAATCTTAGCTCCCCCCAACAGCCCATTTCCAGTCCTATCCTAGCTGTTCCATCAGCCCATTTTCAGTCCTAGCTCCCTTCCCTCACAGCCCATTTCCATTCCAAGCCCCCTCCCCATCAGCTATTTGCAGTTCAAGCCTCCCCTTCCACTCAGCCCATTTCCAGTCCTAGCAACACCCCAACCCATTACCAGTCCTAGCCCCCCGTCAATCAAATTCCAGTCCTAACCCCCATCACCCCATTTTCAGTTTAAGCCCCCCCTATAACCCATTACCAGTCCTAACCCCCCATCAGCCCATTTCCAGTCAGCCCCCCATAGCCCATTGCCAGTCCTAAACCCCCCCCATCAGCCCACAGCCCATTACCAGTCCTAACCACATCAGCCCACCTCAAGTCCTAACCCCTCTCCATCAGCCCATTTCCTGTTCTAGCCCCCCCATAACCCATTATCAGTCCTACCCCATCAGCCCACTACCAGTCTTAACCCCCCCCCCATAGCCCATTGCCAGCCCTCATCAGCCCACAGCCCATTGCTAGTTTTAACCCCCCCATAGCCCACTGCGTCTTAACCCCCCTCCCCAGCCCACTGCCAGTCTTAACCCCCCAGCCCACTGCCAGTCTTAACCCCCCTCCCTAGCCCATTGGCAGTCTCAAGACATCTCCCTTCCTCCCTAGCCGATTGACAGTCTTAACCTCCCTCCCTCCCTAGCCCATTGCCAGTCTTAACCACCCTCCCTCACTCCCTCCATAGTCCATTGCCAGTCTTAACCCCCCTCCCTCCCTCCCTAGCCCATTGCCAGTCTTAACCCCCCTCCCTCCCTCCCTAGCCCATTGCCAGTCTTAACCTCCTCCCTCCCTAGCCCATTGCCAGTCTTAACCCCCCCTCCCTCCCTCCCTAGCCCATTGCCAGTCTTAACCCCCCTCCCTCCCTCCCTAGCCCATTGCCAGTCTCAACCCCCTCCCTCCCTCCCTAGCCCATTGCCAGTCTTAACCCCCCTCCCTCCCTCCCTAGCCCATTGCCAGTCTTAACCCCCCTCCCTCCCTAGCCCATTGCCAGTCTTAACCCCCTCCCTCCCTCCCTCCCTCCCCAGCCCATTGCCAGTCTTAACCCCCTCCCTCCCTAGCCTATTGCCAGTCTTAACCCCCTCCCTCCCTAGCCCATTGCCAGTCTTAACCCCCTCCCTCCCTCCCTAGCCCATTGCCAGTCTTAACCCCCCTCCCTCCCTCCCTAGCCCATTGCCAGTCTTAACCCCCCTCCCTCCCTAGCCCTTTGCCAGTCTTAACCCCCCTCCCTCCCTAGCCCTTTGCCAGTCCTACCCGCCCCCCCTCGGCTCATGGCAATTTAAAAAAAAAACTGGCCGCGGCGGCGGCATGGAGTGTCCCGCGGGGCTCCCTCTGCCCGGCGCGACTCAGCCCCTCTCTGCCGGCTTGCAGATACGCGAGGGAGGGATACGCGAAGGGAGAGAGTCTCCCTCGCGTCTCTGTTAAGCCCGCAGGGGCAGATGTGAAATTTCCCATCAGCCCCTGCGGGCTTAACAGAGACGCGAGGGAGACTCTCTCTCCCTTCGCGTATCTGCAAGCCTGCAGAGAGGGGCTGAGTCCCGCCGGGAGAATCCCGCCGGGCAGAGGGAGCCCCGCGGGACACTCCATGCCGCCGCGGCCAGCTTTTTTTTTTTTTTTTTTAATTGCCATGAGCCGGCATATCTCAATTTGCGACCTTCCCGTGTGCCAGCTGCAAGGCCTTCGCGTGCCATAGGTTCGCCATCGCTGCCTTAGGGCATCGATGCTTCCAAGCATATATGTTGGTCTCCAGAATCAACTCTTGCATGCTGTACATGGGCATGTTTCTGAAGAATGTCACCAGGGATCTGGAAACTTTCAGCCCCCTACTTCCTGAGGATAAGCAGAGTGCATTTCAGACACTTATCAAACAAAGTTAAAATACTTCTAAGTTTCTTACCAGTGCCTCTTTTGATGCCTTAGAATCAACAAGCAGAACTTCAGCAGTCTGCATTGGGGCTCGCAGAATGGCCTGGTTACAAGCATCAGATCTCAAGCAATGGGTTCAGGATAAATTGGTCAATATCCCTTGTACTGGGGAAAACCTTTTTGACAAAGATTGGAGGGAAAAAGCAGGGGAGATTGAAACACATGATCTCACCCTAAAACACTTTTCCAGGAAAACTGCTGACCCATCCAAGAGAAAGATTCTTCAAAAGAAATTTTATCCTTCTTACCCGCCTTGTGCTGTCAATCAACCTCTGCATCCTCAACAGAGGCAGCAGGGCCCTCACCAACCCTAAAAGCCCAAGGCTCCTAAGCCTCACCCAACTGCACCGGCACAACCGGCACTTGTTTTTTGACTCCTTCCTGGAGAGCATTGCCAATCTGCCCTTGGAGAGCCCCTAGTCCCTCCACATAGCCTCCCTCCCCAGACCCTCCCAAGTTTACTCCCCCCTACATACTCTACCCTCCCTTGACTACCTAATGCCATTAATGTAACCCTAGATATACTAACTTAATACTAAATGAGGTCTCCAAGTTGATTTCCCTGTTTCAATGTATACTGTTCTGTTTCAATGTAAACTGCTTTGACCATAGGATAAAGCGGTATAGAAAAATTGTTAAATAAATAAATAGCAGGCAGACTTTGTCAATGTACCCACAGGTAGCACCTCATAACATCAGAGCAGTGGACACTCCAGATTGTCTAAAGGGGTTATCAGCTTAATTTCGAAACCTTACCCCACACAAGCTTCAAAGGGAAATATCCCACACAAACCCCTCAAAGCACTCTCTTAAAAGAAGAGGTGACCACCTTCTTGTCCCAGAGTGTCATAGAAAGGGTTCCTCCTCCTCAGGAAAGGATGGGCTTCTACTCACCTTATTTTCTCATTCCAAAGAAAACAGGAGGATTCAGGCCTATCTTGGATCTCAGAGACCTCAACAAAGTTCATGGTCCAAAAGAAATTCAAAATTATTTCCCTAGGAACTCTTCTATCATACCTCCAGAGACACAATTGGCTATGTTCTCTAGACCTAAAGAAGGAGTACACGCATTTACTGATCCATCCCTTGCACAGACAGTATCTGCGCTTCATGTTCCAAGGAAACCATTATCAATACCAAGTTCTTCCCTTCGGTCTAGCCTCTGCCCCAAGGGTCTTCACAAAATTTATTTTTATTTATTTATTATTTAACTGGTTTTATATACCGACTTTCAACATGTCAAGGCGGTTTACATGGAGCAGTAATTTAACATGGGGTACATAGAATGTAATTGACTCTCCTCAAGAGGTAAGACTCTCCCTTCATCGCACCATCATGGTACTCCAACACCTAGGCTTTGTCATAAACTTCCAAAAGTCTCACCTGGCTCCAACCCAACGACTGGAGTTCATTGGAGCGCTCTTAGACATTCAGCAAGCCCGAGCTTTCATCCCACAAGATCACTGTGACCGCCTCATCAAACTGTCAAAAAGAGTACAGCAGCAAAGACGGGTAACAGCTTGATTGATGCTATGACTATTAGGACACATGGCCTTCACGGTCTATGTCGTTCCCTATGCTCGATTACACATGGGACAAGCGCAATGGACTCTTTCTTTTCAATGAACGCAATCGAAGGGGATTCTTAGAGACAAGATCCACATCACTCCTCAACTGATCAAGTTTCTTCAGTGGTGGTGTTCCCAGAAAAACCTACTTGTTGGGTCACTTTTTCAAATGTATCCACCTCGATGCACCCTTACAACGGATGCTTCCAAGCTGGGTTGGGGAGCACATCTAAACGACTTGACCACACAGGGGCTGTGGACACCACAGGCATCTGCCCTGCAGATCAACCTCCTAGAACTACGGGAACTGACAAATGCTCTTTGAGTTTTTCAACCCCAACTTTCAGGGAAACCTGTTCTATTCAGGACAGACAACCAAGTTGCCATGTTCTACATCAACAAACAGAGGGGGATGGGATTCCATCCCCTCTGCAAGGAAGCAATTAGCCTGTGGTCCTTTGCCATCTCTCACTGCATTCACCTCAGAGTGGTATACCTCCCAGGCGAACTCAATGGCCTAGCAGACAGGCTAAGCCATATCCTTCATCCACACGAATGGACTTTGCATCGGGAGATGGCTGCTCAGATCTTTTAAACGTGGAGAACCCCACTCATTGATCTTTTTGCCACTCCACAAAACACACAGCTTCCGCTGTTCTGCTCTAGGGTTCCTTCGCTGCACTGACAGGCTCCGGATGCCTTCCTTCTCCATTGGGAACAGGGACTGTTCTACACATACCCTCCAATCCCGTTGATACCCAAGACACTGTTCAAACTACAGGCCGACAAGGGCTCATTGATTCTCATATCTCCCTTTTGGCCCCCGTCAACTGTGGTTTCCTATGCTTCTTTGCCTGGTAGAGACTGAGCCACTCACTCTGGGATATACACCCATCCTTCTCTCTCAGGACCACGGGATGCTCCTCCATCCCAACCTTCACTCTTTACACCTGATAGCATGGCTGCTGAAAGGCTAGTACTCACCGACCTCGACCTACCACAGGTGTCAAAGATGTCCTTGCATCACTTAAAAATTCTACCAGCCAATCTTATGCATTTAAATGGCGTAGGTTTGCCCTTTGGTGCTCCCTAAAGGACCTCGACCCCTTTTCCTGCTCAGTGAAGTCACTTCTACAATATCTTCTCTACTTATCTATGGCAGGTCTTAAAACTAACTCCGATCTCCTCACACCCCTTAGTAGCATGCTTCATGCAGGGCCTCCTGCTGACCAAGCCACCCATTACGCCACCTCTGGTGGCATGGGATCTGTGATAAGGAAGCTTATCATAGCTCAGGAAGGAGCTATAGAAAAGGTGAAGTGACTCTGAACAAGCAACCTGTCAGTTCTGGTAGAAATATGAAAACAGAATTTGCCATAAAAGACTACCAGTCCCAGAATGCACCAGGTTTCCAACAGCCATTAGAGGAGCTGAAGTGAGGAAACGTGTGTTCAATCAGGAGGGCTATGAGGTAATCCCTAAGCACTCATCTCAAAGGGCAGGGCCTGATTCAGCACAGCTGCGCTGTGTTAGGGAGGATCACTCATCTAAGCAGAATAAGAGTAGAGTTTATTCTACAGATGACGATCTTCATGATCACCTTGGATATGCAGAGAAGGATCATCAGTTTCATCTGAAGAATCAGCAGAAGCAGAAGCCAAACCGGACGGATAGAGAAGGAAAGAAACCCTCTGGAAGGAAGAGGAGAAAAGCCTTTGAGAGGTCTAGAAGAGTCCAAGGCAGTACGTATACTGGGAGGTATTCCAAGGGCCAGCATAGACCATTGGACTGGGGAAAGCCAGAGGAATGGTGCTGCAGAACAAGGAATCACCAGAGGCTACCTGTGAGGGAGACGGCTGCACGTGGAAGGGACTCTAAGACCTATGCCAGAAGGTATGTGAAGAGAGATCCAGTGTCCAGGGATCAGGACTGGAAGGCTGGACATAAGAACTGGACTACATACTGGCCAGGCTATATAGAGAGGAACTATAGCAACAATGGAAGCTCAGGTATGAACATTGATCTATGCCCTAGCTATAACCTTGAAAGACAGCAGGGAAATAAGTGTTCTCCTGAAAGTGCTCCATTGAAAGATTCATCTGTGCCAATTCATGATAGTGACCCTATGCTTGTTGATGAAGGGGAAATAATAGCAGATCAAGATATTGTTTATATGGACTGCTCTCTATCCAAACTCCGTTGGTAACTTTATGTGATAAAGCACAGCAGCCATCACAAAGAAAATATAAATTTGTTCTTTATTCCACTAAGAAAAGCTCCTGAAGCAGGATTTGACTCACACAGTAGAAAGCCAGCCTGCTAAAGGGTTTCAGCTGGATAACTGATAGCAATTGAGCTGCACCTAATTGCTTGTGAGCTAGGAGAGAATTACTTCTGGATCTGTGTGGAAAGTAATCAGAAGTTAACCTTACAAGAACAGTTTATTTCTTTCTTTGTGGCTTTTCGTTTGTTAGAGATATGCTAAGAAAACATTAGCTAATTGCCTGACAAGTTTGAAGGTTGTTTTCCTGATTTTGATTTTTGACTTTGTTTTACCAAGTTAAACATTGCAAGCAAGTAACCTAATTTATGTGCTACCAAGCATATCTGTGCTGGGAGAAATAACCCATAAATAAAGAAGTATCTTATTGGCTTTAACACTTGTGCACAACTAAATTATTGTCAGCAGCTGTGTCTGGTGTGAATGAACTACATTACCCACAATACCTTGTAAAAATCATATAAATATATGCATTGTCAAGACTGTGAAGATTCTCACCCAGGCAGCTGTCTGACAGATCTCAATGTTGATCTCCAGGAACAAGCAGGAATTTAGTCTTCACGTATGGGTGATGTCAGTATCGACGGAGCCCACGCGGGAACGCTCTCTAGCGTCCAATAGGAAAGCTTTTGGGAGCATCCCACTGCGCCTGCATCGCTGCCTTCCCGCCTTTCCAGCTCTCCCTCCTCAGTTCTTCTTTTTCCGCGGAGCCGACAAGAAGCAATTCCTGTCACTGCAAAAAATTTGATTTTTTTTTCTTATTTTTTTTGTGGTCGCATCTGCCTTCCCATCGACACTGGTACCAACTCTGTCGGTGCTTTCTTTCTTTTCAAAAAAAAAATTCTTTAGTGAAGAAAAACGTTCTTCCTTTGGGAGCATCGACGCCATCTTAGGCTTAGGCCTTTTCTTTTTCTCAGAATGGAAAAACCAGCAAGTGGTTTTATTTTATTTATTTATTATTTAACTGGTTTTATATACCGACTTTCGACATGTCAAGGCGGTTTATATGGAGCAGTAACTTAACGTGAGGTTTTAAGACGTGTTCCAAATTTGGCAGTACTATTTTGGCCACCGATACCCATGACTGGTGTCTGAAGTGCTTAGGACCAGATCACCAACCATCAGAATGTCCTCTTTGTAGGAAGATGACAAAGAGAGGCCTACAGAACCGAGCTGCTAAACTCGGCACCCTCTTTGCCACAGATGCGATGTCTGTAGCATCAACGTCATCAAGAGCTTCATCTTCCTCTCAGGGGTCTCAGGTATCAAAACCTAGGTCTTCATCAAAGACTAGCCGGCCCTCCAAGGGTAGATCTCCTTCTAAGCATCGAGATGCCTTGGATGATGTCCTCGAGGGGGATACACCGGCCAAACAAGCCCAGTGGGAGGTCCTTGCCTCCAAAGCCTTAGATGGGGGTCCCAGGATGCTCCCGAGGCCTCTACCTCCGGAGAGCTCCTGGTGCCATGTTCAGGGATCATGGCCCGCAACTCCTGTACCGATACCCAAGCATCGGCAAGCTCCATGGATCAGCGTATCCTAGTCATTGTGCGGAGCTTAGCGGCCTTACTGGCGGCCTCCGTACCGGTAAAGTCTTTACAGTGGATTCCTCAGGCATCGGTACCGACTATGGTACCGAAAGAGTCTGCATTGACCTTTTTACCTCTTACCATGCTAACGCCCATGCCGGCCCTCGAGTCCATTTCGGGTACTGAGATTCCGGCACCGCAGCCTTCAGCTACCAGATTTGACTGGTATTGAGTATGTGCAGGGCGCGAACACCCTGCCCGTCGATACTTTGAATCTTCTGACTCTGATTCATCGGATGATAAATCAGCCGGTATCCGGGAAATGAGAACTCTCCTGGAGGACCCTTCTCCGTCCCCACAATGTCACATGTCCCCTCCGGAGGACAGGTCTTTTCAAGACTTTATTCGCAATGTGGTTCGGGGTCTGTCCATAACGGTGACTTCGGAGAAGGAACCTAGGGCTGAAGAGCTTGAAATCCTTCAATACTCTGCAGCCCCAAAGGAGGCTGCTTCTCTCCTTATTCATCGAATGCTTCATGACGTTATGCTTTGTATGTGGGATACACCCCTAACTATCTCTCCACATACTCGATGTCTCGATACTATGTACCGGGTCCTGGACGGTTCCGGTTTCCAGAAGACGCAAATACCATGCCATTCCATGGTGGTGGAATCCGCAATGCGTCGAATAAAAAGCGCTAAGACACATTCCTCGAACCCTGCAGGCAGAGAATCGAGAATCCTCGATGCTTTTGGTCGTCGATGTTTTCAGGCCCCCTTGTTATCAACCAGAATCAGTTCCTACTTACTTTATATGGGTATGTTCCTTAGGGAGGTGGCTAAGGATTTGGAGTTGATTGCTCCTCTTCTCCCTGATGACAAGAGAGCTGATTATCTCACCCTTTTGAAAATGCCCAAAATGTTTCCAAATTTGTTAACGGGGCAACTTTCGACTGTTTTGAATTGTGGCGCTCTCACCCCTACCAGGCGGTTGCCTAGTAGGGATGGGAGACTATCTTGTATTCCTTTTCCAAAGGGTTGTAGTTGTGTAGTCAGAAATGAACCAAGTGGATGTTTCAAAGCGCACAGGAATTTTTATTAGCTTCCTTTAGGTAAGATGGTAACAATCTTCAAAGCAACTTTACACTCAGGACAAAGAAACAAAGGATAATCTTCTCCAATTAAAGCAAATATCAAAGCACTGTTTCCGTGGAATTATTTACAATGGCTTTTCTTTTCTTTCCCTTTAAAATGCTTCTTACTTCAGCAATCATAAAGGCACATGTATTTACAACTTACAATCAAAGCCAGTAGGGCTGCTAGCTCCTCCTTTGCTGTTTTGAGTTAAACAGTTCTCTGCTGTCTAGCCCCGCCTTGGTTGCTCTAGCCACTTCTTTAGGAAAGAACCTTAGTGCTTCAATATAAGACTCATTCTCTCCTTTACTTCAGGCTTTCAGCTATAACAAAAGTTGTAACAGCTTTCTTAATTTCTTTCTGCTATTTGGCTTCCATTAATTAGCATCAATACAAACAGCACAGTTCATCTCAGAACAAGAAGAGCCCATGTCAGTTCCTCTACCATCCACCTCCATACTTTCTTCTGAGCTGCATATTGGTAAAGCTTGGAAACGTTCAGGCACTTTTTCCTTTAAGTCATTTAAAAGCTCAAATAGCCTATTCCACTGCACTGCCCTTCCTTCTCTTGGCAGAACTTCAACAGGCTTCTCCTGTTCAACTTTTCTTGAAAACCCCTTCTTTCTAATCTGGGTTTTCCCAGGTACAAATCCCTCTTCAGAATCAGAGCAAGAGATACAAGCCTTAGGCTTCACTGCTTTCTTTCTCCTACCTTGGAGTTTTACTGCAGGACGTCCATATCTGGGGCTTCTGTTGGCCGTAGCTATCTCTGCCTCAGAGCCAGTTAGGAAATCAGGGTAAGATTTCCTCTCCACTTCCTGGGGCTTCTTCTGCCTGAAGACACACCCTTCACCCGAGGAGTCTAGGCTCTCTTGCCTTAGCTTTTCCAATGCCAGCCTTCTCTCTCTCTCTCTCTTGCCAGTATACTTGGTCCTCTCCCTGGAACCTTCTCTGTAGCTCTCTTGGCTGCAGTCCTGGCTGCTCTGGCTCACCTTGCTCTTGTCCTTGTTCTTGTTCCTGTTTCTCCTTCCGTCTGTCTCTCTGTTTGTTTGCTCAAACTTAAACGTGGAGCAGGGCACCTCCCCTTCTGACTCCACCCCCATGTACCTCCTACTCTTACTTAGGGTTGCCATGGAGTCTGGATGTGGCTTTAGCCTAGCTCTACCCTCGTGGTTTCTCTCACTGCTTTTACAAGGGTGTATGTGTTCTGGTGCACCCATCCCCCGCAAAGAAGAAAAAGTTCCTTTTCCCTTTATTTCCTCATGCTGGACTGCACTCTCCTTACCACAGAATGCGTCAGCAGAACTTCAGCTATATGCATTGGTGCACGCAGGATTGTTTGGCTCCAAGCATCAGATCTTGAACAGTGAATTCAAAATAAGCTGGGTAATATATCTTGCGTGGGTGAAAACCTTTTTGGGAAGGACTGGCAGGATAAAGCTTCTCAGCTAGAATCTGAGAACACTACTCTTAATAGACTTTCTAGATCTACCGCCAACCCAGCTAAGAAAAAGACATCAAAGAAACCTTTTTTTTCAATAAGAAAAAAAAGTACTACCCTTCTTACACTCCTGCGGTGCACTGCCCCATCCATGTTCCCCAGAAGGGGCAGCAGCAACCAAAATAGCAGAGAAAGGCTCAGACTCCTAGGTCTCAGCCACCCCAGCAGACCCAACCTCCTCAGGGTCTTTGACTCCTTTCTGGAGAACATAGCCGTCCTGCCTCTGGAGATTCCAGATTCCATACGCATTCCCAGCAGATTATGTCACTGTCCACAGGTGGCATCTCGTAACATCAGAGCACTGAACTCTCTCCATTGTACGGGAAGGGTACTGAAGTCTACCCCTCCCTCCCCCAAGTCTCCTCCAAGAGAGTTCTGTTCTCAACCCCCTCTCACCGCTCTGTTGTTGCAGAAGGTCACCTCCCTTCTCTCACAGGGTGCAATAGAGGAGGTGCCACTCTTCCAGCAAGGTCTGGGCTTCTATTCTCCTTACTTCCTCATTCCAAAGAAGACAGGAGGATACAGGCCCATTCTGGACCTCAGAGAACTGAACAAGTATCTACTTTGGGAGAAATTCAAGATGATCTCCCTAGGTACTCTTCTCCCCTATCTCCAGAATCAGGATTGATTCTGTTCTGTATGTTCTGTAGAACTAAAGGACACATATACTCACATTCTTATTCACACAGAACACAGAAGGTTCCTGTGTTTCCTGTTCCAGGAGAAACATTATCCATACAGAGTCCTGCTTTTCGACCTCATCTCTGCCCCAAGAGTCTTTACAAAGTGCATGGCAGTGGTAATTGCATTCCTAAGGACTCTAGAGATATTTGTCTTCCCCTACTTAGACGACTGGCTCATTTGAGCAAGCACATCTCTAGAGGCCAATTTTTCCCTCTTGCGCACCATGCAGGTGCTGCAACACTTGGGATTTGTAATAAACCTTCCATAATTCCAACTCATTCCCTCTCAAACTCTAGAGTTCATAGGGGCTCTCCTAGACACTCAACAGCGTTTCTGCCTCAAGCTCGCTGTGCTCAACTCATTCAGCTTGCATCTCAAGCATGCCTCAAGAACTTTCTCACTGCTCGAGAAATGCTGCAACTCTTGGGCCATATGGTATCTACTGTATATGTTGTTCCATACGCTCGTCTGCATATGAGTGCAGCTCAATGGACCCTGGCTTCCCAGTGGTCTCATCCTTTCGGTCACCTGGGAGACAGAATAATGCTCTCTACACTTCTCATCTCATCTCATCTCTCCAGTGGTGGATGCATCCAAATTAGACTGGGGGGCTCATCTGGACAAGCTCTCTACTCAAGGTCTTTGGTCTCATCAGGAGTCACAGCTCCACATAAATCTGCTGGAACGCAGAGCCATCCACATTGCTCTCAAGGTGTTCCATGACCACCTTCGCTTTCGCACAATTCTAGTCCAGGCAGACAATCAGGTAGCCATGTTCTACTTGAACAAGCAGGGTGGAACAGGCACTTGGATGCTTTGCAACAAAGCCATACACCTGTGGTCCTTTGCCATACAGCATCAGATTCACCTACCTGCGGTGTATCTTCCAGGCAAACAGAATCTCTTGGCAGACAAACTCAGTCAAGTCCTGCTACCCCACAAATGATCTCTCCATGCGGACAAGGTTGCTCACATTTTTCAGATCTGGGGAACCCCAGACATAGACCTGTTTGCAAGTCCTTAGACTGCCAAACTGCCCCGCTTCTGCTCCAGAACGCCTTCTCAGAACAACCAGGGGGTAGATGCCTTTCACCCTCACTGGTGTCAAGGCTTCCTATATGCCTTCCCTCCCATTTCCCTCATCCCCAAAACTCTTTTCAAACTCCAGAGAGACAGGGGTTACATGATTCTTATAGCCCAATGTTGGCCACGACAACCGTGGCATCCTCTGCTTCTATGGCTCTCTCAAGTTCAACCAGTATATTTGGGGTCTGCTCCAGATCTCCTCTCACAGGAGGACAGGACACTGCTGCATCCCAATCCGCAGTCCCTTTTCTGCAGCCTTTTAATATTAATTTTAAATTTTTTTTTTTATTATAAACCGCTCTGGTACCTTGTGTGTGAGCGGTATATAAAATGTTTTAATAAAGATAAAGATACATCTTACAGCATGGCTGCTGAAGGCATAGCCTTTCAGGACATCAGCCTCTCTCAACAGGTGAAAGCTATCCTTTTAGCTTCTAGGAAACCTTCCACAAAGCGCTCCTATGCCTTCAAGTGGCGTAGATTCTCTCTCTGGTGTTCGGAAAGGAATCTTAACCCCTTCTCAGGTCCGGTGGATGCATTACTTGAATATCTTCTCCACCTCTCTTCTTCTCAACTCAAAACCAATTCGGTAAGAGTCCACCTAAGTGCCACTGCGGCTTCTCACATGCCCTTAGATGGTAAACCCATCTCTTCTCAGCCGCTTATAGCACGCTTCATGAGAGGTCTTCTATTAATTAAACCTCCCATTAAGCCACCCCCAGTGGCATGGGATCTCAATGTTGTTTTACGACAGCTTATGAAGCCGCCCTTTGAACCACTAGCCACTACTTCTCTAAAGTTTCTCACCTGGAAGTTCACTTTCCTTATTGCCCTCACTTCAGCAAGACGCATCAGTGAACTTCAGGTTTTGGTGGCTGATCCTCCTTATACACGATTCCACCATGATAAGGTAGTCCTTAGGACTCATCTTCACTTTATGCCAAAGGTGGTCTCGCCCTTCCACTTAAACCAGTTGGTTTACCTCCCTGTTTTTTTCCCTAGACCTCATTCCTCTAGGGCAGTAGTTTGCACTGGCTTCTGACCAACTTTTGTTTCCTCTACAAGATCCTCATTCTTACCCACAAAGCATTACACACTGGCTCCCCGCAATATCTAGCCGACTCCATCCGTCTGCAGCCTTATCCCCGTCTCCTTCGCTCAGCACACGGCAATCTCCTCTTTCTTCCCTCCCCCTCCTTGGCTCATCTGGAATCTACACGTCACTCCACTTTCTTCTTCCTGGCCCCTGCTCTCTGGAACTCCCTTCCCCTTGCCCTCTGTACCGAACTGTCCTATCAACACTTCAAGAGTTCACTCAAAACTCACCTCTTTCAGCAGGCATTCCACCTCCCCGATCCCTAAGGTTACCACGCTCCACCAGCCTCCCCTTACATCAGTCCTCTCTCCCTCCCTCCTCTACCCTGTCTAACTGTCCTTTTCTGTCTCTTCCTGTCCCCCTCTTTCCTATCCAAACAGTGCCGTTCCTTTCTTTTCTATTTTCCAGTTGATTTTATTGTACACCGCCCTGATGCATATGCTTGGGCGGTCTATCAAGAGATAAATAAAGATAAAGATAAAGCCCTTCATACTCTGGATTGCAAACATGTTTTGGCCTTTTATCTCCAGAGAACTTGGGAGCAAGCGACTTTTCATCGCTTTTGACTCGAGTCACCTAGGAATACCAGTATCCAAGTGAACTCTCTCCAGATGGATAGTAGATTGTATCTCCTTTGCTTACGAGAGTGCAGGACTCTCTCTTGAGGGTCACATCACTGCACATAATGTTCTGGCAATGGCTACCTCTATGGCAAATCTATGCTCTGTAGCGATTGATGAAATATGCAAGGCAGCATCCTGGTCCTCTGTCCATACCTTTGCTGCTCACTATTGCCTGGATAGGAACTCCCGCCGGGATGCCTCGATTGGCCAAACTGTTCTCCAGCATCTCTTTCAGATCAATTCCTACACCCCGTCCCGAGTTTTGATACCAGATATTCTTGGTGGATATATGACTTACTACTTAGGCCTGTGTTCCACAGCTCCCTCTGAGGTCATCTCTCTGGCATCTCCAAACTAGGGAGTCCCATATGTGAAGACTGCATTCCTGCTTGTTACTGGATATAGCATAGTTTATTTATTTATTTATTTAGCTGTGCTTATATACTGCTTTTCACCTGGTCAAAGCGGTTTACAGATATATGCTAACAGGCACTTTTTATTCCCTCGTCCCCAAAGGGCTCACAATCTAAGTGTACCTGAGGCAATGGAGGGTTTAAGTGGCTTGCTCAAGGAGTGTCCATGGGACTAGAGATCCCAGTCCCTCCTGCCTGAGGTTACTTGTCCCTACGTGGGAATTGAACTCCTGGCCCTCCTGTAGCAGGTGATCTCTGGGAACAGCAGGAATTTAGTCTTCACAACCAATGTTCCTGCTAACCTGCGCTGGGTCCACTGCCAACATTCCTGTCGGTGGGGGGAGGGGCAGAGCGATCGATGCTCTGCCCCTCTCCCCACCTGCAGGAATGCCAGTGGAGGACCCGGTGCAGAATAAAGAGAACATTGTGAGGGTGCTGCGACGTGTGTTAGACCCTGTGTCTAACGCACGCCGCAGCACCCTCGTAATTTTCTCTTTAATCTGCTCCGGGTCCTCTGCCGGCATTCCTGCCGGTGGGGGGAGGGGCAGAGCGTCGATCGCTCTGCACCTCCCCCTGCCGGCAGGAATGTTGGCGGCGGACCCAGCGCAGGTTAGCTGGAACATTGTTCACAACCCTAGTCCTTAGTGGAACACCAGATCTAGTGCAAGAGATACGGGTGTTGGGGCCACTTGACAGTAGTGATCATAGCATGATAGCGTTTGATTTAATTAGTGGAGGAGGGATAGTAAGGAAATCCACAGTACTACCTTTTAATGTTCAAAAGGGAGACTATGATAAAATGAGGAAAATAGTTAAGAAAAAACTAAAAGGAGCAGTTGCAAAGGTTAAAGACTTACATCAAGCTTGAGTGTTGTTGAAAAATACTATCTTGGAAGCCCAGACCAGCTGTATTCCACGCTTTAAGAAGAGTGGAAGGAAGTCCAAAAAACTGCCAGCATGGTTTAAAGGTGAGGTCAGAGAAGCAGTGGTTGCCAAAAAAGCATATTTCAGGAAATGTAAAAAAGAGCCAAACGACGAAACCTGGAAACAGCACAAGCACTGGCAAGCTAAATGCAAGGCATTGATAAGGCAGGCAAAGGGAGAATTTGAGAAGAAGCTTGCTGCGGAAACAAAAACGTGAAACAAAGACTTTTTCAAGTACATTCGTAGCAAAAAACCTGTGAGAGAGTCAGTTGGTCCATTAGATGATAGAGGGGTTAAAGGGGCACTAAGAGGCAACAAGGTGATAGGGAGAGACTGAATGAATTCTTTGTTTCGGTCTTTACTGAGGAAGATGTAGGGATGTTACCCATGACTGAAGTGATATTTAAAGGTGCAGAAAAATTGAAGGAAATATCGATACATCTGGAAGATGTATTACAACTATTATATAAACTGAAGTGTAGCAAATCACCTGGGCCGGATGGTATACATCCAAGGGTGTTGAAAGGACTGAAATATTAGATTGCAGACCTGCTATTAGTAATCGGTGAATTTTCATTAAAATCATCTGTAATACCTGAAGATTGGAGGATCGCCAATGTAACGCGAATTTTTAAAAAGTGTTCCAGGGGTGATCCGGGAAACTACAGACCAGTGAGCCTGACGTCAGTACCAGGAAAAATGGTAGAAACCATCATAAAGAACAAAATTACTCAGCATGTAGATAGTCATGGCCTAATGGGAGAAAGCCAACATGGCTTTAGACAAGGAAGATCTTGTCTTACTAACCTGTTATGTTTTTTTGAAAGTGTGAATAAACAAGTGGACAAAGGTGAGTCTGTTGATATAGTGTATCTGGACTTTCAGAAAGCCTTTGACAAGGTCCCTCATCAGAGACTTTTGGCAAAACTAAAGAGTCATGGGATAGGAGACAGTGTACTATTGTGGATCAGGAACTGGTTAAAAGATAGAAAGCAGAGGGTAGGGCTAAATGGCCAATTTTCACAATGGAGAAAGGTGAATAGTGGTGTACCCCAGGGATCTGTGCTGGGTCCGCTACTTTTTGACATATTTATAAATGACCTGGAAAAGGGAATAACGAGTGAGGTTATCAAATTTGCAGATGACACAAAACTATTTAAAGTTGTGAAAACCCAAGAGGATTGTGGAAAATTACAAGAGGATCTTGATAAATTGGAAGACTGGGCATCAAAATGGCAGATTAAATTTAATTTGGACAAGTGCAAAGTTATGCACCTGGGGAAGAACAATCCAAACTATGGTTACATGATGCAAGGTTCCACATTAGGAACCACCACTCAGGAAAAAGATGTAGGCGTCATTGTGGATAACATGTTAAAACCCTCGGCCCAGTGTACAGTGGCGGCAAAGAAAGCAAATAGAATGCTAGGTATCATAAGGAAAGGAATGGAAAATAAAACAAAAGATATTATAATGCCTCTATATCGTTCCATGGTGAGACCGCACCTTGAATATTGTGTGCAATTCTGGTCGCCATATCTTAAAAAGGATATAGCGATATTAGAAAAGGTTCAGAGAAGAGCCACCAAAATGGTAAAGGGGATGGAAGGATACTCCTATGAAGAAAGGCTAAAAAGGTTAGGGCTCTTTAACCTGGAAAAGAGACAGCTGAAGGGAGATATGATAGAAGTCTATAAATTAATGAATGGAGTGGAACGGGTAAACGTAGATCGATTGTTTACGTTATCAGAATATAGAAGGACTAGTGGACATGCAATGAAGCTACAGGGTAAACTATTTAAGACTAATAAAAGAAAATATTTTTTCACTCAATGTGTAATCAAACTCTGGAATTTGTTACCGGAGGATGTAGTAAAGGCTGTTAGTGTAGCTGGGTTTAAAAAAGGTTTGGAGAAATTCCTGGAGAAAAGGTCCATAAACCATTATTAAGTAGGGACCCAGGATATCAATGCTTGACCCAGTACAAGCATTGCGGAACCTGTGTCTTTTGGGGAAACTGCTAGGTACGTATGGCCTAGATTGGCCACTGTTGGAAACAGGATACTGGGCTTGATGGACCTTGGTCTGACGCAGTATGGCATATCTTATGTTCTTAATCCTCGATCCTACCCTAGGAGTTATACTTTTCCTCTTCTCCTTCTCCTTCTTTCCTTTTATCTCAGCTACAAACTCAACTTAGGAGGGAGAGCTGGAAAGGCGGGAAGGCAACTGTGCAGGCGCAGTGGGATGCTTGCTGAAGCTTTCCTGTTGGACGTTGGGGAGTGTTCCTGTGTGGGCTCTGTTGGTACCGATGTCACCCATATGTAAAGACTCAATTCCTGCTGTTCCCGGAGATCACCTGTTACAGGTGAGTAGCTACGCTTTCTCGCTCAACTTCTGAGCCTCTTTTTCAATCTTTAGCCACTTCACTGAAGTTTCTATCTTGGAAGGTCATCTTCCTATTGCATCAGTGAGCTGCAGGCTCTGTTGGCGGATCCACCCTATACCAGGTTCCACCATGACAAGGTGGTTCTATGTACCCATCCACATTTTCTTCTGAAGGTAGTCTCCTCCTTCCATCTAAACCAGTTGGTAATCCTCCTGATTTTCTTCCCTAGACCATAATCATCTCAGGCTGAAGCAGCACTTCACACATTAAATTGCACCCAAGCACTGGCTTGCTACTTTGATAGAACTAAAGATCACAGAAGATCTTTCAGTTATCCATCTCCTTTGATCCTAGTCACCTGGATAGCAGATTGCTATTATTTTGCTTATGCAGAAGCAGGACTCTTTGGAGGGACATAGCAATGCTCATAATGTGTAGGCTATGGCAACCTCCATAGCCAAGCTCTGTTCAGTATCCATTGAGAAGATCTGTTAGGCATCTACCTGGTCCGCCATGCATACTCCATGGAGGGAGGAGTGGCTCAGTGGTTGGGACTGGTTACCTCAGGCTGGAAGGCCGGGGGTTCAGTTCCCGCATGGGGACAAGCAACTTCAGGCCGGAGGGACTGGGGTCTCTAGTCCCATGGCCACTCCTTGTGGCCTTGGGCAAGCCACTTAACCCTCCATTGCCTCAGGTACATTTAGATTGTGAGCCCTTCTTGGACAAGGGAATAAAAAGTATCTGTTAGTATACATGTAAACCGCACTGATTCTAAATAGCGCGGTATAAAAATAAATAAATAAATAAATACTTTTGTTGCACACTACTGTCTAGACAGAGACTCCCGTCAGGATGCTGTTTTTTGCCAAGTTGTAATCTCCAGGAACAAGAAGGAATGAGTCTTCACATATGGGTATCGTCGGTACCGATGGAGCCTGCGCGGGAACATTCCCCAGCGTCCAGTAAGAAAGCTTTTGGGGGCATCCCACAGCGCCTGCGCGCTGCCTTCCCGCCTTTCCCAACCGCCTCTCTCCAGTTCTTCTTTTCCGCGGAGCCAGCAGGTCGTGTTCCTGTCACTGCAGAAGAATTCTTTATTTTTTTCTTTATTTTTCTGTGTCGCGTCTGCCTTCTTCGACGTCAGACCGGTACCGCCGGTCTTTTCTTTTCTTTTCTTACAAAAAAACCCTTTTCTTTCTTCAACTAGTGCATTTTTGGTTTGGGCCTTAGGCCTGAACATTTTTTCTCCTCATGGAGAAGCCCGCTTCCGGGTTTAAAAAGTGCACGAAGTGTGGCGGTACTATTTCTGTCACCGACACCCATGACTGGTGTCTAAAATGTTTGGGTCCTGACCATTTCATCACGGATTGTGTGTCCTGTACCATGATGTCTAAAAGAGGTCGGCAGAACCGAGCAGCCAAGCTCAGTACCCTGTTTCCCTCTGATGCAGCCTCGGTGGTATCGAAGTCTTCCAGGGCTTCTTCTTCCTCCCATGGATCTCAGGTAACCAAACATAAATCTAGCCGGTCCTCGAAGGGCAAATCTCCCTCTAAGCATCGAGATGCCTCCGGGCTTGTCCTCGAGGATTCCGCACCGGCAAAATTACCCCGGCGGGAAGTTCTGGCTTCCAAAGCATTGTCTATGGGATCACAGGTTGACATCGATGGGTCGGCCTCGACCGATCACCTGTTGCCGTGTTCTGGGGTACCGGTGGCCTCCACTGGTACCGACATCCAGACTCTGGTGGCGTCGATGGATCAGAAGATTCTGTCCATGCAGCGCACCCTAACGGCGTTTATGCAGGCTTCGATGCCTCCGGTACCGCAACAATCTCCGTTGCCGGCACCGGCATCGTTCTCGGTGCCGGTACCGATTGCATTGACATCGGCTTCGGTGTCGACTGCAGCAGTGCCCTGTCCGATGATGCCCATTGGTACCGAACCGGTACCACTTACTCCCGATGTCGATCCCACTCGGTACGCGTATCGGGCTTTACAGGAGCATCCAGACAGGCGATACTTCGATTCCTCCGAAGACTCTGATGAGTCGGAGGCTTCTGTCGAGGCACCGGTACTTCTTCCTCAGGAGTCTGATTCTCCAAAACGAAGAATGTCTCCTCCAGAAGACTTGTCTTTTCAGGACTTCATTAGGGAAGTGGCTAGGGGCCTCTCCATTACAGTGGCCCCTGAGTCAGAGTCTAGAGCCAAGCAACTAGATATTTTGCAATATCCTAAGGCTCCTAAAGAAGCAGCTACTTTAACTATTCATGAGATTCTCTATGATCTCATGTTGAGCATGTGGGAGACTCCTCTTACCACCTCTCCTCATTCTCATAGATTAGACACTATGTACCGTGTCCCTCCTTGTCCTGGCTTTCATAAGTCTCAGCTTCCTCACCACTCTATTGTGGTAGAGTCTGCCATGAGGAAAATAAAGAGTGCAAAGAGACACTCATCTAATCCTCCAGGACATGAATGCAGGACCCTTGATGCTTTTGGCCGAAAGGTTTTCCAAGCCAATATGCTTGCTGCCAGAATCAACTCCTATAGTCTCTATATGGGGATGTTTCTAAAAGAAGTCACAGATCATCTGCAGACTTTAGCCCCTTTTATTTCAGAAGATAAAAGGCAGGAATATCACACTTGGTTTAAACATGCCCAAGATGTTTCCAAATTTTCCAACTGTGCAGCCTTTGACTCTTTTGAGTGTGTAAGCAGAGCCTCGGCTATTGCCATAGGTGCACGCAGAATTGCTTGGTTACAAGCCTCTGATTTGGAACTTTGGGTCCAAGATGAACTGCGAAATCTTCCTTGCACAGGTGAAAACCTTTTTGGCAGGGATTGGAAAGCAAAGGCCACTCAGATGGATGCTGAGAACTCTGCTTTGGATCGACTTTCAAAGTCTACCTCTGCTCCTGCTAAGAAAAGATTGTTCAAAAAGACAACTTTTTCTAAAAATGGAAGATACTATCCTGCTTATGGTCAGCAGGCATCTTCTGCAGGTCGTTTTGCTGCAAAGCGTCAGCGAAACCACCTAAACAGGCCAAGTCAAAGGCTGCCAGGCCTCCCACGGCCCAGCAGCCTCAGCCTCCTCAGGGCCTTTGATTGCTACTAGAGAACTTAGCGTTTCTAGCTCTGGAAGAACCAGAGCCCCTCACCATTCCAGGAAGGTTGGCTTACTTTGCTCCCAGATGGGAGCAAATCACAGCAGAGCAATGGACCCTCTCCATTATAAGGGAAGGGTACAGGCTTCATTTCTTAAACCTTCCTCCCCACACCATGGTGAAACAGTTCAATTCTCCAACATCTCTCCTCAACCTTCTGGGTCAGGAGATTGCTACCCTTCTTGCCCAAGGGGCAATAGAAGAAGTACCCCTTCTTCAACAGGGCTCAGGGTTCTACTCCCCTTATTTTCTTATTCCAAAAAAAACAGGGGGCTACAGACCCATATTAGATCTCAGAGAATTGAACAAGTTTCTATTCAAAGAGAAATTCAAGATGATTTCTCTAGGTACTCTGCTGCCATACCTTCAGAGTCAGGACTGGCTTTGTTCTCTAGATCTCAAGGATGCGTACACCCATGTCCTCATCCATCCAACACACAGAAGGTTCCTTCGGTTCCTTTTTCAAGGAAAGCACTACCAGTACAGGGTGCTTCCTTTCTGTCTGGCCTCTGCACCAAGGGTGTTCACGAAATGCATGGCAGTAGTAGCTGCATTTCTACGCACTCTAGGAATATTCGTTTTCCCATATCTGGACGACTGGCTCATTCGAGCTCCATCCCAGTCAGAGGCCCAGATTTCTCTAACCTGCTCAATGCGTGTCCTTCAGTATTTGGTACTGGTAATAAACATCCCAAAATCCCATCTCACCCCTACGCAGTCTCTAGGGTTTATAGGGGCCTTGCTGGATACCACAACTGCAAGGGCCTATCTTCCTCAGGCCCGTTGCCTACGCTTGGTGCAGTTAGCCTCCCAGATACAGTTAAAGTCCCATTTAACTGCTCGAGAGATGTTACAACTATTAGGCCACATGGCATCCACCGTGCATGTGGTTCCATATGCTCGCCTTCACATGAGGGCAGCTCAATGGACTTTGTCCACCCAATGGACTCAGGCATCAGGTTGCCTGTCAGACAAAATAGCAAACTCCAGTCGCCTATTTTGGTCTCTCCAGTGGTGGAAGTCCCTTCCAAATCTGTTGCTGGGGTCCCCTTTTCAGCAGTCACTACCCCAAGCAACTCTGACAACAGATGCTTCTCCAATGGGTTGAGGAGCTCATCTGCAGGATCTCTCCACCCAGGGCATCTGGTCTCCGCAGGAAACTTCTCTACATATCAATCTCTTGGAACTCAGAGCAATATTCTTAGCTCTCAGAGTGTTCCATTCCCTGCTCAGCTACAGGACAGTCCTCATCCATACGGACAACCAAGTAGCCATGTTCTATGTAAACAAGCAGGGGGGGGGGGGCTGGCTCTCTGTCGCTTTGCAACGAAGCTTTGCGACTGTGGGCCTTCGCCAGAGAGCATCACATCCATCTTCTAGCAGTATATCTTCCAGGCGTTCAAAACTCTTGGGCGGACAGACTCAGTCGAGTTCTGCTTCCACACGAGTGGTCCCTCCACATGGACCAGGTAGCCAGGATTTTTCGAATTTGGGGAACCCCGGACATAGACCTCTTTGCAAGTCCGTGGAATGCCAAACTTCCCCGGTTCTGTTCCAGAATTCCGTGTCAGGGAGTTCAGGCCAAGGATGCCTTCCTCCTTCACTGGGGTCAAGACTTCCTTTATGCCTTTCCACCAATTCCCCTAATTCCCAAGACACTATTCAAGCTTCAGAGAGATCAAGGGGCCATGATCCTAATAGCACCACATTGGCCACGCCAAGTGTGGTACCCTCTACTTCTGCATCTCTCTCAAGCTCCTTCCCTGGACTTGGGCTCTGCACCAGACCTTCTGTCCCAGGAAGAGGGAACTTTGTGGCACCCAAACCCCCAGTCGCTCCATCTCAGGGCTTGTTTGCGGAGGGCCTAGACCTTCAAGATTTTCATCTCTCTCAGCAAGTCAGAGATGTTATTCATGCCTCTAGAAAGCCTTCTACTAGACGTTCCTATGCTTTCAAATGGAAAAGATTTACCATTTGGTGTTCAGGGAAAGGTCTAAACCCTCTTGCAATACCTCTGAATTCTCTACTAGAGTATCTCCTGCATCTATCCCATGCAGGTCTGAAAACGAATTCAGTAAGAGTCCATTTGAGTGCTATTGCAGCGTCCCTCAAGCCTCTCAATGGACAACCTATTTCCTCTAATCCTCTTATAGCAAGATTCATGAGAGGCCTTCTTTTAACTAAACCTCCCATTAGACCACCTCCAGTGGCATGGGACTTAAACCTGGTTCTTGGCCAGCTTATGAAGCCACCCTTCGAACCTTTAGCCACCACCTCCTTGAAATTCCTTTCTTGGAAAGTTATTTTTCTCATTGCAGTCACCTCAGCTCGCTGCATCAGTGAGTTGCAAGCTTTGGTGGCTAATCCACCTTATACAAGGTTCCATCATGATAAGGTAGTCCTCAAGACCAATCCACACTTTATGCCTAAAGTGGTCTCACCTTTTCATCTGAACCAAGAGGTATATTTACCTGTCTTTTTTCCAGGACCTCATGCATCAAATGCAGAGAGGAATCTTCATACCTTGGATTGTAAGAGAGCTCTCGCTTTTTACTTACAAAGAATACAGCAACATAGAAAGTCTTCTCAACTCTTTGTTGCTTTTGATCCTTCTCATTTAGGACTTCCAGTCTCTAAGAGAACACTGTCCAACTGGATTGCTCAGTGTATTTCTTTTGCCTACCAGAGTTGGAACATTTCTCTGGAGGGCCATGTCACAGCTCATAATGTGAGAGCCATGGCAGCCTCAATGACTCATCTAAACTCTGTGTCCATCAACCAAATCTGTCGTGCGGCCACCTGGGCCTCGGTTCATTCCTTCACAGCCCATTACTGTTTGGACAAGGACTCCCGCCGGGATGCCTCGTTTGGTCAGGTTGTTCTCAAACACCTGTTCCATTCCTAATCAACTCCTACCCACCTACCCTGGTCGGATGCCAGAGATCCATGGGGGGAGGTAGAGTCCTTTTCAAGGACACACAACCTGGGGCTTCTCCCTGGCATCTGCAGCTAGGGAGTCCCCATATGTGAAGACTCATTCCTGCTTGTTCCTGGAGATAGCACAGTTACTTACCTGTAACAGGTGATCTCTGGGAACAGCAGGAATAAGTCTTCACAACCCACCCACCTCTCCTAGGAGTTGTATCTCTCTATCTATCTTTCCTTTCCTCTCTCTCTCTTTGTCTCAGCTTTAAAACTCGAACTGGAGAGAGGCGGTTGGGTAAGGTGGGAAGGCAGCGCGCAGGTGCTGTGGGATGCTCCCAAAAGCTTTCTTACTGGACGCTGGGGAGCGTTCCCGTGCAGGCTCCATCGGTACCGATGATACCCATATGTGAAGACTTATTCCTGCTGTTCCCAGAGTTCACCTGTTACAGCTAAGTAACTGTGCTTTCCAGCTCCTCTTTGGGACAAACTCAACTCCTTCCCTCTGTTCCTGACTTCTACAAAATACCAGACTATCATTTGGGGAGTATCACCTCCTGGAATTGAGTCTAATGGCACACAACTCTTTCAGACTCTTTGGCTACAAAATTTGTCCCTCAGGGATCGCAATGTTCTTCCCCTCCCCATACCTGTTTGGTACCTGGGAGCTAGTGAGTCTTATATGTGAAGACCGCATTCCTGTTTGCTCCTGGAAATAGCAGGTGATCTTCGGGAGCAGCAGGAATCAATCTTCACAACCCACCCTCCTCACCTAAGAGTTGTAGAATTCTCTTATTTTACTCTTCCTCTCAGTTACAAACTCAACTGAGAAGAGGAGTTGGGAAGGCGGGAAAGCATGCAGGTGCACTGGTGTGCTCCCAAAGGCTTTTCTATTGGACGCTGGGGAGCGTTTCCATATGGGGTCTGTCAGTAAAGTTCACACAAATATGAAGATTGATTCCTGCTGTTCCCGGAGATCGCCTGTTATAGGTGAGTATATAGTTTCCCTTAGCTCCCTGAAAGTTCAGGTTGCAGCTGTATCCTCCATCAGAGGACCAGTAGTGGGGTGGTCCATAGCCTTACACTCAGATGTTTCCCGTTGCCTTCAGAGATTCGCCGCTTGCATCCTCCCCTGCGTTCACTCACTCTATCATGGTATCTCTGCCTGGTGATGTCGGAGCCCTTTGAGCCCTTGAAGAGGCTATGCTTAAATATCTAATTTAAGATTGTCTTCCTGGTTGAAATTTGCTCGGTGAGCCGTATTTTCGAGCTATAGGCATTATCATGCAGGGATCCTTATCCTTCTCAGTGGAGTCCTTATGCTTTCAGCCTGTTCCTTCTGCCCAAGATAGTATCTTCCTTCCATGTGAATCAAGTATTGTTGTTTATTAAGTTAATATACCGCTAAACGCAATGTACATCATAGCGGTTTACAGAGTTCAAATCAAAACAGTCACCAAAAGGTGGGAAGAGAAAGGAAAGGAAGTTACATCAATTGATAGGAAAGCAAACTAGGCAGATTCATACAACAGGACAGTAGAAAGGAAAGTGAGGGGAGGGGGAGGGGAAGACAAATCATGTGGGAGGTTCAGGAAGGTCGAAGGCAAGGGTAAAGAGGTGAGTTTTAAGGCGGGTCTTAAAGGTGGCATGGTCCTGTTCGAGGCGGATAGAAGAGGGGAGAGAGTTCCACAGTAGTTTGTCTGCCCTCCTTTTGTAAGGAGCAGTACCATAGGAACGACAAGGACCTTCATCTGGAGAATGCCCAGAGGGTGCTTATCCAGTTCTTAACGGTTACTAACTCTTTTCGCAAATCAGACCATCTTTTTGTGCTGTTTATGGGCCCATGTAAAGATGATGTGGCAGCTAAGTCTACTTTGGGATGCTGGATCAAGGAGGCCATTATCTTTGCAAAAGCAGTTGCTTCTGGAGGTTTTACGGGCACACTCCAGTCGGACCCAAACATCTTTGTGGGAGTAGCATAGCTTGGTAGCCTCCTCAGATATTTTTTGGGCGGCAACATGGGCATCACTTTCCACCTTTGTCAAGCATTACCGCTTGGATGTCCACGCTTGGGCAGACACGGCCTTTGGCTCACAGATCTTAAAAGCTGCAGTGTCTTTTTCCCACCCAGTGGCGAGTAGCTTTGGTATGTTCTACTTGTCTGGGCTGGTCTAACAGAGCAATATGGAAGGTGACATTTTACTTACCAGATAGTGTCCCTTCCTTAAGCCCTGCTAGACCAGCCCAGGATCCACCACTGGAACCTGTATTGGTCTTTGTACTCTCAGTAGCTGTCTCTGCACGCTCATAACCTTCTGACAAGCCTTCTATGAAGCTGATCCTTTACATAGTTATGCTTCCTGTTCTATTAAACGTTGTTATTTTCGCTAAGGTTGTGTGCGGTCAGAGATTCTTTTCCATATGCTTGAGTATGAATACTGAATATGCCCCTAGTGGCTCAGGCTGATGATGGCACGGTGATGTTATAAGAAGCCTCTGGTATGTTTTTCTGTTTCCACATCTGCTGGTAGGGGAACACAACTCCACTTATCTGGATTGGTTTAGCAGGACTCAAGTAAAGTACATTATCTATTAATAAAATATCAGTTGGTAAAGGTGGAACTCTTGCAAGTCATATGATACATGGTCCCTAGCTCCTCTCAGAATCCTCTTTGCCGTTTTCATTAGTAGTTGTAAAGTCTATAACCAATCCTTTAACAGGCTTTGATATGGTAAATCACAATGATCTAGTCTACTCATAAGGAGTGCCTGAATTATGTGTCATACATCTGAAAAAGTTAAGGTGCTATCTCTTTCTTTTTAAATAATTAAAGGTTGATTTCTCCAGGACCAAGCAGGAAGTCAGTCCTCACATATGGGTGTCATCGGCGCCGATGAAGCCCCTGCGGAGCATTTCCCCAGGTTTCTATGAAAGCCTTTGGGAATGCAGGCACGCATGCGCGGTTCCCTTCCCGCCTAAAGATGCCATCTTACCTCAGTCTCTTTTTTTCCGTGAAGCCCACCGGACATGTGTCCAGTTTTCCCGGTTAAAATTAGATTTTTCAGCGATTTTTTTGCTCTTTTTCTACCGGTTCGACGCCGGTTCCCCTCCCGCCGGTTTCGGTACACTGGTATCGAGCCCGATACTTCTTTTTCGGTTTTTACCCTTCGTGGCTGGCGTTCGCGCCCTTTTTTCTCTTTTTCCCTGGAAGGCCGGTCCTTTGACCTCGCGGGGACTCTTTTTTTCCCCGATGGCTTCCAGTGGTTTTAAGAAGTGTGATCAGTGTAAGAAACTAATGTCTCTCACCGACACACACGACTGCTGCCTTCGGTGCCTCGGCCCCGACCACGATCCTAAGTCGTGCGGGGCCTGTGGAAAAATGTCTTCCAAGGCACTACGAAGTCGCCAGCAGCAAAAGGAAAGGCTTTTCTTGGACTCAGCCTCCGGCCGGGCCCGGACCTCATCTGAGGCCTCGACAGCTCGGGATTCCGATCCCGAGCGCCGTCGAAGCTCCTCGGACAGGGGGTCCCCCGACCGGGAACGCAAGAGGAAGAAACGGCTCGCGAGGGCGTCATCGTCGGAGGTCCCTGTCTCCTCGAGTGCCAGGTCTAAGACTCCCGACCATCGCCCCGGGCCTGTGGAACCGGAGAAGCCTGCCAAAGTTCCTCGTGTGGAGCCGGAGTCTGCTGGACACATAAGCCCCGTAGTCCTCGTGGACTCTCCTCCCAGGGAGCCGACGTCGGGCCCGGTGCCGCTGGGGCCCAAGTCGGTGGCTGCTGCGTCTCCCGAGCTGAGTCTCAGGATGGCAGCCTTGGAGAGCAGAATGTCTGCCTTCATGGAGCAGCAGCGGGCACTGATGGCCAGCCTGTCTGGCGCATCTGCCCCGACCACCGGGACATCGACGTCGAAGTCGACCCCGGAGACCGAGCCGATACTCGAGTCCATCATGGCTCGGAGTCGACCTCGGTCGCGGTCTCCCTTGACCTCCTGTTCGGGACCGAGGGCGTCGACGCCGGTGCTTCCGGTGTCGGGGCAGGTGCTCCAGGGCCCCGCGGGGTCGGACCCCGACTCTTGCTCGGATGAGTCGGCTTGGGAGACGGAGGACGAGGAGTCTCCTGATACCTTTAAGACTCGGTGCGTCCCTTTGGACTCACCGCAGTCTGAGCCCCGGAGAAGGTCCCCCCCGGAGGACACACGGTTCTCGGAGTTCGTCCGGGATGTGGCCACTGCCTTGGCTATTACGGCGGATCCCGAGGAAGAGCCTCAAGCTGAAGAGCTCGAGGCGCTGCAGTATGACTCTCCTCCGAAGGAGGCCTTTACTGTCCCGGTTCCTCCGATGCTGGAATGGCTCCTCTTCCGTATGTGGGAGGCACCGGCCTCGGCGCCAGTTCTTAGCAAGCGAGTCGATTCGATCTATCGGCTCCGGAAGAGCCCTGGCTTTCAGAAGGCACAGCTACCACACCATTCCATGGTTGTGTAATCGGCCATGCATCGTCTGAAGAGTCAGAAGATGCACTCTGCGGTGCCTCCTGGCAGGGAGGCCTGAAACCTCGATGGCGTCGATAGAAAGTGCTTTCAGGGCTCGATGCTTGCTTGCTGTGTCCAGTCTTACCAGCTGTACATGGGCATGTACTTGCGGGATCTGGCCAAGGAGTGAGCCGGGTTCTCTGCTGGTCTCTCCGGGGAACCCTTGCAGAGATTTAAGTCCTTGTCCTCAGGGATTTGGGACTGCTCGAAGTTCATGTCCCGCGCCGCCTACGATGGCTTCGAGGCTTCGGCCTGAGTTGCGGCAGCCGGCATTGCGGCTCGACGCCAGGCATGGCTGCAGTCATCGGACCTCGAGCCATGGGTTCAGGACAAGTTGGTCGATGTCCCTTGCCGAGGTGAAAACCTTTTTGGCAATCCCATGACCGAGAAGGCCGCTCAGCTCGAGACCGAGCACCTCACTCGGACAAGGCTGTCGAGGAAGACCTCTGCCTCTTCCCATAAAAAGAAGGGCTCGGGTAAAAAGCCCTTTTACTCGAGGAAGGGCACTGCCTACAAACAGTACCCACAATATCAGGCTGCCCAAGCTGCCCCCCAGGGTCAGCAAGCCAAGGGCCAGGGTAATGGGCCCCGTAGGCAGAGGACCCCCAAGCCTCAGGCCCCTGCTACCACTCAGCAGGGTGGGGGATTTTGACTCCTTGAGCATAGCCTCTCCTCCACTGCTCTCCCAACCCTGCACAGGAGGTCGTCTCGCCCTCTTTGCCCACCAGTGGCCCCTTATCACCGGGGACAGTTGGGTGCTGGAGATAGTCCACAAGGGCTATGCCCTCCATTTTCACCAACTGCCGCCCCCATACTTTCCAGGGGAGCCTCCAAGGCCTCCTCTGCACACAGACCTTCTCCGTCAGGAGCTTCAGGGTCTGTTGGTGGACAGGGCGGTGGAGCCTGTGCCTTTCCACTTGCAAGGCCACGGATTCTACTCCAGGTATTTCCTGGTGCCCAAAAGGACCGGTGGCCTTCGTCCCATTCTGGACCTCAGGAACCTCAACAAGTTCCTAGTGAAAGAAAAGTTCAAGATGCTTACTCTTGGAACCCTTCTGCCCTACCTCCAGCAGGGAGATTGGCTATGCTCCTTAGATCTAAAGGATGCGTACACTCACATCCTCATTCATCCAGACCACAGAAAGTACCTCAGGTTCATCGTGGGAGGAAACCATTATCAGTACAGAGTGCTGCCTTTCGGCCTCACCTCCGCCCCCAGAGTCTTTACAAAGTGCTTAGCAGTGGTGGCGGCCTACCTGAGAAATCAGGGCATCTTTGTCTTCCCCTATCTGGACGACTGGCTCATCAGGGGTCAGACAGGTCAGGAGGCCAATCAAGCCACCCTCAGGACCATTGCTCTTCTACAACGCCTGGGGTTTGTCATAAACTTTGCAAAGTCCACTTTGCTCCCTTCCCAGAACTTGGAGTTCATAGGGGCAAGGTTGGACTCTCTCCTGGCAAAGGCATTCTTGCCAGAAAACAGAGCCCGAAGGTTGATGGCCTTGGCAAGTCAGTTTCTCAGCAGGTCCCTGGTCTCTGCCAGACTCTGCCTGAGACTTCTAGGCCACATGGCTTCGACAGTGCATGTGACCCCCAATGCCAGGCTCCATATGAGGCCTGCACAATGGTGTCTTCGAACTCAGTGGTCCCAGGCCACAGGCAGCCTCAGAGACAGGATAAGGGTGTCCAGACCATTTCTGCACTCCCTCAACTGGTGGCTACACCCACCCAATCTGCTGAAAGGGGTGCCCTTTCAGATTCCAGGTTACACAGTGATGCTAACCACAGATGCCTCCCTGCAAGGCTGGGGAGCGCATTGTCTGGGCAAGTGCACCCAGGGACTTTGGTCTCCCTGGGAAGCTGCACAGCAGATCAATCTCCTCGAACTCAGAGCTGTTCGCTTAGCACTCAAAGCTTTCACTCCTACCCTGACTCACCAGTCTGTCCTGATCCAGACAGACAACCAAGTTGCCATGTTTTATGTGAACAAAGAAGGGCGGAACTGGGTCCAGGGTCCTTTGTCGGGAGGCCCAGGACATGTGTTCTTTTGCCCTCAAGCACAGCATGCTCCTCAAGGCTGTGTATCTTCCAGGCCAGGACAACTACCTGGCAGACAGGTTAAGCAGGATTCTGCAGCCCCACGAGTGGCAGCTGCATCCTTCGGTAGTTCAGAAGATCTTTCTCAAATGGGGTCTTCCTTTGATGGATCTTTTTGCCAGCCCACTGAACAAGCAACTGCCAAAGCTCTGCTCCAGGCAACCACATCCTCTGCGGATAGCAGCGGATGCTTTTCTGATATCTTGGTCTCAGGACCTCCTCTATGCGTTTCCTCCCACGCCCTTGGTGGCCCGAACCCTATTCAAGATTCTTCAGGACAAAGCCTCGGTCCTGCTGGTAGCTCCCAGATGGCCGAGACAGCCTTGGTTTCCTCTTCTGCTTCAACTGGCGGTGGATCCTCCACTACCTCTGGGGTTGCAACCTGACCTTCTCACACAAGACCAGGGTTCCCTTCTGCACCCCAATCTCAAGTCTCTCAATTTGATGGCCTGGAGGCTGCAAGGGTAGTTTTGGCTCCCTGGGGCCTACCTCAGGAAGTTGAGGAGGTTGTCCTAGCCTCTAGGAAACAGTCCATGAGGTAAACCTATGCTGTCAAGTGGAAGAGGTTTTCTGTGTGGTGTCACCTACGTACAGAGGATCCTTGTTCCTGTACTGTGCCAGTGGTGCTTCAGTATTTACTGCACTTATCCAATCAAGGACTTAAGTCCAATTCTGTTCAGGTCCACCTCTCAGCTCTAGCAGCTCACCACTCATTGGTAGAGGGGCAGTCTCTATCTGGTCACCCCTTGGTGTCCCGCTTTCTCAGGGCTTGCTTTTGCTCAAGCCTCCCATCCGTCCTCCTGCCCCTGAGTGGGAGCTGAATGTGGTCTTGCAGCAGCTGACTCGCCCACCTTTTGAGCCAATGGCTACTTGTCCACTTCGCTTCCTCTCCTGGAAGACACTCTTCCTAATAGCCCTTACCTCGGCTAGACGAGTAAGTGAGCTTCAAGCCTTGGTCTGTGACAGGCCTTACACCAGGATTTACAGGAACAGGGTAGTCCTCAGGACTCATCCAAAGTTCCTCCCTAAGGTTGTCTCCTCTTTCCACCTCAATCAGGAGGTGGTTCTTTCAACATTCTTCCCTAGGCCTCATGCTAGCCAGGCTGAAGCAGTCCTGCATACCCTGGACTGTAGGAGGGCCTTATCCTTCTACCTTGACCGTACGCAAGGACATAGAAGGGGCTACTCAGCTCTTCGTATCCTTTGACCCCAATAAGTTGGGGGTTAGCTGTGTCCAAGCGTACCTTGTCCATCTGGGTGGCTGACTGTATCACCTGGGCTTACAAGGCGGCTGACCTTCCTTTGCAGGGTAGGATCACGGCCCATCGTGTCAGGGCAATGGCTGCCTCAGTGGCTCATCTCCGCTCTGTGCCCTTGGTAGACATCTGCAGGGCTGCAACTTGGTCTTCAAGCCAGACGTTTGCAGCCCATTACTGCCTGGAGAGGGAGTCCCCTAGGGACAGTGCTTTTGGCCAGGCAGTACTCCGGAATCTCTTTGAGGTTTAGGCAACTCCTGCCCTCCTGCCCTCTGTTGGGCTACTGGTGGAGGTTGTGTCCTTGAAAAGCCTTTCTTTGCTGCTGAGACTAGAGGGAGTTCTCTTGTTCAGCCTGGGTTCCTCGGTAGCCCAGAGCTTGGGAGTCCACCCATATGTGAGGACTGACTTCCTGCTTGGTCCTGGAGAAAGAGTAGTTACTCACCTGTAACAGGTGTTCTCCAGGAGCAGCAGGAATCAGTCCTCACAACGCTCCCTCCTCCCCTTGGAGTTGAAGTTGTACATAGTTTATTTTTTCATTTTTGTGTGCTGTTCTTAGCTATGTCATTTGACTGAGGTAAGATGACACCTTTAGGCGGGAAGGGAACCGCGCATGTGTGCCTGCATTCCCAAAGGCTTTCATAGAAAGCTGGGGAAATGCTCCGCTGGGGCTTCATCGGCGCCGATGACACCCGCTGGGGCTTCTTCGGCGCCGATGACACCCATATGTGAGGACTGATTCCTGCTGCTCCTGGAGAACACCTGCTACAGGTGAGTAACTACTCTTTCATGACCACAGCTACGTGGATGTCCACTGTTTAAATGTTGATCCAACTGAATCCCTAAATTTGAAACTACAGACTCGGGGGCCCTTTTACCAAGGTGTGGTAAATTTTTGCACTTATGCATTTTACATAAAAATTAATGTTCAGTAAGTGCAAAAATTGCACGCTGGACATGGTCAATATGTTCTCAGCAGTTACCGCATAGAAAAGTATCCTAATGTGCTGCTGGGGCATTTGTAGTTAACACTGATGCACTTAACGCTACCCATTAAAGTGAAGTTAGGTACACCTGCAGTAATTGCAGCATTGACAATTAGTGTTTGACATGTACCTCTGTGCTAACCGCAATGTACTCTCCACTCCCATTCTCTGCCTTATCCCACCAATTCCCTACGCCATCGTGCAATGTGCTATTACTCTGATAATTAGCACGTGATAACTCATACCCGTGTGGTAATAGTTACTCTGTCCGTTATTACATTGACATGTCTGCGACTAAAAAGCTGTTTGATTATTTTCATCTAATTTCCATGTATTTTGGTGTGCTGAAAACAAATAAAATATTGAAAAAACTCCTAGACGTCATGATTTGCCACAACATGCAAAATTGTCTTCAAATTTATCAATTTTTTTCAAATGACTATTAATTAATTCAAATTACTATTAATTAATTCACATAAGTGCATTTAAGATATAAAATGCCAAAAAAACCTTAAAGGGGTTGTCTGAGTTATGTAAAAAAAATATAGCACTGTAAATCTGATGGTCAGCAATATATACATAAGCTAAGCAAGTTTTAAGTCCGTACTTCTAATGGTAGAAGGGGTTAATCTTTCCTGAAGAATCCAGTGGGAGGGGAGACACAGGGCAGATAGCAGCAGCTCCGGTCAGTGCAGGGGGTCATGGCCAACACTGTGACGTCTCGTGTACAGACACAGAGCTGCTCTCTCCTGCATGCCACACTTGTGCACAAATCATCATCAGGTTCTTGGTTCTAGGCTGTTCACACTTTTTCATCGCAATTTGTGTTAGCTCGTCATTCTTCAACCATTATGTTATGGCTCCGCAAAAGTGTATTAATTCGCCAGACAGTTTCTGTTTCATCTGTGGTGAATATACAGTGTTGAAGCAACAGCAGAATATTACAGACTTTGTGAAAAAAGTATACTTTGCATACTTTGGACTAAAAATTGGAGATCAAGATAAAGTCTGAGCGCCTCATAAAGTATGCAAACGGTGTGTTGAGGACCTCCGAAACTGGTTCAAGGGTAAGAAAAAATCTTTCCGTTATGGGATTCCTGTGGTATGGCGAGAGCAAAAGAACCATAGTGACAACTGTTACTTTTGTTCATGCGATGTGAAAGGGTTTAATTCCAAATGGAAGCATTCCATTTCATACCCCAATCTTCACTCTGCAATTCGTCCCATCCCCCATGGCACAGATATACCAGTACCCAAGCCCCCTGCTACCTTGGAAGAGATACCTAGCTCCGATGAAGGTGAAGTCATACCTGAACCAGATGACAAATCAAGTTCTGACTTTGAAGATGATACAAGACCAAAATTGTTTTCTCAGGAGGAGATGACTGATTTGGTAAGAGACTTGAATCTTCCCAAAGATGCCGCTGAGTTACTCGGATCAAGGCTGAAAAGCAGGAATTTATTGTTGCCAGGAGTGTCATCTTCATGGTTCAGACATCGTGAAAAGGAGTTCGTTCCTTACTTCGCCCAGGAAGACAAGTTGGTTTATTGCATCGATGTCGAAGGTCTGATGGGTCAATTTAAAATCCAATATGATTCAGAGCAATGGCGTCTTTTTATAGATTATTCAAAAAGAAGTCTCAGCAGTTTTACTCCACAACGGTTTTTATGCTTCCATACCTGTAGGTCATTCCGTACACTTGAAGGAAACCTACGAGAACTTGGAATTGGTTCTTCGTAAACTTAAATATGAAGACCATGGTTGGCAAGTGTGTGGGGACTTGAAGGTCTTGTGCATGCTGCTCGGGCAGCAAGCTGGGTATACCAAATATCCTTGTTTTCTGTGTCTATGGGACAGTTGAGACCGACAAAATCACTGGACCAAGAAGAGTTGGCAGCCGAGGGTGCTAACAGTCGGTGAAAACAATGTCCTCCGAGAAACTTTGGTACCTTCCCATAAAGTTCTTCTACCACCTCTCCACATAAAATTGTGATTGATGAAGCAATTTGTAAAATCACTTCCAAGAGATGGAGAATGCTTCAAATACTTGGTCACCAAGTTTCCAGGCCTGTCGGAGGCAAAATTGAAGGAAGGGTGTGTTCGTCGGACCAGACATTAGAAGGCTTATAGTTGATCAAGAGTTTGTCAATACCATGACGGATCCTCAAAAAGAAGGGTGGATTGCATTTAAAGAAGTCGTACAGAAATTTCTAGGCAATAACAAAGATCCTCACTACAAAAAGATAGTCGGACGAATGCTGAAAGCATTTCAAGCTTTAGGTTGCCTGATGAGTTTGAAAGTGCATTTCCTCCAGTCTCACCTTGACTACTTCCTGAAAATTTGGGAGCTGTGAGTGAGGAACAAGGTAAACGATTCCACCAAGACATTAAAGAGATGGAAAGACAATGGGGGGGGGAGCACATTGTTGTCTAGAGACAATGTTGGGTAGTTACCCATTGTATAGTTGAAGGTACGTTTTCTTTTACGTGTGTTATATGTCCAGATATTGCGAAGGAGACCCAGAAAAGAAGGAAGTACTTATTGCTTAAGAAATCTGGGATGTTGCAGTTGGGGGGTTCTCTCCACCTGGGATTTCTTTGTAAATATTTTTTGTTGTATCAATCTGTTAGATATATCTTTTCTCAGCCAAATGACTTGGTTGCCTTCATTAGCACCAGGTTACCGGTGGTAACACAGGTTGTTCATGGTGTTACTTCATAGGATGCGATATAATCGCATCATGCGCTGTAAATGCCTTAGACCTCTCACTCTCATATTGCTTTTGTTAATGTGAGTATTTCATAAGTATCATTTGGGTTATTTCTCGTACCTTACAGTAGTTGTATTATAATCACGGCCCCCTAAACATGTGGGCTATAAGAGAGTTCTCTGTAAAAATTGTTTCTTTATAATCTGTATGATATTTGTTATATTTTGGAGAATCTCTTTTCAGTACGAAACTTTTTCTTGACTGTATTGTTAAAATTTCAATAAATATGAAATTAAAAAAAAATAAATAAAAAGATGGAAAGGAGATACCAGGGAAAATGGAGCATTACAATGATGGCAGACTACTGTTGGATGCTTCAGAGAGACATTCCAGATGCTACTCACAAGCGTAAATGCACCAAGAGGAGCCTCACAAGGAAGAAGAATCGAGTTTAGTGTGTGTAGGTGAGCTCATTTCAGTTCAAAAAAAGGATTTTCATGAAAATTTTGTAATAAAACTTTAATTTTATAAGTCTATTTCCATTTATTTTGAGGTATTGCCTTATTTAACATAGTTACCTAAATTGTCAGGAAACGTGATGTCCTATGACAAAATGGAGGTCATTTTCGGATTCAGCGCACAAAAAAACATAAAGATTACGTGGAATAACCAAAGCAGCTCTCGAAAAAAATTTTTTTGCAGACCTGTGTATTTTTCCAACTGACCAGTTTGCTTTTAGCTTCAGACTACTTTATTGCTTCCATTATTAAGTGAAGGGAAATTGCAGATAATGTGTTTCTAAGCACTTCAATTTTATGTACCTGTTATCTGGAACCAATTACCAGATGATCTACAGTGAATTCTGACTTCCTTGAAATTTTAGAAATTATTGAAGGCTCATTTATTTAAATTTGTTTTTGATGATGACTTGAAGATGTTTTATTATTCTCATACAGTATGTCTACTAATGTCAGTACTTTGTGTTTCATGTGTGTGAAAACCAGCTCTACTGATTCACCTCAACGTAGTATTGATCTAATAGTGCTATTAGATCAATACTATGTTGAGGTGAATCAGCAGAGCTGGTTTTCACACACATGAAGTATCATATAGAAGCTCTGACACGGATCTAAGTTTATTTTGTTTGAGTACTTTGTGTTTAACAATGTCAGTCTTGTAAGTATCTTATGTATTTTATTATATATGTTTCCATATTGTCCTTCTAGACCAGTCCAGACAAGTGGGTTGTGTTCCCCTACCAGCAGGTAGATGGAGACAAAGAACCAATGAAATGCCCAGCTTTCAATGACATCACTCCTATGCATCTATTTGCCTCAGCCTCCAGAGGTCCCTTCAATATTTCTTTATCTCCATCAGATAGTGGATGGATTTTCTCTTCTTTGTAGAAAATCTAAAGATTGGGAGCAAAAGAAATTGAGCAAATGTTCGTGAACGGCCACCTTGTATACAGAAAAGTGACTCACTTGAGCGCAACGTTGGAGGCTCCACTAGACTACAGTCTTTTCAATAGCCATAGGAGAAGGGAAAAACTGGTTTAGCTCCATACCATTATGATAAGAACCTGTAGAGCAGCCACAAATTGGAAGGGTATGGAAGAATACAGCACACCACTTCAATGCCCCCTCCCTCCTCCTCTGTTCCCTTCTGCTCTCTCCTGAAGATTGCAGAAGGCTCTCAGAGGGTGGCAGCCACCTTCCACACAGTACTGTAAAAACAAAACCAGCCAGTGAAGCAGTTTCAGGGGAGTAGAGCTGAACCCGGTACAAATCCTATGCCTGGGGCTCTCAGGGGGTTAGTGCCAAGGTTTGACCTGGACCTTGTCATTGTCCTTGTTTGGGGGCTCCTGGTTCCATCTGAGGGGCACAATTCAGGGCGGACTGCAAGTGACCATTGGCACTGTGTGGGGGGTTTCCCGTTATTTTCTGCATGTGTTAGTAATGATTTTGCCTATTGTGCACCTTGGGTGCATTCTGCCCAAGTGGCTCCAACGCATGCTCCTTCACTAGCGTCTTTTAATGTAAAAGCATAGCCAATGCGCTCTTGCGGGCCATTGCAGCCTTAGCACGCGCTCTTGTAATACTTACCCTAACTCTCTCTGTCGTCTTCCAGGAAATGTTATTTGGCCTGTAGCAGGCAAGGAGCCTCATCCTTGGATTCTGGACTGCCTTTCCTGCATGGCAGCTTCTGAGTTGCCCCTGGAGGGCATGCTTTTCCCCTCTCAGCGGGGGAACATGGTTAGCCAACTCATATCTGCATCAGGGCAGGAGGTGAAGGATGGCACTGTGGGTAAGGATATTCAGCCGGCTGGAGACTCCAGTGATTGTGCTGTGAGCTGCTCTTCATCCTCTAGGAGTTCTGTGGTGACTATTCCCCCTGGTGTTGGGGAACCTTATCCAAGAGAAGAGCTTCTGGATCCCAGATTGTCCTCCCCAGAATTCTTTTCCTTTTAGCAATAGGCCTGGTCCTTCTGGCATGGCATTTCAGACCCTACATACTCTGGGTGCCCCTGAATGCAGTCTTGAGCCGGGCAGGCTGAAAGTAGAAGCCCTGTTCAATTGCCTTTGGCTACTAAGCATCCCTGGCGCGGACTGCTCCCTGGAGATGGGGAACAGTTGGGAGCTATCAGAGATGTCGACTATGCCTCAGATTCAGATAGGTCAGTACTGGGCACTGTTGTGGATGAGGAAGTACTCGTACCTTCAGATGATTCTGCCAAGGCTGGCGTGACCTGTCTATTCCAGAATGAGGAACTGGTGGCGTTGATTACCAGGGTCTCATTCGCCTTGAACTTGACGGATGCTTTCGGCATAGAGAAGGAGCCGAAGGTACACTTGCTCCTTCAATGGGTACGGAAAACCATTGCTCTCTTCCCGTTCCTGGAAGTGATCAGGGATATGATCTGGTCAGAGCGGGACTCCCCCAACTTCCTACCTGAAGGATTAATGGTGTATAAGAAGACCTGCGGTCTCTTGGAGGTGGAGCACAGCCAGTGGTTTGACTTTCCCAAAGTGGATGCACAAGTCATGGCGTTTATCAGACGGACCACTATTCCTCTGGAAGGCGGATCGGCCTTAAAGGATGTTCTGGACCACAAGGTGGATTCCTTTGCGAGGAGCCAGTTTGCCATGGTGGTGGCTATTTTACAACTGGAAGTAATACCAGCCTGATGTCTCGAGCCCTGCTCCAGTAGATTCAGTCTCTTCAGCCTAATGATATTACCCCTCTCCTAGAGTTTGCTGCAACTTTTCTTTCTGGTGCCATGTATTATTTTATTTATTTATCAGCATTTATATACCGCTTTTTCCAGAGATCAAATGTGGTTTACATTAAACAATAATAATATCAATTACATGTAACAGTTCAAGTAGCAATGTACTATGAACAGTAAACTTGGGACTGAACTTATAGTCCAATTGTGAGCTAATTACAATGAGTGGATGTATGTGTCTTCTATATGAGTGTGTAGGGAGTTTTTTGTTTTCAGAGTCTGAAATATTGGCTGGTCCTGCACTAATTACAGCACCTATGCTAATTGCAAAAAGTGCTCTTTTATGGTGTATATTGTTACGCCCTTGCCCATGGCCTCTGGCTTAGAGGGGCGAGGTAACGGAGAACTTCTCTTGGTGAGCTCAAATAAACTAGTTTTTCCTCAGGTGGATTCTGGGACATGTAGTTTGGCTCTTAAGAAGAAGTGTAGTCATGGTCCGATGTTAAGGCAAATGACAGAATTTATTTTAAAGTAAAGGTTCAAGTAAACCGTACACAGGAATTTTGTCCATTCAGGATTGTTTGCAACAGAGCATTTAGATCAGGATAACTGCTTCACATTCTTTTAAACACATGCAGCTGGTTAACAACGTTGCTCAGTCTTACAGAAAACAGCTCTGCTCAGCAAGGTAAAAATACTGCTTTTTAACCTTGTGTTTGTGAGACACTTAACAACAAAAGAATAACTCAGTTCCTCTGGAACAACCTCTTCTTTCCCTCCTTCCTTTCAGGATAGGTTTTTAAACTCAAAATAAGAAAACAAGTAACAAACATTCACAAGCTTTCTCTTCAGCGTGACTCAGCACTTTGCCTGAGAAATGCAAACACATGGAGTTTTCTTTAAACCCAATTCCTGGCTCAATTCAAGTTACCTGTTTCTAGGAAACTTTCTCATTCAATGCTAGCCTTTAGCATAATGATTCCATGCTTGTAGCTTGACACAGGGTACAGTCCATGGGGATATCTAGATCTTGCAATTCCTCCCCTGCCAACTCAATCTGCATATCCTCTGGTGTTATTAGGGCAGTGTCCTGTTCTGAGCTCTGGACACAGTGCTCAGAATACAGCCTCCCTGGGGGTTCTAATGTCTCTCCTGAGCTCAACTCTCCCTGATAAAGACAATCAGTACCTGAAGCACTGGGCAGTTCTCCCTGGTTGTGCTCGCTACGGTTCCTTGTCTCCTTCCAGGCTCTCTGGAACAGCTCTCTTTATTCCTCTCTGGGATCTCTCCTGGAGATCTGCAGGTGCTCCTGGTTCCACTCCTGATTCCCCTGAATCCTCTGAGTCTTCCGAACCTCCTCTGAGCCTCTCCTTTCCTCTGAGCTTCCCTCTGAGCTTCTCCTTTCCTCTGCTTTAGCAGGGGCTTATATTTCCCTCTCCAGGGCTCCAGCCCTTCCTCCACTCCTCCCAGGTGATTGTAATCACCCCTCAAGCCTGCAGTTACGTCATAGGAGTTAGGGTGAGGCTGCCTGAACTTTCTCTCCCCAGGTTTCTTTCTCTATGAGGGGCCTGAAATCCATGCCCTGCAGGGATTTCTCCTTTCTCTAAGTTAAAGTCATTGGCCTTTTCTATACTCATAGGCTGAAAACAAGCTTCCTTGTCACAATATCTACAAGTGTTGTTGGGATCTGGCGGCATTGTGTTAGGGGAAATGAGACATATGATTGCATAGGTGGGTGCTTTAGGTGTGGTGTTAGGTAGGGTCGATGATTGGGGATTACAGTATGTTTGGTGGCAAGGGATGGTGCCCTGATGATGTCATTGCAATGGATTTGGCTCCAACACTGGTCAGCGGACCCATCCTCCAAAGTCTGGCTGACTCAACTGGCCTTTAAGGGGAAGCTTCGGTTTGGAACTGATTTGGAGAAGCTGGTGAAGGAACTAGGCGAGACAAAATCTTACTACCTCCCAGAAGACAGGTCCAAGGGGCCTGTGAAGCAGGCTAGTGCCCCTTTCTCGTCAGCCTCCGTCTGACCACCAAGGGTGCGCTGGCCGAATTTTCAGGAGTCTTGGGACTATCGTTATTATTGACCTGGAAAGCCTTTCTTCCCCTCTACTTCAGAACCTCAGGCTCGTTCTAGTCCTTTTTGTGGAGCATGTAGGCCCAGAGACTCTGTCCCCTCCAGAGGAGGATCCTCCCAGGCTATGCAATGAAGTTTTTGGGCCCATTCCCTGGTGCCTCAGATGGGCGGCAGGCTTTGCCTCTTCTTTCAGGAATGGGCCCAGTTTACCAAGGGTCACTGGGTGCTAGACAGCATTCACTTTGGCTATGTCCTAGAATGCAAAGAGCCGATTCCCGGTGCCTTCATCATTTTCCCTTGTGGGTCTGCAATCAAGGGTGCTGCAGTGTGGACCACCTTGGACAAGATGATATACCTAAAGGCAGCAGTGCCCATCCCCCTGGTCAAGTGGGGCAAGGGCAGATACTGCATCTATTTTGTAGTACCAAAGGACCGTTCTTTCTGGCCAATTTTGGACCTCAAGGGAATCAATGAACAATTGTGCTTCCTACGCTTTCGAATGGAAACCTTGCACTCCGTGATTCAAGCAATGCATTGAGGGGAATTCTTGACGTCTCTGGATCTGGCGAGGCATATTTTCATATGCCAATCCATGTGGATCAGCAGCAGTATTTGCGTTTTGCCATGCTTAGCACTCACTATCAATTTGCTGCCCTCCCTTTTGGGCTGTCCACCGCCTCAAGGATGTTCTCCAAGGCCATGGTGGTGGCAGCTGTGGGCACCAAGGGTTCTCCAGGACCAAGCAGGAAGTCAGTCCTCACATGTGGGTGACATCGACGTCGATGGAGCCCTTGCGAAGCATTTCCCCAGCTTTCTATGAAAGCCTTTGGGAATACTGCACGCATGCGCGGTCCCATTCCCGCCTAAAGGTGCCATCTTGCTCAGTCTCTCTTTTTCCGTGGAGCCCGTCGGACGTTTGTCCTAGTTCACCTGGAAAATAGTTCGATTTTTTCTTCAAATTCTTGTGATTTCCTCGCGTTTTTTTCTCCGGTTCGACGCCGGTTCCCCTTCTCGCCGGGTTCGGTACACCGGCATTGAGCCCGATCTTATTTTTTCGGTTTTTGCCCTTCGTGGCTGGCGTTCACACCCTTTTTTTCCTTTTCCCTGGAAGGCCGGTCCTTTGACCTCGCGGGGACTCTTTTTTTCCCCGATGGCTTCCAGTGGTTTTAAGAAGTGTGATCAGTGCAAGAAACTAATGTCTCTCACCGACACACACGACTGCTGCCTTCGGTGCCTCGGTCCGGATCATGATTCTAAGATCTGTGGACCATGTGGGAAAATGTCCACTAAGGCACTGTGAAGTTGTCAGCACCAAAAGGAAAGGCTTTTCTCCGATTCGGCCTCCGGCCGGGCCAGGACCTCGTCTGAGGCCTCGACGTCTCGGGAGTCTGACCCCGAGCATCGTCGGGGTTCCTCGGAGAAGGGGTCCCCCGAGCGGGAGTGAAAGAGGAAGAAGCGGCTCGCAAGGGCGGCGTCGGAGGAGGTCCCTGGCTCCTCGAGGGCTAGGTCTCGGACCCCTGACCGCCGTCCCGGGCCTCGTTGAACAGGAGAAGCCGTCAAAAGTACCTCGAGTGGAGCCGGAGTCTGATGGACACGTAAGTCCTGTTGTCCTCGAGGACTCTCCTCCCAGGGAGCCGACGTCGGGCCCGGCGCTGCCGGGGCCCGAGTCTGTGGCTGCTGAGTCTCCTGAGCTGGGTCTCAGGCTGACAGCCTTGGAGTGCAGACTGTCTGCCTTCATGGATCAGCAGCAGGTGCTGATGGCCAGCCTCACTGGCGCCTCTGCCCCGACCACCGGGACATCGACGTCGAAGTCGACCCCGGAGACCGAGCCGATACTCGAGACCATGAAGGCTCGAGGTCGTCCTTGGTCACGGTCACCCTCGACCTCCCAGTCGGGACCGAGGGCGTCGACACCAGTGTCTTCGGCGTTGGGGCGGGTACTGCCAGGCCCCACGCGGTCAGAGCCCGACTCCTCTTCGGACGAGTCCTCCTGGGAGACGGAGGACGAGGAGTCCCCCTATACCTTCAAGACTCGGTGCGTCCCGTCGGACTCACCGCAGTCTGAGCCCCGGAGTAGGTCCCCTCCGGAGGATACCCGGTTCTCGGAGTTCGTTAGGGATATGGCCACTGCTTTGGTGATCCCGGCGGATCCCGAGGAGGAGCCTCGAGCCGAAGAGCTCGAGGCACTCCAGTATGACTCTCTTCCGAAGGAGGCCTTTACTGTGCCGGTTCTTCTGATGCTGGAACGGCTTCTCTTCCGGATGTGGGAGGCACCGGCCTCGGCGCCGTTTCTCAGCAAGCGGGTCGATTCCATTTATCGACTCCGTAAGAGCCCTGGTTTTCAAAAGGCGCAGCTACCACATCATTCCATGGTGGTGGAATCGGCCATGCATAGTCTGAAAAATCAGAAGATGCACTCTGCGGTGCCCCCTGGCAGGGAGACCCGGAACCTGGATGTGTTTGGTAGAAAGTTCTTCCAGGGCTCGATGCTTGCTTGCCTTGTCCAGTCATAGCAGCTGTACATGGGCATGTACTTGCGGGACCTGGCAAAGGAGCTTGCCGGGTTCTCTGCTGGTCTCTCTGGGGAACCTTTGCAGAGGTTCATGTCCTTGTCTTCGGGTATCCGGGAATGCTCTAAGTTCATGTCCTGAGCGGCCTACGATGGCTTCGAGGCCTCGGCCCGTGTTGCAGCAGCCGGCATCGCGGCTCGACGCCAGGCATGGCTGCAGTCATCGGACCTCGAGCCATGGGTTCAGGACAAGTTGGTCAATGTCCCTTGCCGAGGTGAGAACCTTTTTGGCAAGCCCATGGCCGAGAAGGCTGCTGAGCTCGAGACCGAGCACCTCACAAGGACAAGGCTGTCTCAAAAGACTTCTGCCCCTTCACACAATAAGAAGGGCTTGGGTCCTTTTACCCGAGGAAGGCGACTGCCTACAAACAGTTCCCACCTTACTAGGCCTCCCCCGCTCCCCCATAGGGTCAGCAGGCCAAGGGACAGGGACATGGGCCCCGTAGGCAGAAGGCTCCCAAGCCTCCGGCTCCTGCTCCCACTCAGCAGGGTGGGGTTTTTTGACTACCAAGGCATAGCCTCTCCGTCTCTGCTGCCCCATCCCTGCACAGGAGGTCGACTAGCCCTGTTTGCCCACCGGTGGCCACCCATTACAGGGGACAACTGGGTCTTAAGCATAGTCCACAAGGGCTACCTGCTTCATTTTCATCAGTTGCCTCCTCCCTATTTTCCAGGAGAGCCTCCAAGGCCTTCTCTCCATACAGCCCTCCTCCTGCAGGAGCTTCAGGGTCTGTTGCGAGACAAGGCGGTGGAGCCTGTGTCTCCCCACCTACAAGGTCACGGTTTCTACTCCAGGTACTTCGTAGTACCAAAGAGAACAGGGGATCTCAGGCCTATTCTCAACCTCAGAAATCTCAACAAGTTCTTACAGAAGGAGAAGTTCAAGATGCTTACTCTTGGGACACTTCTGCCCTACCTCCAGCAGGGAGATTTGCTATGCTCTTTAGATCTAAAGGATGCATACACTCACATCCTCATTCATCCAGACCACAGAAAGTACCTCAAATTCATTGTGGGAGGAAACCATTATCAGTACAGAGTGCTGCCATTTGGCCTCACCTCCGCCCCCAGGGTCTTTACCAAATGCCTGGCAGTGGTGGCGGCCTACTTAAGGAATCAGGGTATCTTTGTCTTCCCCTATCTGGACGACTGGCTCATCGGGGGTCAGACGTGCCAGGAGGCCAGGCAAGCCACCCTCTGAACGAATTCTCTACTCCAACATCCACTTTGCTCCCCTCCCAAACTTGGAGTTCATAGGGGCAAGGCTAGACTCTCTGCAGGCAAAAGCTTTCTTGCCAGAGGACAGAGCCCAAAGACTGATGACCTTGGCAAACCAGTTTCTCAGCAGGTCACTGGTCTCCGCCAGGCTCTGCCTTAGGCTTCTTGGCCACATGGCTTCGACAGTACATGTGCCTCCCAATGCCAGGCTTCATATGAGGCCTGCGCAATGGTATCTCAGGAATCAGTGGTCGCAGGCCACAGGGAGCCTCAGAGACAGAGTAAGGGTGTTCAGACCATTCCTGCACTACCTACGTTGGTGGCTGCTTCCCCCCAACTTACTGAAAGGGATGCCTTTTCAGCCACCTGGGTTCACAGTGGTATTGACAACCGATGCCTCCCTGCAGGGCTGGGGTGCACACTGTCTGGGCAAGTGCACCCAGGGCCTGTGGTCTCCCTGGGAGGTCAAGCAGCAGATCAAGCTACTGGAACTACGGGCTATTCGCTTAGCCCTCAAGACTTTCTCTCAAACCCTGGCCCACCAGTCTGTTTTAGTGCAAACAGACAATCAGGTAGCCATGTTTTATGTGAACAAACAGGGAGGCACTGGGTCCAGGCTCCTTTGTCAGAAGGCGCAGGACCTTTGCTTGTTTCCGCTCAGGCGCAACATGTTGCTCAGAGCGTTTTTTTCTCCCTGGCCAGGAAAATTACCTGGCAGACAGGTTGAGCAGGATTCTGCAGCTCCACGAATGGCAGCTCCATCCCTTGGTGGTTCAGAAAATTTTCCTGAGATGGGGACTTCCATCCATAGATCTATTTGCCAGACCCCTGAACAGACAGCTGCCCAGGTTCTGCTCCAGGCAACCGCATCCGCTGAGGCTAGCAGCAGATGCTTTTCTGATTTCCTGGTCCCAGGGCCTCCTGTATGCGTTTCCTCCCACGCCTCTGGTGGCCCGAACCCTGTTCAAGATTCTACAGGACCAGGCCTCGGTCCTTCTAGTAGCCCCCAGGTGGCCGAGGCAACCTTGGTTCCCACTTCTGCTTCAACTAGCAGTGGACACTCCACTACCTCTAGGGTTGCAGCCCGACCTTCTCTCTCAGGACCAGGGGTCTCTTCTGCACCCCAATCTCAAATCTCTCAATTTGATGGCCTGGAAGCTGCAAGGGTAGTTTTTGCTCCTTGGGGCCTACCTCCTGAAGTTGAAGAGGTCGTCCTGCCCTCTAGGAAGCAGTCCACTAGAAAAACCTATGCCCTGAAGTGGAAGAGGTTTTCTGTGTGGTGTCAGCTGCGTACAGAGGATCCTTTCTCCCGTGCTGTACCAGTGGTGCTTCAGTACCTGCTGCACTTATCCAATCAGGTACTTAAGTCCAATTCTGTTCGGGTCCACCTCTCAGCTCTAGCAGCTCACCACTCACTGGTGGAAGGACACTCTGTCGGTTCACCCCTTGGTGTCCCGGTTTCTCAGAGGTTTGCTCTTGCTCAAACCTCCTGTCCGTCCTCCAGCTCCTGAGTGGGAGTTGAATGTGGTCTTGCAGCAACTGACTCGCCCACCTTTTGAGCCGATGGCTACTTGTCCTCTCCGCTTCCTTTCCTGGAAGACACTCTTCCTAGTAGCCTTAACCTCTGCCAGACGGGTGAGTGAGCTTCAAGCCTTGGTCTGTGACAGGCCTTACACCAGGATTTACAGGAACAGGGTAGTCCTCAGGACTCATCCTAAGTTCCTCCCTCTTTCCACCTCAACCAGGAGGTGGTTCTTCCAACATTCTTCCCTAGGCCTCATGCAAGCCAGGCTGAAGCGGTTCTGCATACCCTGGACTGTAGGAGGGTCTTATCCTTCTACCTTGACCGTATGCAAGGACATAGAAGGGCTACTCAGCTCTTCATCTCTTTTGACCCTAATAATTTGGGGTTAGCTGTGTTCAAGCGTACCTTGTCCATATGGGTAGCTGACTGTATCACCTGGGCTTACAGGGCGGCTGACCTTCCCTTGCAGGGTCGGGTCTCGGCCCACCGTGTAAGGGCTATGGCTGCCTCAGTAGCTCATCTCTGCTCTGTACCGTTGGGAGACATCTGCAGGGCTGCAACTTGGTCCTCAAGCCAGACTTTTGTGGCCCATTACTGCCTGGAGAGGGAGTCCCGTAGTGACAGTGCTTTTGGCCAGGCAGTACTCCAGAATCTCTTTGAGGTTTAGGCAACTCCTGCCCTCCAGCCCTCCGTTGGGCTACCGGTGGAGGTTCTTTCAGTGAAAAGCCTTTCTTTGATGCTGGGACTAGAGGGAGTTCCCTTTCTTTGATGCTGGGACTAGAGGGAGTTCTCTTGTTCAGCCTTGGTTCCTTGGTAGCCCAGAGCTAGGGAGTCACTCATATGTGAAGACTGACTTCCTGCTTGGTCCTGGAGAAAGAGTAGTTACTCACCTGTAACAGGTGTTCTCCAGTAGCAGCAGGAATCAGTCCTCACAACCCTCCCTCCTCCCCTGGGAGTTGCAGTTGTACATAGTTTATTTTACATTTTTGTGTGCTGTTTTTTTAGCTATGTCATTTGACTGAGCAAGATGGCACCTTTAGGAGGGAAGGGGACCGTGCATGCGTGCAGTATTCCCAAAGGCTTTCATAGAAAGCTGGGGAAATGCTCCGCAAGGGCTCCATCTACGTCGATGTCACCCATACGTGAGGACTGATTCCTGCTGCTCCTGGAGAACACCTGTTATAGGTGAGTAACTACTCTTTCTGTGTCCATCCCTATTTGAATGAGTGGCTCATCCGAGCCTATTCTCTGTCAGAAGCGTCTCGGGTAATATCCTGTTGGAAAGTCTCGACTGCTTCCCAGTCCTTGGAGTTTCTAGGAGCACGTTTCAACACTTGAGTGGGCAGGTTTTTCTTGACAGAGGAGAAAGTCAGAAGACTGCTGGATTGCCTGGCCGCTGTTCTGTGCACAGCAGGCCCCCAGAGTCTTGGACTATCAGCTCCTTGGATTGATGGCAGTGAGTATAGAGATGGTGCCATGAGCACGTACTCACGTGGTTGCTCCAGCGGTCCTTGTTGACTCGATGGTCCCCAAGTTCGCATGAGTTTCAGCAAAGACTTCCGCTCCTGTTGATGGTGAAGACTAGCCTGTTTTGGTGGCAAAAGCCTTGTCATCTGAGGAAGGGTGTACCACTGGATAATTTCTCCTGGATCCTGTTGACGATGGATGCTAGTCTCTCAGGCTGGGGAACCCATTGTCAAGACCATACAGCCCAGGGCCGTTGGAACCACAGGGAAGCAGTGTGATCCATAAACCACCTTGAGGCAAGTGCCATCAGATTGGCTTTTCTTCATTTCTGGCCCCTGGTCGAGGGCCGAGCAGTTCAACTGTTTTCAGACAGTGCCATAGTGGTGGCTTTTGTCAGTCTGCAGGGCAGCACAAGGAGGGTCACTCTGAAAATGGATCTCCTGTTTGTCTGGGTGGAAAGAACCTCCTAGCCTTGTTGGTCCAACACATTGCCGGGGTGGACAGTGTGGAAGCAGACTTCCTTAGCTTGACACTCTCTGAATCCTGGCGATTGGGGGGTTGAGTCAGGAGGCATTTCAGTTGATTTTGCGCTGCTGGGGTCGCCCTGAAATGGATCTGATGGCTATCCGCACCAATACCAAAGTTTGCTGCTTCTTTAGTCGCCACATGAAGATGGGGTCCAATGGTGTTGATGCCCTGACCCAGCCTTGACTAAGTCAGTGGCTGCTGTACATGTTTCCTCTCCAAGACTAGATTGGCAGCAGCGGAGGGCAGTGATGTGACTCGGTATGTGGGGATGGCACAGCTGGGGTTTCTGCCTATGGCCATCATTTTGTGCTGTTTGCTGGCCTGCATAAGGATGAAATGGCGGTCAAGTCAACTTTGGGGCACTGGATTAAGGAAGCCATTGTCTCGGCGTATCTGATACGAAACCAGCCATGTCTGGAGGGTTTGTACACCTATTCTATTCAAACACAAGCATCCTTGGGGCAGAGCAGAGTTTGATAGCCCCTGCTGACATTTGACGGGCAGCAACGTGGGCATCACTTTCCACTTTTGTCAAGCATTCTCGCTTGGATGTCCACGTGCGGGTGGACATGGCTTTCAGCTTAAGAGCTTTTTCGAGCCTACCGCCCATTGGTGTTGTAGCTTTGGTACATCCCACTTGTCTGGACTGATCTAGTAGGATGATATGGAAGGTGACATTTTACTTACCAGTTAATGTCCTTTCTTGAGTTCTGCTACACTAGTCCAGGGCCCACCTCTGAAATCTAGAGAAAGCTGGACGTTGTTAGGAAAAATATGAAAGAAAAGTAAATACGTTGAATGATTACCTGACATTGCACTTATATTTTTTTTAGAACTACATATGTGGTCAAAATGGGTAAAGCTTATACTCTGATTTCGTGCTTCTCACTGACATATTTTATTATGTGTTCATTGGTGTTTTGAATATATAACACAACTATCACAACCTTTGATACCTCTGTGCTTCATTCATGTTAATAAAATATATGTGTGTGTTTATGTATATGTATATATATATATATATATATTTGGTAATTCTTCTTGATAACAAATGATAAGGCACTTCTATAAACTTCAGTAATGCCAGCAATCAGGGTTTTACAGGTTACTGTAAGGTGATTTTGTTACAGCACTAAACCATAACATAGTGCCTTGTAGTATCACCTCCAATATGAAGAAGGGACTTTACTGAGGAAGATACTTACTCAAGTCCAAGTTTTGGCAGTTATGCCTGCTTTGGAAGAGTATTACAGAACATATTCCTACTGGTTACATGCAAGCTTATTGCCAGCTTATAACTGTCACTATATCTCCAAGAAGTGCTGTTGCAAAATATCAGGTCAGTGAATAAGAAATGGAGATGCTATAACTCATTATTTCTACTTTTTTTAAGGAGAACCCATAATGAGAATGGGAAGTAATCACTCTAAACCCTCCCAGCTCCTCCTTAAAATGGCCAAGTCCCTGAAGGAGGAATTGGCAGGGTGGGAGGGGATAAGAGAAGTGGAATTGCAATGGACTAAATTAAAGGTGGCAATAAAGGCGGCAACAGATATATATGTAAGGAAAGTAAATAAAAACAAGAGGAGAAGGAAACCTTTTTGATTCTCCAAAGGAAGTGGCTGCTCAAATAAAGGTAAAAAACACAGCTTTCACAAAATTCAAAAGCTCGCAAACAGAGGAACACAGAAAGGAATACAGGATCAAACTAAAAGAGACAAAAAGAAATAAGGAAAGCAAAATTAAAGGCAGAGGAAAAGATGGCTAAAGATGTTTAGTGTGGCGACAAAGCTTTCTTCAGTTATATTCGGGAGAGGGGGTAAATCAGAGGTGGAATTGCAGAAGTGCTGGGAACGGACTTGTGGAAAGTGACATTGAAAAAGCAAAATTGCTAAACAAATTCTTCTGCTCTGTTTTTACTAAAGATAATCCTGGAGAAGGACTACCTGTAACTCCCAAATATAAAAATGGGAATAGAGTAGATACCATACCATTCACAGAAGATGATGTGTTAGAACAACTTGCAAAACGGAAAGTGGACAAGGCCATGAGACTAGATGGGATACATCCCACGATACTGAAAGAGCTCAGAGAGGTTCTTGCAGAGCTGTTAAAGGATGTTTTTACCAAATCCTTGGAGACAGGAGAAGTTCTTCAGGACTGGAGAAGGGCTGATGTGGTACCTCTTCACAAAAGTGGTAATAGGGAAGAAGTGACAAACTACAGCCCAGTAAGCCTTACCTCAATGGCGGGAAAAGTTATGGAGGCACTCCTGAAAGAGCGAATAGTGGACTTCCTCGAAACCAACAGGTTGCATGATCCGAGACAACCTGGTTTTACCAAAGGACGATCTTGCCAAACAAATCTGATTGAGTTCTTTGACTGGGTGACCAAGAATTAGATCAGGGGCATGCGAGGGTTGTCATCTACCTGGGTTTCAGCAAAGCCTTTGATACTATTCCTCATAGGAGGCTTATCAATAAACTCAATAGCTTGGGGATGGGTCCCAAGGTGTGGTGAACTGGATTAGAAATTGGTTGACTGACAGACCACAGAAGATGATGGTAAACGGCACTCACTCGGATGAAAGGAGAGTGATTATCAGTGTGCCCCAGGGTTCCTCCTGGGACCAGTACTGTTCAATGTATTTGTGAGTGATATTGCTGAAGGACTGAATGGAAAAGTCTGTCTTTTTGCAGATGACACAAAAATTTGTAAGAGTGGACTCCCCTTCGGGAGTGGATAACATGAGAAAAGGTCTACAAAAGCTGGAAGAATGTTCTAATGCTTGGTAGTTAAGATTTAATGCGAAGTGCAATGTCATGCACTTAGGAAGCAGAAATCCAAGGGAAATGTATGCTATAGGGGGTGAGAGGTTGGTTTGCATGGACCAGGAGAAGCACCTTGGTGTGATTATTTCTGAGGATCTCAAGGTGGCGAAACAGTGCAACAAGGCAGTGGCAAAAACCAGAAGGATGCTGGGTTTGTGATAAGGAAGCTTATCATAGCTCAGGTAGGAGCTATAGAAAAGATGATGTGATTCTGAACAAGCAACCTGTCAGTTCTGGTAGAAGCAAGAAAACAGAGTTTTCACATAAAAGACTACCAGTCCCAGAATGCACCAGGTTTCCAGCAGCCATGAGAGGGGCTGAAGTGAGAGAATGTGTGTGCAATCAAGAGAGCTATGAGGTAATCCCTAAGCACTCATCTCAAAGGGCAGGGCCTGATTCAACACAGCTGCGCTGTGTTAGGGAGCAGCACACATTAGGACAGAATAAGAATAGAGCTTATTCTTCAGATAACAGTTACTACAAGCTCCAGCCCAGCTTCAGGGAGAGTTGGAAGAACAGCTTCAGCAAAAGCCACGCAGATAGAGAGAGAAGGAAACTCTCTGGAAGGAAGAGAAGAAAGGCCATTGGAAGGTCTGGGAGATTCCAAGGCAGTACTCATACTGGGAGGTATTCCAAAAGCCAGCAGAGTCCATTGGACTGGATTCAGCCAGAGGAATGGAGTGGCAGAGATAGGAATCACCAGTGGCTACCTGGAAGAGAGAAGACTGCACGTGGAAGGGACTTTCAGACCAAGGCCAGAAGGTATGTGAGAGGAGATCCAGTGTCCAGGGATCAAGATTGGAAGGCTGGACATCAGAATTGGATTACCTATTGGCCAGGCTTTACAGAGAAGAATTATGATGGCAGGAGAGGCTCAGGTATGAACACTGATCCAGACCCTATCTATAATAGAGAATGGCAGCAAGGGAATAAGCATTCTCATGATAGTGCCTTAATGAAAGACTCGTCTGTGCTAAGGTATGATAGTGACCCTATGATTGTTGATGCAGGGGGAAATACAGCAGATGAAAATACAGTTTACATGGACTGTTCTCCATCTAAATGCTATTGCTAGTTTTCTATGAGCAAACACATCAGCCATCACAAAGAAACCTAACTTTGTTCTTTATTTCCACTGCAAACAGCTCTTAAAGCAGGATTTGGGCTCACACAGTAGCAGCCAGCCAGCTAAAGGCTTTCAGCTGGTCCATTGATAGTAATTAGGGCTGCACCTGATTGTGTGTGTGAGCAAGGGAGAATCACTGCTGAGATCGGCGTGGAAAATAAGCAGAAGTTAACCTAACCAGCAAAGTTTATTCTTTACTTTGTGCCTTTGTATTTGGTAATTATTTGCTAAGAAAACATTAGCTAATTGCCTGACAAGCTGAAGGTTGTTTTCTGGTTTACTTTGTTATCCATTTTTAAACACTGCAAGCAAGTAACCTCATTTATAGTGCTATCAAGCATACATGTGCTGGGTGAATTAAACCCCATCAATAAAAGAAGTATTTTATTGATCTTACCACTTGGTTTCACAACTCAAATTATTGTCATCAGCTGTGTTTGGGAGTGAATGAACTACAATACCCACAATACCTTGCAAGAATCATATGAATATATGCATCGTCAAGATTGTGTAAGTTCTCACCCTAGGCAGCCGTCTGACAGGTTGCATACAGAGAGGAGTTACCAGCAGAAAAGAAGAGGTACTAATGCCACTGTAAAAGTCACTGGTGAGCCCTCACTTAGAATACTGTGTTCAGTTTTGGAGACCATATCTCACAAAGGATATAAAAAGACTGGAAATGGTTCAGAGGAAGGTGACCAAAATGATTTGGAACCTGCGTCAGAAGACTTATAAGAAGAGACTTGAAGACCTAAATATGTACACTCTGGAGGAGAGGAGGGACAAGGGAGATATGATTCATATCTTTAAATATGTTGAGTTATAATGAACAAACGAACCTCTTCCAAAGATGGGGAAGCTGTAAAACTAGAGCGCATAACATGAAGCTACAAGGGGGTAAATTGAGAGGCAATTTTAGGAAACACTTTTTCACTGAAAGGGTGATGGATACGTGGAATGCCCTCCCGATGGAAGTGGTGGGGCAAATACAGTGACAGAATTCAAAATGGCATGGGAGAGACACAGTGGATCCCTTCATAGCAACGGGATAAAATCAAAATAAACTTAACTATCTCTTATAACGCAACAAACAGGGGTGCCCTACATGGAGCAGTGGGTACACCCCTAAACAAAGGCATGGGAAGAGGTGCCCTGCATGGAGTGTCAGGTGCATCTACTCTTGCCACCTTGCTGGGCAGACTAGATGGACCATACCGGTCTTATCTGTCGTCATATACTATGTTACTTTGTTACTATATGTAAACAATAATAACACTTTGATCCAAAAGCAATTGACTCTCTAAATTCCTATCCCATTATAAAATGATAAATAAACATGTTAAGGTATGCTAATTGATCTCAGTTTAATACACATGCTTTGGCTGTTTTCAATTTTAAAAAATCCAAAGTTATTCTACGTGAATTAGCATCATCCTATGCACTGAGATCTGAATTTGATCAATATAGTGAAGCAAAATGGAGTAAAAGAATATTCATGTCCAGCATATGAGGACATTTAACATTCTATGTAGCTTCTCTGTATGCACATAACTTCTGTATTCTGTAAGTCGTGTGCTAAAAGGTCTTCTGGTTTTATCGAGGTTTAGCAAGGACAGTGACACTGAATAATATATAACCATGATGGTAAGTATACATGGAGTATTATGCCATAGCTCATATTTCTTATGGGTAGTTGGATAAATAAAAGATAGTTGTTGCATCATTTTTTGACAAATGTGAATCTGCCACATGCAGAATGCCCAGGAACAAAATTTGACAGGGCTTTCTCTAATTCTTTTTTCATAGATTGCAGTTTTGCTTGGACTATGCTATAAAACTAAGGGTAATTGTTTGAAGATTGGGTGAATATTTAATATACCCAGTCATTACAGGGATCACAGTCGCACCACCACAGACAGACAAGTAGCAGTGATAGCAATCTTTGCCCCTTCCTCTGTGATCCTCCCCCCTTGGCACATACCCCTCCCCACCCCTGATGATCCCCCTACCTCACTGATTAGCCCCCCTATTCTTCAGAATAAATAGTGAAAGCCCATCTTCCCACAGGACCCTCATGCACGCAGTACCCTCTCCCAGGTCTTGCTGGGTATATCCCTTGTCTCTAGTGGACATCGGGGCAGAAGTGGTCCCCCTCCATTTCTGACCTAGCTAGCGAAGCTTCCAATATGGTGGCCTTCACCTCTAGTGGCAGTCTTGCAAAAATAATTGGTCTACTGGGGAACCTGCTGCAATGATTTGTGTGTCTTGTGCTATATAGAGCAGTCCAACAACAAGCACGATTCCACGTGCAACAACCAACCCAGTAAAAAACGTGGAATGCAATTGAAAGGACACACAAAATAATTTATTAAAAATATTCCACTCCAGCCATTGGCCTAACACAGGCCGTGTTTCGGAAAAGAGCCTTCTTCAGGGGCGTATAGGCTAAAACATAATACATAAATCAATATAAAAAAGAGAAAACAAAAATATTATAAAAACAATATAAAGGAAACCAAGAGTCAAATTAATAAATAATGACAATAAATACACTAAAAGAATGCCAAATTAAAACTCTAACATGCAGGTACAGCTGAAAACGGAGCTATAAAAGTACACATGAAGTTGTATACAAATACATTAAATTATAAAAAGTCATACAAGATGGCTAAACAAATTAAACATCAAAAAGGCAATAAATACAAATACAGATAAACCTGGGGCACATATTAAATGAGTAACATAAAAAAGTGATTATTAAAACACTAAGTAAAATGGAATTAATACTAAATGTAAATAACAGAAACCACAGTTATAAGAAATAAATAAATAAAATGTAACAAAACCCCAAGTTATCTCATTCTAACCATATGTTGCCCAACACATATAATATTCCAAAGAAAGGACGGATAAAAACCAGAAAAAGATAAAAACCAAAAAAAGGTAAAAGCATACCTGTTTTTGCAGGGGAAATAACCTACATAATTAAAAAAATAATAATAAATAAATAAGCTAATAAAACCAGGCAAACTTTAGACAAGAGGGACAAATAAGCCAGACGTAAGAGATGAGGAAGAAAAAGTTATCATGCCAAACCCAGTGCAAGAGGGAGTGCTCGTAAAAAAACTTGTACTGCTAAACATGGACAGATTAATTTAATTAAAAATCCATAAGCAAGGTGCACATAGAGAAACAAAGGAGAATGATGAAAGGCAAACTTAAATGTTGCATATTAAACAGATTTAATATGGTTATAATTGGAATTTCATACACGAACTATTACCTGATTAATATCACACCTATAGTGTCAGGGGAACCTTTCAGTTGGAATAGTAGGCTATTCCTATAAAAACAATCATAAAAATGTATGTAACTAGACATACATAAATAAATAAATAAGTTAAAATGAGTTAAAATGAAATAAAATCCCAAAATGGGAGGCTCGCTCTGAATGGGTTTTACTAGAGAAGCGCTCCATAGAAAAATCAAGTTTAAAACCAACTTGTAAACACAAGTCCATTAGATATAAAAGACCATGAATTGAATAAGAATAACTATTCAAAAGGCCTTCAGAAACCCACTTAGTGGGAAATTAAATTATAACCACCAGAAATATCACATGCCAGATCAAGAACACTGGCGGCTGCACAATAGAGTAAATAAATACCGTGTGAGTTGGATTGAACCTCTCATATGCAAATTCCGAAAGAACGTGTAATGAATGAAAGTCAAACCAAAAGGTCATGAATGCTAGATATAAATTGCCAAATTTTTAAAAGCTTAAAGAATAGATAGAGAATATATATGTGTATAATAATAAAAGATCAAAATCAAGAGTGTAATTAAATTCATAGATCACTACATCCCCACCATAACTCAACAGAGTGCACACAAGTGGGCATATAAAAGAAGATAATTGTAAACCATTTGGTCTATCTAGGTATTTCACTAGACCTTACGGGCAGCATTACCCACGAGACAAACAAATTGTATGTAATTAAATATATATAAAAAAACAATAAATAAGTTAAGAATAAAACCCCCGAGATAGGAGGCTCGCTCTGAATTATACACAACAAAAGTAAATAACCAGCAGCAAACGACAGTCAAAACGTCGAGCAGCAAAAAGTTTCACTAGGGAAACGCTCCATACAAAAATCAAGTTTAAAACCAACTTGTAATTACAAGTCCATTAAATGTAAAAAGAACATGAACTGAATAAAATTAACTATTCAAAGGAACTTCAAAAACCCATCTAATGGAAAAGTAAATTATACTTTTAAACAAGAAACCTTTTTAAAAAAAGGGGGGGGGAAGAAAAAGGGGGGGGGGGAGAAGGAAAGGGGGGAAAAGGAGGAGGGGGAAAGGGGGGGCCACAATTCTATTTCCCAATCATAAACTTCAAGAAGATGCATCGTTTTAAAATTATCTTCAGCTTGTATATATCTACATGAAATAAACCAAATAAACCACCAAATGGAACGATAAAGGTCAAACGGAAACGTTTCACTCACTTTAATGTCAGTCGTCACTCAATAGAGAGCACCGGTGTAGTGCTGCAAACAGAAGTATCACATACTATGGTATTAGTAGAATTGTGGGACAGGATACCGCTCTAGGTACTTGTAGTGCCTTGGGGATGAATATGAGGTCTGGGGTTGTTCCATGTACTGTATGTGGGTTCTTTGATCATTTGTTGATATTGTAGTTCATCCATAGCCTTAAGGAAGGCCTTGGCATTTTTATCAGGTGTTACTCCAAAGTTAAAATCATCTAGGAGAATGAGTGGCCTGAATGTTGAGTTATGCGTGCATACAATTTCAAGAATCTTCATTAGGTCGTCGGTTTTGTTTTCTTTATGTAAGGCATATATCCATGTGTGTGTTGGTGATGAGGATTGTGCTGTATTCTTCTGTGCTGGTTGTCATGGTGTGGCTTTAAATTTGTATTGACTTTTGGTCATAATTAATACTCCACCCCCTCTTCTATTTTTTCTAGGAGAATTGAAGGCGGTGTAGTGGGGTGGGGTGATTTGATTTAAAATTACTTGTTCTGTATCATTGAGCCGTGTCTCAGTTATGCAGAGTATATCTGGCTGTTGTGTGTGTATGTAGTCTGTGATGATGTTGGTTTTATTTCTTACTGACCTTGCATTTATGTGTGTAGGTGAGGTTTGTGCCTAGCAGAAGATTAGTGTGGTCCTGTTCTGGTTTATAGTTGGGGTGGATTTTGATTATGGTTTCTGTTCTGTAAGTGTGTGTGATGTGGTTGTGCCATGTGGAGAGGTATTGTGTGTGCCAAGGGGTGAGATATTGTATGGATGGAGTGTGCATGTAGGTGGAAGAATATGTTCTAGTGTAGTGTGTTGTAGTTTATTGTGTGAGTAGTAGTAGTAATAGTGTGATTGGGAGGAGCATTGTCTTATATGCCAGCATGTTGATGTGTCGGTGGTTTAGGATGATCTTGAATAACACTAAGTTGGAAGATCTCAGTGACTTGGTTGCTTGCTATTGTTCTGTGATTTGTGAAAGACGTTTACTTTCAAATGTGCTCACCTTTGGAATGGTCGTGTGGTTGTCAGTAGATGTTTGCAGTCTTGTATTCTCATCTGGTCTTTGTCGAAGTTGGGCTTCAATTTGTTGTAGGGGTCCCCTCCACGGTCCCTGCCTAAGGGCCATGCCAAAGGGCCCTTAGGCACGGGCCTGCCAGGCGTGGGCTCACCTGATGGCGCCTGCCTTTTGTGTGCAGGAGAGCAGCAGTCCGGGGCCCTGATTGGCTTTGGGCTGGTGCATGGAGAGGGGAAGCTCTTCCCATGCTTTAGCCCGATGCCGGTCAGGGCTTCGTTGGTGGAGTCTGGAGATGTAAGTCCTTGTTTCTGATTGAAGAAGTTTGCATGGAAGTGGCTGCAACCGGAAGGAAAGAACGAGCCAGAGGTAGCCAAGGTTGTGCTAGTGGAACAGTTTTTCGAGGGCTTGACTGCCCCAATAAAACAGTGGATATGTCAGCATCCCAAGCTTACACTGGAGAGTGCACTGGAAATAGCCGAGGGATATCATGAAGCCCAACTGGTGACTGAAGCGGACATTGTGAAAGGGAAAAGTCACCTGTTAGCCCAGGAGGATGGAAAGAGAAGCTGGAACGAATATTGGATTCCATGTTCAGAACCCCAAAGTCACCTACTGGGTGAAGGCATGGCCACAGCCATGACTCCTTCACCTGTTTTAGGTGTGAGGCCCGGGGGGACACTTTGCTTGGGAATGTCCCCTGGGTACAGAGGAACCCCACAGATGTCAGCCTAACCACCCCTCATGCCTGCGCTTTTGTGGACACCCCCCCCCTCACTGCCCTGGGTACAGAACATTGTAATTCCAGTGGAGCTTGACGGGACCCGCCTCCAGGCCTTGATAGACTCCAGGAGTGTGTGGACCCTCATTCGCCGGAAATGGTAATCTGATTTCAAATTGACTATGAAATGACAGTAACAATGGCCTGCGTGCATGGAGACCAGAGGCAATATCCAATGGTACAGGCTTCACTAAAGACTCTGGCAGGGCAAGCCACATTCCAGGTTGTCGTGCTGCCCTGCCTCCCTCATCCAGTGGTGATCAGCTGAGACTAATCAAACCTCGGGGCAATACGTGCCCAAGTAACTCACGGGTCCGTTGGATCAGGAAGATGTCCCAGAGATTTTCCCGTTGGAAGCCCCGGATCTATATGTCGAGAATTTCAAACCTGCTAAGTCCCAGAGTTGGCATCACCGGGAAAAGCTTTGATACCAACAGAAACATGGGGGGATATAGGGTAGGGACCTGGGGAGGGAGAGCCTAGGGAAGAAAACTCTGGGGATAGCTCAGGACTCAGCGGTAGTGATCCAAATACAGTTGTTCCCTTCCAGAGTAAGAGCTGGGGGAAGACCCAGGGAGCTTCAGGAGGACCCAGCAAGAGGATGTATCCTTTAAACATGCCCGAGAATGTGTTTTGGAGGTGGTTGAGCTTCCAGTAGGTAATGAAGAGTCCCTTGTAAAAACCTTTTCTAAATTGTGTACTAAAGGGAGATTTACTATGCAGGGTGCAGGGGGAGAGGAGGAAAATTAGAGTTGGAATTGCAGGACTCAAAAGTGCGGAGAATGGATTTGTGGAAAATATGCAAATGGGAATGGAGTAGATACCACACCATTCACAGAAGATGACATGTTAGAGCAGCTTGAAAAACTGAAAGTGGCCAAGGCCATGGGACCAGATGGGATACATCCCAGGATACTGAAAGAGCTCAGAGAGGTTCTTGCAGGGCCGTTAAAGGATGTTTTTAATAGAGCCTTGGAGACAGGATAAGTTCCACAGGACTGGAGAAGGGCTGATGAGGTACCTCTTCACAAAAGTGGCAGTAGGGAAGAAGTGACAAACTACAGGCCAATAAGCCCTATCTCAGTGGCAGGAAAAGTAATGGAGGCGCTCCTGAAAGAGCGAATAGTGGACTTCCTCGAAACCAACAGGTTGCATGATCCAAGGCAACATAGTTTTACGAAAGGACGATCTTGGCAAACGAATCTGATTGAGTTCTTTGAGTGACCAAAGAACTAGATCAAGGGCATACGATGGATGTGATCTACCTAGATTTCAGCAAAGCCTTTGATATTGTTCCTCATAAGAGGCTTATCAATAAACTCAACAGCTTGGGGATGGGTCCCAAGGTGGTGAACTGTATCAGAAATTGGTTGACTGACAGACGATAGAAGGTGATGGTAAACGACACTCACTCGGATGAAAGATTATCGGTGTGCCCCAGGGTTCGGTCCTGGGACTGGTACTGTTCAATATATTTGTGAGTGATATTGCTGAAGAACTCAATGGAAAAGTTTGTCTTTTTGCAGGTGACACAAAAATTTGCAACAGAGTGGACTCCCCTGAGGGAGTGGATAACATGAGGAAAGATCTACAAAAGCTGGAATATTGGTCTAATGCTTGGCAGTTAAGATTTAATATGAAGACGTGCACTGTCATGCTCTTAGGAAGCAGAAATCCAAGGGAATTGTATGCGATAGGGGGGCGAGAGGTTGGTGTGCACGGAGCAGGAGAAGGACCTCAGAGTGATTGTTTCTGAGGATCTCAAGGTGACAAAACAGTGTGACAAGGCAGTAGCAAAAGCCAGAAGGATGCTGGGTTGCATACAGAGAGGAATTACCAGCAGAAAGGAAGAGGTACTAATGCCGCTGTACAGGTCGTTGGTGAGGTCTCACTTGGAATATTGTGTTCAGTTTTGGAGACCATATCTCGCAAAGGACATAAAAAGGTTGAAACAGTTCAGAGGAAGGCGACCAAAATGATTTGGAGCCTGCACCAGAAGATCTTTGAGAACAGACTTGAAGACCTAAATATGTACACTCTGGAGAGGAGGAGGGACAGGTGAGATATGATTCAGACCTTTAAATTTTAAGTATTTAATGAACAAACAAACCTCTTCCAAAGACGGGGAAGCTGTAAAACTAGAGGGCGTGACATGAAGCTGCAAGGCAGTAAACTGAAAGGCAATGTCAGGAAATACTTTTTCACTGAAAGGGTGGTGGATGCTTGGAATGCCCTTCCGATGGAAGTGGTGGAGGCAAATACAGTGACAGAATTCAAAATGGCATGGGACAGACACAGTGGATCCTTTTAAAGCTACAGGAAAAAATCAAAACAAACATAACTATCTCTTATATCTCCACAAATAGGGGTGACCTACATGGAGCGGTGGGTACACCCCTAAACTAAGGCATGGGAAGGGGTGACCTGCATAGATTTTGCTGGACAGACTAAATGTACTATACTGGTCTTTATCTAACGTCATATATTATGTTACTATGTAGGTAGAACAACTGATAGTTCTCTGGCTCTGTCGTCAGCAGGTGTTATCATTGGTTCATAGCCATTTAGTAGGGGGTTATCTGGGGCTGGAGAAAACACTAGTGTTTTAGCCCGATTTTTCTGGCCTGGATTCCATAAATAGGTGCAGTTATATTTGCCAGTCATGTCCCACCTGCCAACTTCATAACCCTACCAGAGTTTGACTTGCGCCACTAATGCCTATGCGTATTATTGTTAGAACCCTTGGAGCAAACCACCTGAGGCAAGAAGTATATCTTAGTCATACTGGACTAAGCTGCCCGATATCTGGAGGCAATAGCCCTAAGGAATAGGAAGACCACTACTATTGTGAATTCCCTTTGTGTATCCTCACCCATGAGAATACTTGGCAATGAGATCCTCACAGATCAAGAAACACCCTTTGTATCCAAGGTGATTAAGCAAGTGTGTACCTTTGTGGACGTCAAGATGCTGTGAATATCACCCACAGTCGGATGGGCTCATTGAGCAATTCAATAAGACTCTGAAACAGATTGTTTAAAAAGTTCATGCAGGAGGACGGGAAGAATTGGGACATTCTCCTACCCTATTTGATGTTTGTCATCCGTGATGTACCTCAGAGTTCCACAGGGTTTTCGCCTTTTGAGATGTTCTTCGGATGACAGCCAAGAGGCATATTATTTATTTATTTATTTGCAAGGCTTTTATATACTGCCTCTTCCAAAGTTCAGGTGCGGTTTACAAAGAACAAACAATTTACATCAAACATTGGTTAGGTTACATCAAACAAGATATCGAACAGTATAACGATGGGAGAGTTATTTACATGCAGAACTATTTGTAGGTTATATAGTTTGTGAATTTTTGGTTCATGTGGAGGAAGGGTAAGGGTGGGGGAGGAGTGTCAATACTAAGTGGGGAGTTCGTTTGGTAGAAGTGGGGTTGTGATGGGGATCCAGTGGAACATGTGCATAATGGGTGTAATGTGATCAGTTAGAGGAGCTTTACCAATGATTCTGGCTGCGCATTCTGCGCCATTTGTAGTTGGTTAATGGTCTTCTTGGGAATTCCATGGGGTAGGCTATTACAGAAGTCAAAGTGTGGGGTGACTAGAGCTTGTACCACTGATCTAAAGTCGTGGTGATCAAGCAATGGTCTAAGGTATTGTAATATCCGTAATTTGAAAAATATGTTTCTTGTGATTAGTTTTACATGTGATACCATGCTGAGGGATTGGTCTAAGTTAACCCCCAAATATTTTACCTCTTTTCTGACTGGTAGCTCCAATTCAGATGTTGAGAGAATCATTGGGGGGGGGGGGGGCTGAAATTCAGGTTCCTTGTAGTGTAAAGCACTTTGGTTTTCTTGAAATTAATCCAAAGGTTTATTAAGTTTAGCCATACCTCTGCTTCTTTAATGCAGGATGAGAGCGTATGTTGGTTGGGGTTGGTTATATCTATGGAGATGTATAGCATGATATCATCCGCATAGATGTGATATCCTACTTTGAATTTTCTGAATATGTTGCATATGGGCTGAAGGTAGAGATTGAATAAGAGTGATGACAGGGCAGATCCCTGTGGAATACCCTGCTCCTGTTTAAAGCTTGACGATGATTCTATGCCGACTTGCACATGTTGGAAGCAGTCGGATATTTATGACCTAAACCATTGAAAAGTAGTTCCTGTAAGTCCAATTTGTTCTAATCTTTTAAGTAGCATATTATGATTGACATTATCAAATGCAGATGCGACGTCAAGGAATACAAGGATGAATGCCGCAAATGAGTTTGTCTAAGAGGGTTAATAGCAGCATTTGTATGCCGTGATGGTGGCGGAAACCATATTGATGGTCATCCAGAGGAGCGTTGAGGTCTAGAAATTCCTGTAATTGAGTTTGGACCACTTTTTCAATTAGTTTAGAGACAAATGGAATACTCGCTATAAGTCTATATGAGCTGGGATTCATTTTGTCGAGGGATTTGTTTTTTAGGATTGGGAGGATCATAGTATTTATTTATTTATTTATTTACTACACATTTATATACCGCTACTTCCAGCGATCAGCAGCGGTTTGATTAATCTTTGTGGGGTAGTCAATCAAGACTTGGGGGGGGGGGGGTATATACATAGATCTGAGGTCACAGCACACATGATTGGCGTCTTCGGGGACGAATCATACGTTTTTACATTTATATATACATATTTAAAACATATTTAAACATATATCAGTTTTTACAAATCACTAGCAGTAGAAGGTTATATTTGATTGTAATGACATCGGAATAAGTGTGTTTTTAGCTCTTTTCTGAATTTGGTGATGTCCTTGGTTAGGCGCAGCTCACAGGGGAGTTGATTCCAGATAGTTGGTGCAGAGAAAGAGAAGGCTCTATGACTCGTAGTTGTTTTCACTGTCCTGATGTTGATGGGGACTTGCAGGGTTCCTGAGTTGATGGTATGTTTGAGTTCATGTGGCATGTATCCCCTTGAAAGGGATTAGTTTACTATGAGCAGGAGATATGGGGCTAATTACATTTTGGTTGCCTTGACTTAGCTGACTGGGCAAAAGGGGATGCGGTGGTGGTGATTTTGGTGGTTGTGTTTAAAAGTTGTTTTTGATCAATTAGGTGAAAAGAGTTCCAAGTGTTGGGGTTTGTAGTATCTTCGAGTGGGAATGTGGTGTCTGTGGTTTTTCTTTTTAGTTTGTCTGCAAAGTAGTTGACAAAAATTTGGGGGTTTATGTTGTTATTGTTTGCATCATTGTTTGGGGTTTGGGATAGAGATTTGACAATTTCAAAGAGCTCTCTCGGGTGATTAAGTGACTTAGTAAGGATCTTGGTGTGATAGTCTTTCTTTTTGTTGAGGATCGCTTCTCTGTATTTCTGAAGGGATGTCATATAGGTTAGTTTATCATCAGAAGATTTGGAGGCTCTCCATTTGTGTTCCTTTTTCCTTAGTTCTTAGATGCGGTAAGGAAAAACCTAAGAAGAAAAAGAAACCCGTGTCAGGTGTAATTTGGTGGAGTATGTTGTACCAATGCAAGACTGGCTGAAGAAAGCTGGAGTGTTGGTTAAACTCAAGTTGAGCAGGTTAGAGGCTACAATTGGACAGCTGTGCACTGCACCTTCCAACTGGGAGACAGTCTTGCTGCCCTCATCTGACAGCAATTTACTCTGTAAATGGCAGGGGCCCTATGAGGTGGAAGAAAAAGTGAGGACTGTTAACTACAAGATTGCTCAGCCAGATAAATGGTAGAAAGCCAAAATTTGCCATATTAACTTATTGAAAAAGTGGACTTCCTAAAAGTGTTCTCCACCCTCTTGGGATTAACCCACCTAATTTGTCATGATATTATTATTGATCTTGGGGTGGTTATCTGGCAAAAACCCTATTGGTTTCCGAAGGCCTGGTGATAGGCCATTGCCAAGAAACTGGAAGAGATGCTTAACCTGGGAGTTATAGAAGAGTCTATGAATGACGGATCATCCCTCATCGTCTTGCTTCCTAAAGCTGAGGGAAGCATCAGATTCTGCATTGACTTCCGGAGGGTCAATGCAGCTTCTAAACTAGAAGTGTATCCCATGCCCAGAGTAGATGAGCTAATTGAGCGATTCAGGGGAGCCCGCTTTATATCAACTGTGGATTTCACCAAGGGATACTGACAGGTGCCCTTGACACCAGCTGCCAAGGAGAAGACTGCTTTTTTGACACCACAAGATCTTTTCCAGTTTACAGTACTGCCCTTTGTATTAGCCAGGGCTCCTGTCACATTTCAATGCCTAGTCGACTGCCTACTGAGGCCGCACAAGGTGTATGTGGCTGCCTACCTTGATGACATCATCATCTACAGCGGAGACTGGACCACACATATAACACAAGTACAAGCTGTGTTGATCAGCCTGCGGAAGACCAGGTTGATGGCCAACCCCAAGAAATGTTTTTTGGGAAGCCGGGATGTTCAGTGCCTGGGATATTTAATCGGGAATGGGCAAATACAACCCCAGCTACAGAAGGTGGATGCCATTGCCCAGATCCCCACCCCAAAATCAAAGAAAAGGTTTTGTGCTTTCCTTGGATTGATTGGCTATTACTGCCGGTTCATTCCTAATTTTGCAAAGGTGGCAGAGCCATTAACAAGTCTCCTCCGGAAAAGAGCTCCCTAACAGATTCAGTGGTCACCAGACCTGGAACTGGCTTTCCAGCATCTCAAGAAAGTCGTGTTCTCTGAACCTGTCCTGATTAGCCCTGATTTCTCTCTACCATTTATTGTGCAAACTGATGCTCCAGAGATGGGCCTAGGAGCCATTCTGGCCCAGAATGTCAGGGGTAAAGAACACCCCATAACATTCATCAGCAGGAAGCTGCTTCCTCGGGAGCAGCATTATGCATTGATCAAGAAAGAAGCCCTGTCTGCTAAATGGGCACTTGAGACCTTCAAATACTACCTGCTCGGCCGTCTGCTTACCCTGGTAACAGACCACCAACCCCCAAGTAACTGGCCCAACATAAGGAGTCCAATGGCCGTATTATGTGGTGTTTTTGAGTCTCCAACCCTACCATTTTTGGGTCCACCATATGGCTGGTCGGACTCACCCGATTGCGAACTTCCTTTCTCGGGTGGGGGTCCCACGTGAGGCAAGTGCTCAATGGGGTATGATTGAGCTAAGGGAGGAGGGTGTGTGATGGGGTCTGTAGAATGCTACCCATCCCTCTCCAAAGGGACTATCAACCGTACCCTTAAAGAGAGTCTGCAGACCAAAATTCAGGGCTAGGAGGGCGTGGCTCAGAGGAATAGTTTAAGTACCCAGCAAGCTACAGGAGGGAGAGAGACCCATGGAGCCTGTTCCTTCCAAGACAAGCCATGCAAAGGAGTTCTAAGGTAGGAACTTTATCTGGGGCTGGAAGAAGGTCCTGGAGAACCAGCTTGTGAAGGTTTAACAAACTGACTTTATTTTCCCTGAATTGTTGTCTCTTCTAGGTTTTGCTTAGTGGAGGTTTAAGAAACTGGGACAGAATAAAAATTGCTTTTGCTTTCCCTGAACTGCTGTGTGGCCTGTGTTTAAAGAAAACTCCTTCCCACCCCACGCCACACTATCCCACAGCCTTTTTTCTCAGTGGGAAGAAGGATAGAGCTTTTCATCAAGGACGAATAGGTACGAAAAATAATAAATAAAAAACATTGCTTAGATTTCTCTCAGATCGTCCTATCCACAGTGATCTTTTTCGACATGAATAGAACTTTTTCTACAAGAAAAAAAGCTATAGAACACGTCCCAGAGTTGGAAAACAATTGGGGCTTTTTTCTAGTTATGCCATGATTCCAGTGGATTTGAGAGGTATGAGACTGAGTCTGATCTTGGACCTGAGTGATCTGAACAAATTTCTGTTTCGAGAAATATTTATGATGAAGTCACTGAACACCACCCTCCCCTTCCTGGATATGGAGGATTGTGTTGATTCATCATGCTTTGTTGATGGACAAAATGAAGTTGCTTGCCTGTAATCAGGAATCTCCAGGAACAAGCAGGAATGAGTCCTCACATATGGTACGTCGGAACCGACGGAGCCTGCGCGGGAAAGCTCCCCAGCTTCCCAGAAAGGAAGCTTTTGGGGCCTCCCACAGCGCATGCGCGCTGCCTTCCCGCCTTCCTGACCAACTCTCTTCAGTTCTTCTTTTTCCGCGGAGCCAGCAGGTCGTGTTCCTGTCACCGCTGAAGAAATTGTTATTTTAATTTGTTTCTTTGACCGCGTGTCTGCCTTCCCCGATTCCAGACCGGTACCGCCGGTTCTTTTTTCGTTTATTTAAAAATAAAAAATATATATATATAATTACTTTTTCTACACTCCGTGTATTTTTTCTGTGAGGCCTCTAGGCCTTCTCAGGTCTCCCTCATGGAAAAACCAGCTTCTGGTTTTAAAAAATGCACTAAGTGTACCGGTACTATTTCAGTTACAGACACCCATGAGTGGTGTCTTAAATGTTTGGGGCCTGACCATTCCATTCCGGATTGTCCATCCTGCTCTCTGATGTCCAAAAGGGGCTTACAGAACAGAGCAGCTAAATTTCATATGCTGTTTTCTACCGATACTCCAGCATCAACATCCTCCAGGTCTTCTTCTCCTGATGGATCTCAGGTAACCAAACATTCTTCGGGCAAGTCCTCAAAAGGCAAATCTCCCTCTAAGCAGCGAGAGGCCCTTGCAATTGACCCTGAGGACTCTGCCCCAGCCAAACAACCCCGGCGGGAAGCTCCGGCTTCCAAAGCTCCTCCTATGGGGTTACAGGTAGACATCGATGGCACGGCCTCGACCGATCTCCTGTTAGACTGCTCTGGGGTACCGGCTAACACCGGTACCGACTTCCAGGCAGTTGTGGTGGCTATAGGTACTACGGTACAATCCATGCAGCAGGCCTTACTGACTTTAATTAATGCTGCACCGCCATCGGTACCGCGACAATCGGTTCCGATTCCGGTACCGCAACCGATACCGGTACCCAGAGCATCTACTTCCAGTAGCATGCCGGTTCCGGTCTCCGGTTCCGGAGCTTTCTTCGATACCGCTCCGATACCCGGTACGCCCGATGTCGGTACTGATCGGTACGCGTATCGATCTCTGGAAGCAAATAGACGATATTTTGAATCCTCTGAAGATTCTGATACATCAGATGATTCTGCTGACGTCTCTTTTACTCTTCCTGAGGAGCCCTCTTCTCCAAAAAGGAGAATGTCTCCTCCAGAGGATTTGTCCTTTCAAGACTTCATTATTGAAGTAGCTAAAGGACTCTCCATATCTGTATCCTCTGAAAAGGAACCTAGAGCAAAAAAATTAGATATTTTAGGATACTCTAAGGTTCCCAAAGAGGCGGCCACCTTACCCATACATGAAATTCTTCAAGAACACATGATGGATTTGTGGGAGGCTCCTCTCACCCTATCTCCACATTCTCGACGTTTGGACACCATGTATCGGGTTCCTCCTTCTCCTGGTTTTCAAAAAACTCAGCTTCCTCACCACTCTATTGTGGTGAAGTCTGCTATGAAATAGATAAAGAGTACCAAAAGACACTCTTCTACCCCTCCAGGAAGAGAATGTAGGACTCTGGATGCTTTTGGGAGAAAAATCTTCCAAGCTAGCATGCTTATTGCCAGAATCAATTCATACAGCCTCTATATGAGCATGGTTTTGAAAGAGATTGCATTAAAGATACGTCAGTTTCTCCCCTTTATCCCAGAGGATAAACAAGAGGAATTCCTTCTTTTGCTAAAGCACACTCAAGATGTTTCAAAGTTCTCCAACAGAGCAGCCTTTGACTCTTTTGAGGGGGCAAGCAGAGCCTCTGGCATAGCCATAGCTGCTCGCAGACTGGCTTGGCTCCAGGCCTCTGATTTGGAACCCTGGGTACAAGAAGGCTTGGGCAATCTGCCCTGTACAGGTGAAAATCTGTTTGGCAAAGAGTGGCAAATCAAAGCCACTCAAATGGATGCAGAGAATGCTGCTTTAGATAGACTTTCTAAGTCTACCTCTACCCCTGCCAAGAAAAAACCTTTTAAGAAAACTTTCTATAAAAAGACCAGATTTTCCACAAATACTGGCCAGCAATCTTCCCAAGTTCGCTTTGCTCCTAAGCGTCAGTAAACTTAACAGGCCAGAACAAAGGCTACAGGGGCTGCTACAATCCAGCAGTCCCAACCTCCTCAGGGTTTTTGACTTGATTCTAGAGAACTTAACCTTTCTGGCTCTGCAACAGCCAGAACCTCTCACCATTCCAGGAAGGTTGGCTCATTTTGCTCCCAGATGGGAACAGATCACATCAGAACCGTGGACCCTCTCCATTATCAGAGAGGGCTACAAACTACATTTCTCCAGCCTTCCTCCCAATACCATGGTGAGACAATTCAATTCTCCCCCATCTCTCCTGTACCTGTTGGGCCAAGAGGTGGCCACTCTTCTCGCCCAAAAGGCAATAGAAGAGGTTCCTCTTCCTCAACAAGGGTTAGGTTTCTACTCCCCTTATTTTCTCATTCCCAAGAAAACAGGGGGGTACAGACCCATTCTGGATCTCAGAGAATTGAACAAATTCCTATACAAAGAGAAATTCAAAATGCTTTCTCTAGGTACTCTCCTTCCATACCTACAGAGTCAGGACTGGCTTTGTTCTCTAGATCTCAAGGATGCGTACACACATATACTTATCCATCCATCCCACAGAAAATTCCTACGGTTTCTGTTCCAGGGAAAACATTTCCAATACAGAGTACTCCCCTTCGGTCTAGCCTCTGCTCCAAGGGTATTTACCAAATGCATGGCAATAGTAGCTGCATTTCTACGCACTCTGGGGATCTTTGTCTTCCCTTACCTGGACGACTGGCTCATCCGAGCTCCATCTCAGTCCGAGGCTCAGACTTCCCTGGACCACACCAGACGCATACTGCAGTATCTGGGACTTGTCATCAATCTGCCAAAGTCTCAACTCACCCCTACTCAATCCCTAGAATTCATAGGGGCCTGGCTAGATACTACCACTGCAAGGGCCTATCTTCCTCAGACCCGTTGCCACCGTCTAGTGCACTTGGCCTCTCAAATTCAGTCCAGAAGCCACTTGACTGCCAGAGAGATGCTACAACTGCTAGGCCACATGGTATCCACAGTTCATGTGGTGCCCTATGCTCGCCTACATATGAGAGCAGCTCAATGGACCTTGTCCACCCAGTGGACCCAAGCATCAGGAGCTCTCTCAGACCAAATAGCAACCTCAAAACGTCTTTTTTGGTCTCTCCAATGGTGGATATCCACTCAAAATCTGTTGTTGGGGGCCCCCTTCCAACCTTGTTACCCCAAGCAACTCTCACTACAGATGCCTCCCAAACAGGTTGGGGAGCTCATCTCCAAGACCTCTCCACTCAGGGCATTTGGTCTCCACAGGAGACCACCCTTCATATCAATCTTTTGGAGCTGCGAGCAATTTTCCTTGCTCTCAAGGTCTTTCATACCCTCCTCATCAACATGACAGTCCTTGTTCATACCGACAATCAAGTAGCCATGTTCTACATAAACAAACAAGGAGGGACTGGCTCTCTGTCGCTTTGCAACGAAGCTCTAAAACTGTGGGCCTTCGCCAGAGAGCATCGGATCCATCTCCTGGCAGTGTACCTCCCAGGAATCCAAAACTCTTGGGCAGACAGACTCAGTCGAGTTCTGCTTCCACACGAATGGTCCCTGCACATGGATCAGGTACTCAGAATCTTTCAGGAATGGGGGACCCCGGACATAGACCTCTTTGCAAGTCCGTACAATGCCAAACTTCCCTGGTTCTGTTCCAGGATTCCGTGTCAGGGAGCTCAGGCCAAGGATGCCTTCTTCCTTCATTGGGGTCAGGCCTTCCTATATGCCTTTCCACCCATTCCCTTGATTCCCAAGACTCTATTCAAACTTCAGAGTGATCAAGGATCCATGATCCTCATAGCTCCACGCTGGCCACGCCAAGTGTGGTACCCTCTACTTCTGCATCTCTCCCAGACACCCTCCCTGGATCTGGGAGCTGCTCCAGACCTTCTGTCTCAAGAGGAGGGGACTTTGTGGCACCCAAACCCCAAGTCCCTTCACCTCAGAGCTTGGTTACTGAAGGCCTAGACCTTCAAGACTTGAATCTTTCTCAACAGGTGAAGGATGTCCTCCATGCATCGAGGAAACCTTCCACCAGGCATTCTTATGCTTTTAAATGGAAAAGATTTTCAATTTGGTGTGCTGACAAAGGTCTTAACCCTCTAGCACTACCTTTGAATTCTTTACTCGAATATCTACTGCATCTTTCCAATGCAGGACTTAAAACCAATTCTGTAAGGGTCCATTTGACTGCTATTGCAGCATCTCTGAAGCCTATCAATGGACAATCTGTTTCCTCTCATCCTCTTATTGCAAGATTCATGAGAGGTCTAACTTTAACTAAACCTCCCATTCGGCCTCCTCCGGTGGCATGGGACTTAAACGTAGTTCTTGGTCAGCTTATGAAGCCACCCTTTGAACCCTTAGCCCCACTACCTCCTTAAAATTCCTTTCCTGGAAAGTCATTTTCCTTATTGCAATCACTTCTGCTCGCCGCATCAGTGAACTGCAGGCTTTAGTGGCTAATCCACCTTATACAAGGTTCCATCATGATAAGGTAGTCCTTAGGACAAATCCCCACTTTATGCCTAAAGTGGTCTCACCTTTTCATCTTAATCAAGAGGTATATCTACCTGTCTTTTTTCCAGCTCCTCATGCATCAAATGCAGAGAGGAACCTTCATACTCTAGACTGTAAAAGAGCTCTTGCCTTTTACCTCCACAGGACACAGCAACATCGAAAGTCTTCTCAACTTTTTGTTGCTTTTGATCCTTCTCAATTAGGACTTCCAGTCTCGAAAAGAACACTGTCCAGTTGGATTGCTCAGTGTATTTCTTTTGCTTATCAGAGTAAGAACCTTTCTCTGGAAGGCCATGTCACAGCTCACAATGTGAGAGCCATGGCCACATCTATGGCTCATCTTCATTCTGTATCCATTGACCAGATCTGTCGAGCAGCCACCTGGGCCTCGGTTCATACCTTCACAGCCCATTACTGCTTGGACAAGGACTCCCGCCGGGATGCCTTGTTTGGTCAGGCTGTCCTCAGACACCTGTTCCATTCTTAAACAACTCCTGCCCTCCATCCCTTAATGGATGCCTGAGATCCATAGGAAGACGAGGAACCTTTCAGGGTCTCATACCCTTGGGGATCTCCCAGGCATCTTAGCTGGGGAGTCCCCATATGTGAGGACTCATTCCTGCTTGTTCCTGGAGATAGCACAGTTACTTACCTGTAACAGGTGATCTCTGGGAACAGCAGGAATTAGTCCTCACAACCCACCCACCTCCCCTAGGAGTTGTATCTCTCTCTCTCTCTCTCTCTCTTTCCTTTCCTCTCTCTATTGTCTCAGCTTTAAACTTGAACTGAAGAGAGTTGGTCAGGAAGGCGGGAAGGCAGCGCGCATGCGCTGTGGGAGGCCCCAAAAGCTTCCTTTCTGGGAAGCTGGGGAGCTTTCCCGCGCAGGCTCCGTCGGTTCCGACGTACCATATGTGAGGACTAATTCCTGCTGTTCCCAGAGATCACCTGTTACAGGTAAGTAACTGTGCTTTCTCTATAGATAGCAGGATTAATCAGACACACACACCTGCCCACTGAGAAAATCCCCGAGACAGCAGCTGGGTTGGAGGTTCTGAGCATGCTCAGGAAAGCCTAGAGAACTACCATGTCAGCACCACTGAATGTCACCAACTTGTGTGTCTGATTTGTCATGCTGTCTATGGAGGCCCTTGTACAAGTAAGCACTTGATGCATGATGAACTGAAAAAAGTTAAGAGAATGACCAAAATTAAGGGAGTGGAAAAACTTCCTTAAGAAGAAAAGCTAAACAGATTAGGACTCTTCAGCCTATAGAAGAGAAGGCTGTGAGAAGACATGATAGAGGACTATAAAATATAAGTGGGGTGGATTGGGTAAATAGGGAATGGTTAACTATCTTCAAATAGTACTAGGACTGGAGGACACTTCATAAAACTAATAGCACATTTAAAGCGTATCAGAGAAAATATTTTTTCACAATTAAACTGTGAAATTTGTTGCAAGAGGAGGTTTCGAATGCAGTTAACATAGCTGGTTTTGACAGGCTTCTGGAGGCCAAATCCATAAACCATATTAGCCATGTAGACTTAGGAAAGTCACTGCTTTACTTCTGGTGATGAGCAGGGAGGATAGACCTGTTCTTTGGGATCCTGCTGGATGCTTTTGACTTGGAATGTACATTGGTACGTGATACTGGACTTTATGGACCATTGGTCTGATCCACTATGGCATTTCTTATGTTCATATGTACTCTTCCTGTTTAGAGTTATGAAGATGAAAGAAGAAGTCGTTCAGAGCTTGAGGTTCGGTGTCAGCGTTTGGCACTGGAACTAGCAGATACAAAGCAGTTGATTCAGCGGGGTGACTACAAGCAGGAAAACTATGATAAGGTGAAAACGTAAGTATATGTTCCCTAAACATCCTCTGTTTTTATAAAAGGAAGAAAGATTAGTAGGAGCCAAAGACCAGAGGAGAGCAATGGGTTGCATGAGGTAAGGGCTGCTTGTTGGAGAAATCAAAATTACTCATATGAATCTTCTTTTCTTCTTCCATTTGGAGAAATTGCACCCAAGAAATCAATTTAATCTGGACATAAAGTGAAAGGGACAGGGAGTGTGAGAAGGAAGATGAATGTGGCAAAGAAATGGCAGGATTTGGCGGCAAGGATATTTGTCGGATGGAGACTTGCCTGTTTAATGCAATAACAGATTGGAAGAAGATGAGCGTGAATGTGAAATCTATTAAATCATAAGTGGGATTTTAGCCAGAGATACTGCAGATTGGTTGCAGGAATGAAGGAAGCAAACTCCGGAGATAGTGAAGACTGAGGTTTCATATCCCTTACAAGATGGTGATGGATAGGGCAATAATGTCCAAAACAGAGCAAAGTATAGTGTTATAAGAATAAACTGCCTCGTCAACCTACATTGACAAGCTTTTGGGGGAGAGGGGAGATGACATTGTAGTAAAGAGATCAATTGGCCCTGAGGTTCCTAAATGTGTAAACAGACAAGAATGTGTGTGTGGGGGGGTGAGAGATTAAATGTAAAAATGATCAGATGATGATAGAGAAAGAACAGAAGTGGCGAGTCCAAAAGAGAGCAGGTAAAAGAAAGGTTAAGTCAAGGCATTGGTCATGATAGTGAGTAGGGTTGGTTGAGAGATAAATGAGGGAGATTAAGATCAGGAGCTCTTAAGCATGAGGCAGATGGTTCATCAGTGTGGAAGTTAAAGTTCAGAAAAATAAGGAACAGAGAAAAAGGTTCAGCGAAGAAGGAAAACCAGGTGTCAAAATCTTATTTATTTGTTTAACATCTTTTATATACCACGCTATTTGTTATCAGTGCGGTTTACATTCAACAAAGGTTGCACAATTTAGTCAAGACTAGTTTGTGTTTACATTATAACAGGGAATAAAACTTGGGATAAACAGGGTAACTATATACAGGGTAACTTATCAGGAGCTGATAGATGATAGCTGCCAGGATACAGGGCCGGCCTGTCCACTAGGCGGGCTAGGCGACTGCCTAGGGCAGCAGACCTCTGTTGGTAGCACGGTACCCATGGCAGGCCATGTGCTTTGGCACACGTGGCCTGCCGCTTCTGACACCCCTCCGACAGGAAATTGTGTCGGAGGTGGGACAAAAGCAGCAGGTGATGTGTGCGGTTGGCCGCTGCCACTGCTGCTGCCATGACACACTGTGCCATTCCCTCGACCCTGCTGACAGAATCAGCGGCAGCAGGGCTTGGTGCAGAGGTCTTTATGGCATGGCTGGGGTTTCTGCCTGGGCTGACAGAAACCCTTGGGTCAGCCTTGCCCGGAGAGAGAACTGTGTGAGTAGATAGATGGACTGGATTTTAGAGGAAGAAAAGAAGTGGGATTGTGATAGAAAAGGGGCTGAAACTTGAAAGAGAATCAATTAGATGCCTTGATTGCACTACTAAATGTAATGTAAGGCAGAAAAGAATCCATCCATGAAAGAGGAGAGCAGTGGAAGTAGTCTTATTCAAAGCAATAAAATGGAAAGAGAAAGGTCATGAACATAGGTTAGTTTGCTGGAAACAGCATGAATTCCATAGGGAATACTGGAAATGGAGATAAGGAAGGAAATAAATAGGGAAAAGATTGGAATGGTAAGGGGTTGATGTGCATAGATAGACTGAGAGTTGACTGAAAGGCTAGAATTGGCTTGATATCCCTAGCTGAGAGGAAGAGAAGAGGATTTCTCCATGGACAAGCAGGATAAGTGCTCACATATGGGTGACACCATCGATGGAGTCCCATGCGGGAACCTCAGCTCTTTCTAGAAGCTTTTAGACTGGTTTCTCCACACATGCACAGATCTTCCAACTTGCCATAATTGTGTTTCATTGCTTCAATTGTCTTCTTTCTGTGGAGCTCCATGGATATCTTCATCATCCAATCACTTGATTTACCTGTTTAACTCTTCATACCTTGCACCTTTATTTATCTTTTCACCTTGTGTGAGTTTCCTGTTCTAATGCCACTGTTCTGTTTTTGCTAGTCCTTTTTAGAGTCTTTAATTAGGGTTTTTGGATGTTAGAAGTCTCCTTTCTTTTTATTGCAATGCTGCTGTAGTACACACTTAGATCTGAGGCATTTTGGCTGTGTTCTGTATTTCTTTGTTTTTCTATCAACATCATTTGATTTCACTGCAACTATTTTTCCAGATGGCATGCCCCAGAATCTGGCCAATGGGTTTAAAAAGTGTGTTTGGTGCTACAGGACTATGTCTTTAACAGAAGCTCACAAATGGTGCCTGAAGTGCTTGGGGACCAACCACAAGCATTCTCTTTGCATTTTCTGTTTGCATATGACAGAGAGGGGCTTCGGGTCAGAAAAACATCAGGAAGATATTATTGGTAATGTGCAGTCTCTTTGGCTTCCAAAGCTGCTTCAGATGCTGGCATTGCTTCAGCATTGAGGGGCCCTCAAGCACACTCGGATCCGAGCACCAGTAGATCTTCCCAGTATTGGACACCCACCAATACATCCCTGAGGAAGAGGGTGGATTTGTCTTGGTCTTCAAAGGCATCAAGTACCAGAGATGATAAGCATTGGATGGAGGCTAAGGTGCATCGGCATTAGAGATCCATTGAAGCATAATGTCCAGATTATCAAGGTTTTGGAAGACTCCCAACCCATGAAGCAGCTCCGACGTGAGGAACATTCATCTTTCTCTGTATCAAAAGGGCTGCGCCAATCTCCAGGGAGCCAAGACAAGCCTGCCAATCATCCCCCTCAAATTTCAGAAATATTGGCCAAATCTTCTGCAGGTCTTTCACCTTTGTCCATGGCAGACCTTAAGGAGCGGCTTATTAGGGGGTTTGAACAGTATGATGGTGTTCTTTGCCCTTCATATAGTGGCAGCTTCAGCACTGAAGATGGACCAACGACCCATTGAGTTCATCCTTGAAACCGTTCATCTGCCTGCAGGAGAGGAGACAACATTGAAACCTTGAAAGGCCTTGATAGTGGCTCCTGCCCAGCCGATTTCACTCTCCAGTGCTTTGTGAGATGATCACTTCCTAAAGCAGCAGAGGTCATCAGTGCATTGTCGCTCCTGGAGAAAATCTGCCTCTCCTACAAGACAGAGATTCAGATGTCTCTAGAGTACTTAATCATGGTCTGAATTTGAGCACTCCTGGTAATGAGCTTCATTTGGAATATTTCTGGCAGGTTTCCAGGGTTGCCCTCAGATCTCACTCCTCCTTATGAGCACTGCAAGTCCCTACCCGAGGAGCTTACTTTTCATGTTCTCCAGGACCAAGCAGGAAGTCAGTCCTCACATATGGGTGACATCGACGTCGATGGAGCCCCTGCGGAGCATTTCCACAGCTTTCTATGAAAGCCTTTGGGAATACTGCACGCATGCGCAGTCCCCTTCCCGCCTAAAGGTGCCATCTTGCTCAGTCTCTCTTTTTCCGTGGAGCCCGTCGGACATCTGTCCTAGCTCACCCGGAAAACAGTTAGATTTTTCTTGCTATTTCCTGCGATTCCATCGCAGTATTTTGCCCGGTTCGATGCTGGTTCCCCTTCCCGCCAGGTTCGGTACATCAGTATCGAGCCCGTTCTCTTCTTTTGTTTTTTGCCCTTCGTGGCTGGCGTTCGCGCCCTTTTTTCTTTTTCCTTTGACCTCGCGGGGGCTCTTTTTTCCAGGATGGCTTCCAGTGGTTTTAAAAAGCGTGATCGGTGCAAAAAACTAATGTCTTTCACCGACACACACAACTGCTGCCTTCGGTGCCTCGGTCCTGATCATGATCCTAAGATCTGTGTACCGTGTGGCAAAATGTCCACTAAGGCACTTCGAAGTTGCCAGCATCAAAAGGAAAGGCTTTTCTCTGATTCGGCCTCCAGCCGGGCCCGGACCTCGTCTGAGGCCTCGACGTCTCGGGAGTCTGACCCTGAGCATCGTCGGGGTTCCTCGGACAGGGGGTCCCCTGAGCAGGAGTGAAAGAGGAAGAAGCGGCTCGCGAGGGCGGCGTCGGAGGAGGTCCCTGGCTCTTTGAGGGCTAGGTCTCGGACCCCTGACCACCGTCCCGGGCCCGTGGAACAGGAGAAGCCATCAAAAGTGCCTCGTGTGGAGCCGGAGTCTGCTGGACACGTAAGTCCTGTTGTCCTCGAGGACTCTCCTCCCAGGGAGCCGACGTCGGGCCCGGTGCCACCAGGGCCCGAGTCGGTGGCTGCTGAGTCTCCTGAGCTGGATCTCAGGCTGACAGCCTTGGAGTGCAGACTGTCTGCCTTCATGGATCAGCAGCGGGTGCTGATGGCCAGCCTTGCTGGCGCATCTGCCCCGACCACCAGGACATCGACGTCGAAGTCGACCCCGGAGACCGAGCCGATACTCGAGACCATGAAGGCTCGAGGTCGTCCTCGGTCGCGGTCACCCTCGACCTCCCGGTCGGGACCGAGGGTGTCGACGCTGGTTCCTTTGGTGTCAGGGCGGGTGCTGCGGGGCCCTGCGCGGTCGGAGCCCGACTCCTCTTCGGACGAGTCCGCCTGGGAGACGGAGGATGAGGAGTCCCCTGATACCTTCAAGACTTGGTGCGCCCCGTCGGACTCACTGCAGTCTTAGCCCCGGAGTAGATCCCCTCCGGAGGATACCCGGTTCTCGGAGTTCGTTCGGGATATGGCCACTGCTTTGGCGATCCCCGCGGACCCTGAGGAGGAGCCGAAGAGCTCGAGGCCCTCCAGTATGACTCTCCTCCGAAGGAGGCCTTTACTGTGCCTGTTCCTCCGATGCTGGAACGGCTCCTCTTCCGGATGTGGGAGGCACCGGTTTCGGCCCTGGTTTCCAAAAGGCGCAGCTACCACACCATTCCATGGTGTTGGAATCGGCCATGCATTGTCTAAAAAGTCAGAAGATGCACTCTGCGGTGCCCCCTGGCAGAGAGGCCCGGAACCTGAATGCGTTTGGTAGAAAGTGCTTCCAGGGCTCGATGCTTGCTTGCCGTGTCCAGTCTTACCAGCTGTACATGGGCATGTACTTGCGGGACCTGGAGAAGGAGCTTGCCGGGTTCTCTGCTGTTCTCTCCAGGGAACCTTTGCAGAGGTTCAAGTCCTTGTCCTCGGGGATCCGGGAATGCTCTAAGTTCATGTCCCGCGCAGCCTACGATGGCTTCGAAGCCTCGGCCCGTGTTGTGGCAGCCGGCATCGCTCCTCGACGCCAGGCATGGCTGCAGTCATCGGATCTTGAGCCATGGGTTCAAGACAAGTTGGTCGATGTCTCTTGCCGAGGTGAGAACCTTTTTGGCAAGCCCATGGCCGAGAAGGCTGCACAGCTCAAGACCAAGCACCTCACAAGGACAAGGCTGTCTAGAAAGACTTCTGCCCCTTCTCATAAAAAGAAGGGCTCGGGTAAGAAGTCCTTTTACCCGAGGAAGGTGACTGCCTACAAACAGTTCCCACCTTATCAGGCCTCCCCAGCTCCCCCACAGGGTCAGCAGGCCAAGGGGCAGGGACATGGGCCCCGTAGGCAGAAGGCCCCCAAGCCTCAGGCTCCTGCTCCCACTCAGCAGGGTGGGGGTTTTTGACTCCCAAGGCATAGCCTCTCAATGTCTGCTGTCCCATCCCTGCACAGGAGGTCGACTAACCCTGTTTGCCCACAGGTGGCCACCCATTACAGGAGACAGTTGGGTCTTAAGCATAGTCCACACGGGCTATATGCTTCATTTCCATCAGCTGCCTCCTCCTTACTTCCCTGGAGAGCCTCCAAGGCCTCCTCTCCTCACAGAAATCCTCCTTCAAGAGCTTCAGGGTCTGTTGCGAGACAAGGCGGTGGAGCCTGTGCCTCCCCCCTCCAAGGTCACGGTTTCTACTCCAGGTACTTCCTCGTACCAAAGAGAACCGGAGGCCTCAGGCCTATTCTCGACCTCAGAAATCTCAACAAGTTCCTAGAGAAAGAGAAGTTCAAGATGCTTACTCTTGGAACACTTCTGCCCTACCTCCAGCAAGGAGATTGGCTATGCTCCTTAGATCTAAAGGATGCGTACACTCACATCCTCATTCATCCAGACCACAGAAAGTACCTCATGTTCATTGTGGGAGGAAACCATTATCAGTACAGAGTGCTGCCTTTCGGCCTCACCTCCGCCCCCAGGGCCTTTACCAAATGTGTGGCGATGGTGGCGGCCTACCTGAGAAATCAGGGTATCTTTGTCTTCCCCTATGGACAACTGGCTCATCAGGGGTCAGACGTGCCAGGAGGCCAGGCAAGCCATCCTCCGAACTATTTCTCTTCTTCAACACCTGGGTTTGTCATAAACTTCGCAAAGTCCACTTTGCTTCCCTCACAGAACTTGGAGTTCATAGGAGCAAGACTGGACTCTCTGCAGGCAAAGGCTTTCTTGCCAGAAGACAGAGCCCAAAGACTGATAGATTTGGTAAACCAGTTTCTCCACAGGCCACTGGTTTCCGCCAGACTCTGGCTGCGGCTTCTGGGCCACATGGCTTCGACAGTGCATGTGACTCCCAATGCCCGACTCCGTATGAGGCCTGCACAGTGGTGCCTCAGGACTCAGTGGACACAGTCCACAGGTCGCCTCAGAGACAGAGTAAGGGTGTCCAGACCATTTCTGAACTCCCTACGCTGGTGGCTGCACCCCCCAATCTACTGCAAGGGGTGCCTTTTCAGATTTCTGGGTTCACAGTGGTGTTGACCACCGATGCCTCTCTGCAGGGCTGGGGAGCACATTGTCTGGGCAAGTGCACCCAGGGCCTGTGGTCTCCCTGGGAGGCCACGCAACAGATCAACCTACTGGAACTCCGGGCTATTCGCTTAGCCCTCAAGACTTTCTCTCAAAACCTGGCTCACCAGTCTTTCTTTGTACAGACGGACAACCAAGTAGCCATGTTTTATGTGAACAAGCAGGGCAGCACTGGTTCCAGGCTCCTTTGTCAGGAGGCACAGGACCTTTGCTTGTTTGCGCTCAAGCACAACATGTTTCTCAAAGCTGTTTACCTCCCTGGCCAGGAGGACTGTCTGGCAGACCGGTTGAGCAGAGTTCTACAGCCCCACGAATGGCAACTCCACACATTAGTGGTTCAGAAGATTTTCCTGAAATGGGGACTTCCATCCATAGATCTCTTTGCCAGTCCCCTGAACAAGCAGCTGCCCAGGTTCTGCTCCAGGCATCCGCATCCCATGAGGTGGGCAGCGGATGCTTTCCTGATCTCCTGGTCTTAGGGCCTCCTATATGCGTTTCCTCCTACGCCTCTGGGGCCCGAACCCTGTTCAAGGTTCTAAAGGACAAGGCCTCGGTACTACTAGTAGCTCCCAGGTGGCCGAGGTAACCTTGGTTTCCACTTCTGCTTCAACTGGCAGTGGACCCCCCACTGTCTCTAGGGTTGCAGCCCGACCTTCTCTCTCAGAATCAAGGTTCTCTTCTGCACCCAAATCTCAAATCTCTCAATTTGATGGCCTGGAGGCTGCAAGGGTAGTTTTGGCTCCTTGGGGCCTACCTCCAGAAGTTGAAGAGGTCGTCCTGGCCTCTAGGAAGCAGTCTACTAGAAAAACCTATGCCCTGAAATGGAAGAGATTTTCTGTGTGGTGTCAGCTGCATACAGAAGATCCTTTCTCCTGTGCTGTACCAGTAGTGCTTCAGTACCTGCTGCACTTGTCCAATCAAGGCCTTAAGTCCAATTCTGTTCGGGTCCACCTCTCAGCTCTGCAGCTCACCACTCTCTGGTGGAAGGACACTCTCTATCGATTCACCCCTTTTGTGTCCCGGTTCCTCAGGGGTTTGCTCTTGCTCAAGCCTCCTGTCCGTCCTCCAGCCCCTGAGTGGGAGTTGAATGTGGTCTTGCAACAACTGACTCGCCCACCTTTTGAGCCGATGGCTACTTGTCCTCTCCGCTTCCTTTCCTGGAAGACACTCTTCCTGGTAGCCTTAACCTCGGCCAGACGAGTGAGTGAGCTTCAGGCCCTGGTCTGTGACAGGCCTTACACCCGATTCTATAGAAACAGGGTAGTCCTTAGGACTCATCCAAAGTTCCTCCCAAAAGTAGTCTCCTCTTTCCACCTCAACCAGGAGGTGGTTCTTCCAACATTCTTCCCTAGGCCCCATGCAAGCCAGGCTGAAGCAGTCCTGCATACCCTGGACTGTAGGAGGGCCTTATCTTTCTACCTTGACCGTACGCAGGGACATGGGCTACTCAGCTCTTCATCTCTTTTGACCCTAATAATTTGGGGTTAGCTTTGTCCAAGCATACCTTGTCCATATGGGTGGCTGACTGTATCACCTGGGTTTACAGGGTGGCTGACCTTCCCTTGCAGGGTCGGGTCACGGCCCACCGTGTAAGGGCTATGGCTGCCTCAGTAGCTCATCTCCGCTCTGTACCGTTGGCAGACATCTGCAGGGCTGTAACTTGGTCCTCAAGCCAGACTTTTGCGGCCCATTACTGCCTGGAGAGGGAGTCCCGTAGGGACAGTGCTTTTGGCCAGGCAGTACTCCGGAATCTCTTTGAGGTTTAGGCATCTCCTACCCTCCAGCCCTCCGTTGGGCTACCGGTTGAGGTTCTTTCAGTGAAAAGCCTTTCTTTGATGCTGGGACTAGAGGGAGTTCTCTTGTTCAGCCTGGGTTCCTGGTAGCCCAGAGCTAGGGAGTCACCCATATGTGAGGACTGACTTCCTGCTTGGTCCTGGAGAAAGAGTAGTTACTCACCTGTAACAGGTGTTCTCCAGGAGCAGCAGGAATCAGTCCTCACAACCCTCCCTCCTCCCCTGGGAGTTGCAGTTGTACATAGTTTATTCTTACATTTTTGTGTGCTGTTTTTTAGCTATGTCATTTGACTGAGCAAGATGGCACCTTTAGGCGGGAAGGGGACCGCGCATGCGTGCAGTATTCCCAAAGGCTTTCATAGAAAGCTGGGGAAATGCTCCGCAGGGGCTCCATCGACATCGATGTCACCCATATGTGAGGACTGATTCTTGCTGCTCCTGGAGAACACCTGTTACAGGTGAGTAACTACTCTATTTTGTCAGAAAAATGGCTGTCCTTTCCATTTCCGTTGGAGAGAGAGGAAGAGCTAACACCAAGAAGTTGGATATCTTCCAATATTCCATTGTCTCCAAGAAAGCGGTAGAGGCTGTAGATGAGAATGTTGGAGACCCCTCTTTTAGTAAGTCAGAAAGTTGACTATATATAGAGACCAGACGTCTCCTGAAGTAGAAAAGCTCCAGTTGCTTTGCTACACCATTCCATGGTCATTGAATCTGCTTTCAGAAGGACAAAGAGCTCAAAGTTCCACTCTTCAGCTCTCCTGGGGAGGGAGGATATGTCCTTGGATTCGTTTGGGAGGAGGTTTATTTCAGCAAGCTATACTCATGTCCCGCATTCTGTCTTACCAGCTCTTTATGGGCATGCACTTGTGTAACATCATGCACAGCTTCAAGGAATTGACTGACTTTCTCACTCCAGAGAAGGTTAACCAATACCGCTCTCTAGTAGCACAAGGAAAGAGTGCGGAAGATACAATATTGAAAATATCATATGCTGCTTAGACAATATATCGAGAACCTCTACAATGAATACTGGCTCCTGGAGAGACACTTATGACTCCAGGCTTTAGTCTTACAGCCTAAGTGCAGGAAAAGCTCGCTGACATGCCATACCATGTAGAGAATCTCTTTGGAGAAAAGGTTCAGGAACCTACAACCAGGGTCAGTCCGTCAAGTAGGCGAGCTGACCTGGATGGGCAACTTTGTGCCGCTGTTTTGCTGCCTGCATCAAGCCATGCGCTTTGGCACAGATGATCTGCTGCTTCTGATCCCCCTCCAACGCAACTTATTGTTGGAAGGGGTTCAAAAGAGGTAGGACATGTGTGCTGAAGCACATGGCCTGCTGCAGGCAACAAAGCAGCGGCACAAAGCCACTATTTTTAAATTACTGCTACTGCCGCCACCTCCCACCTGCCCTTCCAAGACGGAATCAGCGGCAGCAAGGCTCAGTGGGTGAAGCTTGGCATGGGGGGAGGGAGGTGTAACCAGGGTTTCTACCTGGGGTGGCAGAAACCCTTAGGCCAGCCTTGGCTGCAACCGTAATCAAGCAGCATATTAGTACCTTGAAAATTCTCTCCAGGCCTACTAACAAACCAACGGTCTCATCTAGGAGATTTCACAGCAGAGGAGATCCTACCATTCTTGCAGGCATAGTTATCCCCCTCCTTTAGACTTCTCTCAAACCAAATAGCCTTCTCACTCTCATCCCAGGCAAAATCAGGGGTGAATTTTTGATTGGCTTCCAGTGTAAGGGAGGCTGATGTATTTTGTAAATCGTTGGCCCCTTGTAACCTCTGACTCTTAGGTCCTCAACATAGTTTGGGAGGGATACAGATTGCTCCTATTCAAAATTCCTTCAAATTTCCCACGCAGAGTCCATTCTATGGCCATGCAGCATCAAGACATTCTTCTGCAAGAATTCTCCATCCTTTAGATCACCAACACAGTTCAACTCATCCCACCAGGGCAGGAAAAGCTAGTATTCTATTTGAGGTATTTCCTGGAGCCCAAGAAAACAGGGGTATTTTATCCCATCCTAGAACCAAGGGACCTGAACAAGTTCCTGCTATGAGAGAAGTTCAGGATGGTTTTCCTAGACAGCTTGTTTCTTTCCTTCAAAAAGGAGCTTGGCTATGTTCTCTGGGTCTGAATCCTAAATTCCTCCTTAAAGTGCTGTCTGATTTTCATCTTGATCAGTTATTGGTCCTTCCAACATTTTTCCCAAGACCCCATCCTCATAAAAGGGAGAGTGTGTTGCACATGTTGCTGTCCATCTTTATTTCTTTTGATCCCAAATAGATTGGGGGCTGCTGTCAATAAACGTATTCTTTCAGTTTGGCTAGCAGATTGCATCTCTTTTGCTTATACTCAGGCAGGTCTGATGCTAGAGCATCTGAGCCATGGCTATATTGGTGGCTTACTTGTGATCAGCCTCCATGGAAAAGATTGGCAAGGCTGCAACTTGACCCTTGGTCCACACAATTACATCACACTGCGGTTGGGGAAGAGACTCCTGATGTGACAGCAGATTCGGCCAGACTATACTTAGAAATCTGTTTGGGTATTAGAATCCAGCTCCATGCCTCCTAGACCCATTTTTCTATTGTTCATTGATGCATCTTTTTTCCTGTGTATACCTAAGGGCCTGTTGCCTAAATAAATAAAAAAAGGGCTGTTCTGTTAGTCAGTGTCTGCCAGTTGTGACAATAGTTTTCTCTCCTTTTTACCTCAAGGAAGCCGGTAGCTAAGGAGGTCCCATATGTGAACACCTATCCTGTTTGTCCATGGAAGTAACAGTTACTCACCTGTAGGTGGTGTTCTCTGTGAACAGCTGGAGAAGTCCTCACAACACTTCTACCTCACATTGGGTGTTGCATTGTAACTTTAGCTGACAATCAAACTGAAGGAGTGAGATGTGGCGGCAGGAGGTGGAAAGGCATGTTACATGCATGGACAAATCAATCTAAAAGCGTCTAGAAGGAGCTGAGAGAGGTCTCCATGTGGAGCTCCATGGACAACAGGATAAGTCCTTGCATATGGGTGACCCATATGCAAGGACTTATCCTGTTGTCCACGGAGAGCAACAGTTACAGGTGAGGAACTTTATGTCACAATAGAGGTACGGATTAGATGTTCTTGGTAACAGTGGTGATGGTTGAATGAGACAAAGAAAGCTTTGAAACTTAGGAGCACTTGATAGAGCAGAAAACAATAGCTGAGGAGGTGGAAAAAGTAGAGAATGAGGATAGTGGACGTAATGTTCATAAAGGATTGATGTGAAAAATAGGATTGGAAGGGATTAGCATTAGGAAGATAAAAGATTGTGGATCCATAGAAGCAAAGAGAATGAAAAATACTCTTGTCCTTGATTAATTCTATGATGCAGGCCTTTTGACTCACTGATTATAAGAGTTTATTTATTTATGTGGTGGTCCTACAATAATTCCACTTAAAATAAGTATATATATATTTGATTCTTAATACTCTGCTTATTTCTACAATGACTGTTTATAATTATTGGGTGCAGACTTTAAAATAGATCTTCTTTAAGAACAAATCACACTATTTCAATGAGAGAAACTCTGAAAGGTTAGCACATGCAATTATTCACTATGACAGTAATTTTATAAAGCTTTTTTTATATGTAAAGCATGATTTAGACATAGAAAGGGCACTTATAGAATTATCTCAGGTTTACACATGTTAAACATAGGTGCACTGAAAGAATATATCAACTGTTGCACTAAGATGTTGCCAGGAGCATAGTTTGGTTGGAGCTGGGGTATATATTTTATAAAATATGTACGTACATGCATATATTCACACCTGCCGTAAAGCAGGTGTAATTTTGTGCGCCACTGGGGCTGATTCTAAGTACCTAATTTATAAAGGCATCTCATCACCTTTAGAAAATAGGCATAAAATATGTGCATGCCTTGACATTCCGCATAGGAACCTCATAATAAAATGAATCCATATATCTCTGATTAGTGTATACAAAAGCAGATAGTATGTAAAAGGCAAGTACAAATGGGCAGTTCCTTATTGTCCCTCCAGTTCAGTCCCTCACCTCTGGATAGTGCACCTCCTCCTGCAGCATGGAGACTGGGCATGTCAGAATTGTGACATCACTGGATGTACCCTGCTGGTCTTTCCCATCAGCCCCAGTGTGTCCAGTCTCCATGCAGCAGGAGAATGTAGTGAGCCTAGGTGCTGGGCTCACTAGAGGAACAGATAAGGAGCATTTATTAGAATAGATAGGTTTAAGGATTACTTTTATTCCCTATAACTTAATTTTATTTTTAGGAGCTGTCTGTAAGATTTGGCAAAGTTTCTTGGGAAAAAAAAAAGCAGGGGGATCGAACCGGCTTAGGGTAATTCCCTCTTCCCTCTCAAGCTTTCCCCGGTTAGCCGATCTGCTCTCCACTCCTAGTTTGGACAGAGGGGAGTTGTGCAGCGGTACTAAAGACCAACTTTTCAGCTGTGGGTTGAAGCAGCATTTTTTTGTAGGCTCAGCTGGTGCCGGAGCGCTCTCTTGGCAGTAGCTGCTCAACACACGCTTAGAGCAGCACCACGGATTGCAGGGCTGCCGTTGGTAGCGGCGAAAAACAGCTCGGAGGCATTTTTCAATACCGAAGCTGAGGTGAGTGTACTGGCGGGCGTCTGACAAGCAGGGAGGCTTTCGGGCCCGGATCGCGTGGGCAGGTCTTTGGGCGGCAAAGTAAGCTCTGCTGTATCGCGGGCCGTTTCTTCCTGCGCTTTTCAGAGTACGAGCCAGCTTCAATTTCTTCAATTCTTTCTAAAAAATTTTTTCAATTTTCTCATCTTGTGGTGATTATACCGATTCGGTATTTGGCAAAGGTGGTGTATATTTTCATTTAATTTAATTGGATATACGTTAGTTTTATGATTCTTGTACCTTAAAGGTGACGTCCAAAAAAAAATAAAATAAAATAAAGAAGAGTAGAACAACTTTATTTTCAGTTTGTAGGTTAGTCCTTCCTTATTGGGGGATACTGAATTTATTTGGTAGCTAATGCTGTCGCGCCCACAGTTTTTGGTTTGTGGGTCACGCAGGGGTGCAGTCTCGGACACTGGGGTCTGCTGGGGCTGTGCACTTGAGTCAACCAATATGGAGCAGGAGATTCAGGATAAAACTTGCGAAGAGACTCAAAGTCTGCATGCGACGGTGGAAGGAGTCTCTCTTCTGGAAGTCCCATCCATGCCTATTATTGAAAGCCACGCGAGGTCAACTAGTTCCGTTGCTCCGACAGGGCCTGGAGCAGTGCTTAGAGGCTTTTCTCCAGATTTTGTGCTGATAATGCATCAAGCGTATTGCTTGCGACAGCAGGGGACCGTTGCGGATCTGTCGCCACTTGGGGCTACGGTAGCACATTCGGTCTCAGAAAAGATTGGAAGCGGTTTGATGAGACCACCTAAGAGGGCTCGATCTCTAGAGGATCAGCCTTTAGAGTCAGATTGGCCGGACACAGAGGACTTAGATTTAGAGTCAGAATCAGGATTGGAAGGACTTGAGGAAGGTGAGATTCCGGAGCCTGAGGATCAGGCGAGGATTATAAGAGTATTTCGGAGGGAAGAGCTTACAGCTCTAATTATGGAGTTCCTTCAGGCACTCAACTTTTCTTCGGTCCAGCCAGCGGAGGAGGAGGGTCTGGAGGACCCTCTCGTTCAGGCTGTGCGGCAAACTCCGGCTGTGTTTCCCGTTCACCGGGTAGTTAACTAGATGATTCAAGATGAATGGGATTTGCCAGAAGTTGGTTTACGAGGTGTTAGATCTATGAATAGGCTCTACAGTCTACACCATGGCTGATCAGGAGAAAGAGAGGTTTCGTTCTCCGCGTATAGATGCAGCGGTCTCAGCGGTCACAAAAAAGATGACCATTCCGGTAGAAGGCAGTGCAGCCTTAAAGGATGCACAGGATAGGAAGGGAGACGGCTTATTGAAACAAGCCTTTGATGTTAATGCTCTCTCATTCCAAGCTTCTATTTGCAGGGCTTGGGTAGCAAGGGCTTGCCTTAGGTGGTCAAAGCGCTTGCAACAGCCAGCTCAACAGGCACAGGAGCGTTTAACGGATGTGACATGGCTTGAATCAGGATCGGCTTACTTAGCAGATGTCCACTATGATTTGATCAGAGCCTTAGCAAATAGTATGGCTTCCTTGATAGCTGCTCGTCGTTATCTTTGGTTAAGAAATTGGGCAGCGGATGGATCCTCCAAGTCACGTCTTAGTAAACTTCCTTTTAAGGGGAAATTGTTGTTTGGTGAGGATCTTGACAAGTTGGTCAAGGATTTGGGGGAGTCAAAAAGCGGAAGGTTGCCGGAAGATAAGCCTAAGCAGGGGTGGTTGCTCCCAGCTTTGCGAGGTCAGTTTAGAGACTTCAGGCTCTTTCGTACCTCACGGTTGGGAGGTATCCAAAGAGGAAGATTTACCTCGCAAGGTCAAGGGTTTTGAGGTTTTCGAGGAGTGGGTAGGGGATTTGCGACCCCCTCCTTTGCGGCGATTAGAAAACCACAATGAAGTGAGGCGGGCAATGGTAGAAATTCAGCCGGTAGGAGGTCGACTTCGGGAGTTTCTTCCTGTCTGGGTCCAGATAACGTCCGATTAGTGGGTGTTGGAGGTCATTCGCGAAGGTTATGCTCTTTAGTTTGCTCGTCCGGTAGTAGACTCTTTTGTTCTTTCTCCTTGCAAAGGGCAGCAAAGGACGTCCGCGGTACAGCAAACGTTGGCTCGTCTTTTGCAGTTGAGAGCAGTGGTGCCGGTTCCGCAGGAGCTCTACAGTGTCGGTCGTTACTCTATTTATTTTGTAGTCCTAAAGAAGGGCGGGTCTTTCCATCCTATTGTAGACCTTGAGGGGGTAAATCACTATCTGCGAGTGCCTCATTTTTGAATGGAAACATTGTGGTCGGTGATAGTGGCAGTTCGACAGGGAGAATTCTTGACATCTCTCGATCTTACCAAGGCGTATTTACACATCCCTATCAGACCAAGTCATCAGAAGTTCCTAAGATTCGCACTTCCATGGGGGCATTTTCAGTTTCAGGCATTGCCCTTCAGACTAGCAACAGCTCCGCGCACCTTCACCAAGGTTATGGTGGTGGTAGCGGCGGCTTTGCAAAAAGCAGGATTATTAGTTCACTCTTATCTCGATGATTGGTTAATACGGGCAAAATCCAAGGCCGAGAATATTCAGGTTACAGGCAGGGTGGTGCAGTTCCTTCAGAATCTCGGCTGGGTAGTCAATGTGACCAAGAGCCGTTTGTTTCTGTCTCAAGTTCTGGAGTACTTAGGAGTACGGTTCGACACTCGAGTGGGGGCAGTGTTTCTACCGGATCTGCAGTCTCAAGCTCTTCAGCATCTGGTACGCAAGTTTATAAAGACACCAGCTCCGTCAGCCTGGAACTGTTTTAGCATTCTAGGGACAATGGCGGCGACCCTGGAGGTAGTACCATGGGCCAGGGCGCACATGCGTCCGTTACAGAGGTCGTTACTCCGGTGGTGGTTGCACCAGAGCGATTCCCTGTGCAAACGACTTCCCTGTCCTTTGTGAGTCAGGCAGTCCCTTCAGTGGTGGCTTTGCCTGAGAAATCTGGCAGCAGGCATGCCTCTGGAGCAGCCGCAGTGGCTTCCGGTGTTGACAGATGCCAGTCTCGCAGATTGGGGGAGATCATTGCGGGGATCTGTTCGCACAGGGAAGTTGGAACGAGCAGGAGGCCAAATGTTCAATCAACAATCAGGAACTTCGGGCGGTGACACTAGCGCTTCGAGTGTTTGAAACCTCGGTGCGAGGTCAAGCAGTACGAGTGCTGTCGGACAATGCCACGACAGTGGCTTACCTCAATCGACAGGAGGGCACGGGAAGGGGAGCTCTGGAAGAGGAAGCAGGAGCTCTGTTTGCCTGGGTAGAGCCTCGGCTTCAGGCGATCTCGGCGGCGCACATTGCGGGAACAGACAGTGTGATGGCAGATTTTCTCAGCAGAGTCCAGGTGGATGCTGGAGAATGGGAACTTCATCTGGAGGTGTTTTCTCAAATAGTCATCAGGTGGGGACCTCCGATTATGGATCTCATGGCGACCTTTCGGTCAGCCAAGGCAAATTGCTTTTACAGCAGAAGGCGAGAACGGATGTCAGAGGGTATCGATGCCTTGATGCAACAATGGCCCGCGCACGGCCTTCTCTACATCTTTCCCCTGTGGGCGCTCATAGGGCGAGCGGTTCAGCGCATAGAAGTGCATCAGGGGAGAGTAGTGTTAGTGGCGCCGGATTTGCCGAGACATCCGTGGTATGTCGATCTGGTACGGCTACTCGACGGGGAGCCTTGGCGATTGCCCGCAAGAGCGAATCTTCTGATTCAAGGTACTGTGCGAATGCCTCAGGTGGATCAGTTCTCACTTACAGCTTGGCCATTGAAAGGGCTAGGTTAAGGAAAAAAGGTTATTCTGGAGTGGTGATTGCGACCTTACTTCTGACCAGAAAGAGGTCCACATCCCTAGCATATATACGAGTGTGATGTATTTTTGAGGACTGGTGCTCTCAGTGTCAAGTCCGATCGCCCATGGTTTCCATGCCTATGGTATTAAGTTTCTTTCAGGACAGTTTTGATAAGGGTCTGGCGGCCAGCTCCTTAAGAGTTCAGCTGGCGGCTATTTCTTGTTATTGAGGAAAAGTACAGGGAGTGGCCTTGGAGTCACATGTCAATGTGATACGTTTTCTAAAAGCGGTATCCCGGTTACATCCTTCTCGCAGAATGGTTTCTCCTCCGTGGGATTTCAACTTGGTTCTCGGAGCGTTGACTAGGGAACCTTTTGAGCCTTTGCACCTTGCTTCGCTCAAAGATTTAACTTTAAAGACTGTGTTTTTGTTGACCATTTGTTCGGCACGTTGAATTTCGGAGTTGCAGGTGTTGTCCTGTCAGGAGCCGTTTCTGTCTTTTTCTAGGGAAAAGGTGGTGTTGCAGCCAGTGCCATTTTTTTTGCCTAAGGTGGTTTCACCTTTTCACATGAATCATTCAGTTTCGTTGCCAGTATTGAGTGTTGTGGGGGAGGACGCGTCAGACCGTAGTCTGCGGCGGTTGGACATAAAGGAGGGTCTTGCGACGATACTTAAAGGTCTCGGAGACCTTCCGCAAGTCTGAGCGCTTGTTCGTTCTCTTTGGAGGTTTGCGTAAAGGGGAAGTGGCAGCCAAAGCTTCAATTTCCAGATGGGTCCGAGAAGCAATAGCGTCAGCATATATTTTACAAGGTCATGAGGTGCCCGTGGGGTTACGGGCTCACTCTACTAGAGCACAAGTGGCTTCTAGTTCGGTTCCGCCAGTGGAAATTTGCAGAGCCACCACTTGGTTGTCTCTCCATACTTTCAGTAAACACTATCGCCTGGATGTTCAGGCGGCGAAGGATGCCTATTTCTGGTCTGCGGTTTTGCGATCCGGGTGGACAGATCCCTCCCAATAATTACTGCTCTGTTACATCTCAGAGGTGAGGGACTGAACTGGAGGGACAATAAGGAAAGAGAAATTAGACTTACCTGCTAATTGTTGTTCCTTGAGGAACTCCATTTCAGTCCCGATTCCTGCCCAGGGATGGTCAGATTTCAGGTGTCGGGGTTTTTTTTTGGGGGGGGTATCATCTACGAGGTATGGAAAACCTTCCAAAGATTAGGGATCGCTGTGGTCATGTTGCTCTCTCTTCTCTGTGCTATTTCTTCAGGAGGGGAGAGAGAAGATGTTATCCTCTTAATTTAGGGGGAATTAGTTCAGTTATTAACAGTTGAAAGTTTGAATTTAATACTATAGCTACTTATTTGTTGCTCCTTTGAGTCTGCTTTGTCAATAGATCTCTGGGGCTGATGGGAGAGACCAGCAGGGTACATCCAGCGATGTCACAATTCTGACATACCCAATCTCCATGCTGCAGGAGGAGGTGCACTACCCAGAGGTGAGGGACTGAACTGGAGGGACGATAAGGAACAACAATTAGCAGGTAAGTCTAATTTCTCTATTTGGTGGGCAAAACAATCCTTTTTTGCTGGCATTTTCTGTTTCTGTGTTTCTAGTTATGAAAAATTATGTAATGAATGCTTATTTCTAGTTTTAAAATCATGATGGTATGTAAACATTTTTCAGCTGTTAATAATTGTTTTAGAGAACGAGATTTGCTTGACTCTGAAGTTTCAGATCTCAGAAGGAGATTTGAAATATTGGAAGTTTCACACACTGCACAAACCAAAGAGAGAAACGACTTGCTGAAAGAAGTGAGTATTCAAATATTATTCATATGAGTCAAATGTTTCTTAGTTTATCTAATTTGCCTTAAGAGCTTAATATTATTTAGAATATTGGAAACCTAGTTTCTGCAAATTATTCTTATGTCACAAAGCCTTAATGGATCAGCTTCCAAAGATTTAATTGGCTAAATTCACAAGTTTGCTGATTAAAATGCTGCTATTTACAAATTTCCTTCTGACGAATGGTTAAGCTTTCCTTCCTCAATTCAGAAAGTAGCTAAGTTTAGCAAGTGAAAAAAGGAGGGACTGTACAGGTATTTCTGAAGCAGACTTATGACTTAGGGACCCTTTTATTAAAGCCCGCTAAGTTTGTGTACTTAACATGTGATACAAACATGCATTAAGTGCAAAGCCTCCGCATTAGCTGTTGGGCATAACCAGCATGTTCCCCGCAGTAAATGCATGACAGAGTACTTTAACGTGCAGTGCATTAATGTGGGTGCACCTAATGAAGCCCATAGAGGTGTCGTTAGGTGCACTCACGTTAATTACCACTGAGCATGTGGCATTTGCCTTCGCGCTACAGCAATGTGCTCTCCACACCCACACTGTCCATTCCCTGCCGTATCATAGGATGGCCAATTGCCATGTGATTTACTGCACGATCACTGGTATACCTTCACGTTAGCTTTCCTTCCTGCCAGTTGCCATATGTGAAAATGCACGTTAACTGGTTACTGGGCTTTAGTAAAAGGACCCCTTGGTTGCAGAACCCTAGTTACACAAATAGCAGGCTTAAATTTAACCAGTCAAATTTTGCCTGACTAGATTAGGAAATTTGAAACCTGAAAACCTAGCCAATAGCTTTATCTGAATATTCACCTAAAATAATTAGTTAGGATTAGCTGGGTCCGCAGCAGCCTTTTGAAAATTGATACTTAGTAAGTACAGTGCCGAGAAAAAGTCTGTGAACCCCCTAGAATTGTCTGTATTTAAGCTAAATTTATACTCAAAACATAAGGTTCTAATCTAAACAATGATAAGAGAAATAGATTGGTTAGTCTCTCATATTACCCTTGAAAAATTTTGGCCCTTTCTTGCATACAAAACCATTTCAGTTCTGTGACATTTAACGACTTCCTTCATGAACAGCATGCTTCAATTCAAGTCTTGGTTTTGATATTGCCAATCCAAAGTACAAAATCCACTTCTCCGTTGATAATCATGAAAAAAGTCTTTACATATGGGTGATGTTATCCGAGAAAGCAGGCACATTGCCAGTTCCTCCTTGATGCTTTTGGAAGCTGCACCACACATGTGCGTGTGTCTTCCCTCCTGCTGCCACGGTGCCATTTACACTGTGGTTTTTTTCCACAGAGCCCCTTGGATGCATTTCAGTAGTGTTCTGTGAGTAACTCCTTTTTCCATATCATACTGCTAGACCAGTCCAGATAAGTGGGTTTTGTTCCTCTACCAGCACATGAGTGGAAACAGAGAGCCAATCAGATGTTCAGGCTTCAATTACATCATCTCCATATCTCTGTCAGCCTGAGCCACTAGAGGCAAACCAGAATTTTCCTGTCTCCAGCCGATATGGTTGGATTTGTTTCAGCTCTGGTAGAATCTGAACAAATAAGGATTTGATTTAGAGGAAACAAATTGTTTTCACTCTTGAACGACTACCTTCAGGTGACTCTCTCACATGAGCATGAAATGCGAGGCTCCACTAGACTGTGGTCTTGGTAGTCATAGGAGGAGGGAAAATTGGTTCAGCTCCATGCTCTTATCCTGCAAAGGATCTATTGAGCAGACAGAAGCATACATACATAGTAACATAGTATATGACGGCATTGAAAAATCTGGAAGAAATTCAGCTGCCTTACACAACCTCAACCCTTCTCTCCTTCCTTCTTTGTCTCCCGGCTCTTCCCTGAAGATTGAGGAAAGCCCTCAGCGATATTTGACTGCAGGCTAATGTTAAAAGAGAAAAGGTGAAAAACAGCATTGGGAGTAGCGCTGAGCCTGGCAAAGCTTTTCCTGCCTGAGGCTCCCAGGGGATGAGTACTAAGGCTTAACCTCATCATTGTCCTTGTTGTGTGTTCTTGAACACATTTGTTTTGGGACATAAGTCTGGCTGGACCGCGATCGACCTTTGGCGAGGCATCAGTTTCCTGCCCTTTTCCAAAATGCGCTGCTAGCATTTCTGTCTTGCATGCCTTAAGGCCACGCAGTCCTAATGCACGTTCTGCCTGAATGGCTTCAACCCGTAACGGTTACTACTGTATACATTTTGTTAGCCCACGCTCTTGTGTCTACACGGCCTTAGCGCTTGGAAGTGTTTGCCTTGCCTTAACTCTTTGTCTTCTTCCAGGAAGTGTTGCTTAGCCTGTGACAAGCGAAGAGCCTTGAAACTGGATTTCGGAATCTGCTCTTCTTGCATGGCAGCCTCTGACTCATCACTGGAGGGCCCGTTGCCCTTCTCCCACTGAAGGGATTTGGTTGACCCAGCTTTTCCTGCCTCGATGCAGGAGGCAACGGATGGTGCTGTGGGTAAGGATGATAGGCTGGCCTTGAGTTTCGGTGATCACACTTCAGGCTGTTACCCTTCTTTGAAGGGCTCGGTTACAGCTATGTACCCTGTGGTTGAGAGTCATTCTCAGGGAGGGGAGCTCCTAGAATCCAGGTTATCCTTCTCAGAATTCTTTTCCTTTCTACAGCAAGCCTGGTCATTTTGGCGCAGAAACTCAAACCCTGAAGCCTCTGGATTCCCTTGATCTCAGTCACAAGAGGGACAGGCAGGTTTTAGAAGCCTGGCTCGGGTGCCTTTTTCTAAGCAACCTAGGGAGAGGTTGCCTTCTGAAGATGTTGGATCAGCTGAGATCTGTCTGAGAGTTGGACTTGGACTTTATTTCTGATGTCTTGACTGAGGAATCTGATGCAGAGAAAGAGATTCCTTCATCTTCAGAGGATCATGAGGAGGCTGGCATTATCTGCCTGTTCCAGAAGGAAGAGCTGGCGGCATTGATTGCTCGAGTTTCATCAACCTTGAATCTGGCTGATGCTCCAGCGGCAGAACAGGGGGCACAGGTTCATCCACTCCTACAGGGAGTTTCTGTAGGTTATCAACAGCAGGCCCAGTTACCTCAACTGGCCTTTAATTTGGCTCCACCACTGTGCAGCAGACACATCCTTCAAAGCCCAGTTAACTCAACTGGCCTTTAAGGGGAAGTTCTTTTTTTGGGTCCGATTTGGAGAAGTTGGTGAAGGACATTGGTGAATCCAAGCCTCATTGCCTCCCAGAAGATAGGCCTAAAGGACCTGGAAAGCATATAGGACTGTTTTCCTCCTCAGCCTCTGCCTGACCATCATGGGCAAGCTGGATTGACTTCCGGGGATCTCCGGACTCCTGTCGGTATTGTCCTGGAAGACATTTCTTCTCTTCTTCTTCCAGATTTTGGACTCATAATCAGTCCTTTCAAGAAGCTCATTGGCCCAGGGACTCTGTCCTCTCCAGAGGGGGTATCTCCTGTTCAGTATAATGAAGATTTGGGCCCCATTCCCAGTTGCCTCTGGGTGGGCCAGGCTTCACCTTTTCTTTTAGACTTGGGCCCGGGTAACCAAGGATCCACTTGGTGCTAGACACCATTCAAAACAGCTATGTTCTGGAATGCAAAGAACCAATCCCGGAAGCCTTTGTCATCCGCCGTGTGGTTTAGCAGACAAAAGAGCCACCATACGGGTCACATTGGACAAGTTGCTGCACCTGAAGGCGGTAGTGCCAGTTCCCCCAGCTGAACAGTGCAAAGGCAGATATTCCATCTATTTTATGATGTCAAAGAAGGATAGCTCCTTCAGACCAATTCTCGACCTCAAGGGGTCAATGCTCATTTGCGTGTACTACACTTCAGGAAACTCTGAGATTCATGATTCAGGTGGTGCACCAAGGGGAGTTACTAGCATCTCTGGATTTGGCCAAAGCCTATTTTCATATCCCAATCCGAAAGGATAAACAGATATCTACGTTTTGCTGTGCTTTGCTCACATTTTCAGATGCTGCATTTCCCTTTGGCCTCTCCACCACTCCGAGGATGTTTTCCAAGGTCATGGTGGTGGTGGCTGCTGTGCTACGGTGACAAGGAATATGTGCACACTCATATCTGGATGACTGGCTCATCTGAGCCCATTCTCTGTCAGAAGCATCTCAGGTGTCGCTCTGAGTGATGCTCTTTCTGGAAAGCTTTGGCTGGGTGATCAGTGGGGGGAAGAGTCAGTTGGAGCCTTCCCAATCTCTAGCTTTCCTGGGAGCACGGTTTGATACTGGAGTAGCAGAGTCTTCCTGCCTGAGGAGAGAATGCAGAGGTTGTTGAAACAGCTTATAGTTTTGTGTTCTCAATAGTCTCCAGGGGTTTGGGATTGTCTGCAGCTTCTCGTTCTGATGGTGACAGCGATGTAGATGGTGCTATGGGCGCGTGCTCGTATGAGGCCGGTCCAGAGGTCTTTGCTGATTCAGTGGTCCCTGAGCTCTCAGGAGTTCGAACTCTGGCTTCCACTCCAGCGGGAAGTGAGAGCCAGCTTACCGTGGTAGCAACAGCTGCGTCATCTGAAAAAGGACATGCCGCTGGACAATCACTTGTGGATTCTTCTGTTGACAGATGCCAGTCTTATGGGCCGGGGAGCCCATTGTCAAAACTGAATGGCTCAAGCCCATTGGAGCTGCAGGGAGGTGGTATAGTCCATCAATCTTCTTGAAGCAAGGGCTTCTCCGTTGGCTCTCTTGCATTTCCAGCCCTTGGTCATGGACAGGGTGATGCAAGAGTTCTCAGACAATACCATGGCAGTAGCATATATCAACTGGCACTGTTGTATGAGTGCTAGAGTGGCCTTAGAGATGACTGTCTTGTTCACCTGGGTGGAAAAGAACCTCCTAGCTCTGCCAGCTTAGTACATTGCCAGGGTGACAGTGTGGAGGTAGACCACCTCAGTTGTCACTCTCTCGATCCTGGAGAGTGGGAGTTAAGTCAGGAGGCATTTCAGAAGAATCTCCACCATTGGGTTCACCCCAAGATGGATTTGATGGTGACCTGATCCAATGCCAAGAGTGCCATTTTTTTCAGTCTCTGCACAGAAACAGGGTACCAGGGCATCAATGTCTTGCTTCAGTCCTGGCTAAAGTGGGGTCTACTGTATATTTTTCCTCCATGGCCACTTGTGGGACATGTACTTTGGCGCAGAGAGTGCCACCCAGGCTGGATTATTCTGGTGGCACCGGATTGGCTGAGAGCATGGTTCAATGAGCTGATGCAACTCCTGCAGGAACCTCCTCTTCGTCTGCCCCCATTTTGGGGGCCTGTTGAGCAAGGGCTTATTGTTCTTGATGACCCGATTCCCTTCTCACTATTCTCCTGTGGTAGTTTCCACTCTTAAAGCCAGGAGAGGTTCTACCAGGCTGGCATATATGCGAGACTGCTGCCTCTTTGAGTATTAGTGTGTGAACGAAAGCTTGTGCCTGAGGCAGTGAAGGTGCCGTCTCTGCTGTCCTTCCTTTGTGATGGTCTGGAAAAGGGCCTTTCTCTTAGCAACCTGAAAGTCCAGGTGGCAGCTCTATCCTGTTTCAGAGGTCCAGTGGCTGGACGGTCTTTAGCCTTGAACCCAGATGTCTTGTGTTTCTTTAGAGGCTTTGGCTTCTGCATGTCATCCCCCCCCCCCCCTTTGTTCAGTTGTCCCTTCCTAGGATCTCTGTCTAGTGCTCTGGGCCCTGATGTTGCATCCTTTTTTAGCCTTTGAAGTGTGCTACTCTTAAGGATTTAACTCTTAAGATGGTTTTCTTGGTCATGATTTGTTTGACAAGATGGATTTCCAAGCTTCAGGCTCTGTCCTACCGGGATCCATATTTGTTTTTCTCAGAGGGGCCGTCTTCATTTGGCCTGTGCCTATTTGCCCAAGGTGTTACTTATCTTCCATGTGAACCAAGTGGTTTGCCTGCCCTCCTTTTCTAAGAAGCAGTGTCTAGGGAAAGATAAGGATCTTCATCTTGTAGATATCTGGAGGGCTCTTCTCTAGTACTTGAAGGTTACGAATTCCTTTCATAAGTCAGATCTTCTTTTTGTGCTGTTTGCTGGGCTGCACAAGGGTGACACAGCAACAAAGTTTACATTGGAGTGCTGGATCAAGGAGGTCAGAGGGTTTGTGCACATATTCTTACTTGAACGCAAGCGTCCTTGTGGGTGGAACGTAGTTCGGTAGCCTCCTCAGACATTTGTCGGGTGACACCGTGGGCATCACTTTCCACTTTTGTCAAGCATTACCCCTTGAACGTCCACGCTCGGGAGGACACGACCTTTGGCTCAAAGGTTTTACAAAGTGCTGTATCTTCTTCCTGCCCAGTGGAGGCATAGCTTTGGTACGTCCCATTTATCTGGACTGGTCTAGCAGGATGATATGGAAGGTAACATTTTACTTACCAGATAATGTCTTCTCCTTGAGTCCTGCTAGGTCTGCCCAGGATGTGCCCCTGGAACTGTATTTGGTCTGTTATAATGTGGTGGTACCTTTTGGTCCTCCATAATCTGAGTGGTTGGCCCTATGAGCTCATACCCTCTGACAAGCCTTCTGTTTAAATTAATCCTGTACGTAGCTTGTATGCTGTTTAGTTAAACATTGTTGCTCTTGTTGAGATTGTGTGAGATTCGATATTCCTTTCCGTTTGCTTGGGTACGAATACTGGTTTGCCTCTACTGACTCAGACTGATAGATGCATGGGGGTGATGTCATTGAAGCCTGAACATTTGATTGTCTCTCTATCTTCACTCATCTGCAGGCAGGGGAATACAATCCACTTGTGTGACTGGTCTAGCAGGATTGAGGATAAGCCTAGGGCAGAAGAAATAGAGATCCTCCAGTACCCCTCTACCCTCCAAGGAAGCAGTGACAATGTCCATGCACCACATCCTTCAGAGAGTACAGATGAGAATGTGCGAGACATCCCCCTTTACCTGTAGCTCCAGTCAGTAGAAAGCTCGACTGCATGTATGGAGTTCAAAAGGCTCCTGAATTTCAGAAGCCCCAGTTTCCTCACTACTCGGTGGTGGTTAAATGCACCCTGGAAAGGGTCCAAAAACTTCAAGACGCATTCCTCGGGGTCACTAGGGAGGGATGCTTGGACACTGGGTTCTTTTGGGAGGAGAGTTTTTCAGAGTTCTGTGCTCACAGCTCACATGTCCTCTTACCAGCTCTACATGGGCATGTCCTTGAAGGACATCATGAGTAGCCTTGGCAATATATTCCAATTTCTTCCTCCACAGGAACTGAAACACTACCTTTCCCTAGGTTAGTATGGCAAGGACTTCTTGATGTTCATGGTCTGGGTGACCTTTGATACGGTATCAAGAGCTTCTGTAGCATGTATTGGCGCTCAGAGACAAGCTTGCTGACGTACTGTGCTATGGAGAGAATCTCTTTGGAGATAAAGTCAAGGAGAAAGCTGGTTTCGTTGAAAAGCAGCGCATCACTTTTTGAAACCTCTCAAGGCACATGTATGAGCCGGCCTTCTATCACAAAAGGTAGAAAGGGAGTAACCAGAGAAAGAGGTTCTACTATCAAAGATGCAGGTATTTCCACTGTTCTCACTTTTCCAAACTAAGCAGACACCTCCAGCACAATTCAAGCAAGTAGTGTCTCAGAAGGCCCAGCCTGCTTCTCAGGTGAAACCTGGGGCGGAGTTTTGACTAGTTCCTGCAGAACATAGCCATTCTTGTAGCCACAACGGAGGACTCTCCTGTAGAGGGGGGGGCTCATTGTTTTTGCTCAAAGGTGGCCCCTTTTAACCTATGACATTTGGGTCTTACAAATTATCCAAAACAGCTACAAATTGCATTTATTAGACCTCCCTCCAAATTGCCTTCCAAGAGTTCAATCCCTAAACCCTCACCATCAGAAACTACTTCTACGAGAAGTCTCCTTTCTTCAGAAATATCTACTGATCAATTTTGTGCCACTGGAGCCAAAGGGGCAGGATTTTATTTTAGGTATATCCTGGTTACCAGAAAGACTGGGGGGGGGGGGGGGGAGGGAGGTGCCTCCCATCCCTAGGCTTAAGAGATCTGAACAAATATCTGGTCAAAGAAAGTTCAGAATGATTTCTCTAGGCACTCTGTTCCGTTACCTTCAAAAGGGAGACTAGCTATGCTTTTATGATTTGAAGGATGTGTACACCTACATTCAGATAAATCCCAGTCACATGAAGTATATCAGATTTGTTGTAGGGCGACGGCACTTCCAGTGCCATTTTCTGCCTTTTGGCCTTGCATCAGCTTCTGGAGTTTTTACCAAATGCCTTGCCGTTGTAGCAGTGTTCCTACGAAGACTGGAAGTGCATGTCCCCTACTTGGATGATTGGTTGATGAAGAGTACCACTCTGGAAGAAGTTTTGGAATCGACATGAATCACTGTACTAGGGTTTGTTGTCGGTTATCTCAAATCTCACATCTCCCACCTAACAATTGGATTTCATTGGAGTTCTGCTCGACACTACTCGGGCAAGGGCTTTTCACCCTCATGACAGACTATCCAGATGGACAGCGATAATGAAGGAGACTTGAATGAGTCAGCAGATGTCTGCTCATACCATGTTAATGTTACTAGGCCACATGACTTCAACAGTACATGTAATACCCTTGGCATGTCTCAATATGAGGTAAGCTCAATGGATCCTAAGTAACAGTAGTCACAAACCACAGGAAACCTCAGAGACATTCTGCCAGTCACCACTCCTCTCATTCAATCTCTGGACTGGTTGATAATTCATGACAATCTGGCAAAGGGTCTTCCCTTTCAAATTCCTCCACCACATATTGAGAACAGTTGCATCTAAACTAGGTTGGTGAGCTAATCACTATGGGTTCCACATCCAGAATGGTCACTCCAAGAAAGTTGCCATTGGATAAACTTTTTGGAATTAAGAGCAATAGCAAATTCTCTTTCAGATATTGGCTGGCCAACCAAATTGTATTGTTCAAACTGACAATTAGGTAGTGATGTTTTATATCAACAAACAGGGAGAAATGGGATTGTACCTCCTGTGTTGGAAAACGATCAAGTTGAGGAACTTTGCTGTCTCTCACGGGATGGAATTGAAAACTACCTACCTGCCCGGCGAACAAAACTCTGGCAGACAGGCTGAGCTGCTTCTTTCAACCTCACAAATGGACCAGGGATGTAGCACAACACATCACAAGAGTGGGGCACTCGCTCGATAGACCATTTTGCGATTCCTCAGCATGCCCAGGTGGATCAGTTCTGCTCCAGGGTGGGGGCCACATGTCAAACTAACCTCAGATGTTTTTCTCCTCAGTTGGGGAGAAGGTCTTCTGTATGCATATCTTCCAATTCCTCTCATTGCCAAGATGCTTCTGAAGTTCAAAATAGACAAGATTACGATGATTCTCATCGTGCCTTATTGGTCGAAATAGCCGGGGTTCCCTCCTCTTCTGGAACGCTCCATTCTGGGATCTACTATAGTTCAGGAAAGCACAGGATCTGGTATCGCAGGAGACTGGAACAATGTTGCATCCCAGCATGAAGTCCCTGGCCCTCACAGCTTGGATGTTAAGAGGCTAATGTTATCCACTCAGTCTGCCAGCTGGTGTCACCAATGTTGTTTTGGCTTTCAGGAGGACATCAATGAGAAAGTCTTATTTTTTCAAGTGGAAGAGGTTTGCTGTTTGGTGTGAGGAATGCTTCATAGATCCATTCACCTGTCCCATACAAAAACTGCTTGAATATCTTCTGAACCTTTCCGAGACTGGACTCCAGACCAACTCAGTCAGGTTACACTCTGTGTAATTCGAGCATATAACTGTGATGTAGAGACATCTCTGTACAGCCCTTAGATTGCTTCATGCGGGGTTTACTACTGCTTAAGCCTTCTTATAAGCAATCCACAGTGTTTTCGGACTTCATTGTGGTTCTGACACAGCTGATGAAAGCTCCTTTTGAGCCACTCAATGCCTGTCCTCTGAAATTCTTGACATGGAAGGTACTTTCTCCAGGAATAAGCAGGAAGTCAGTCCTCACATATGGATGATGTTGGCGCCGATGGAGCCCACATGGAAGCATCTCCCCAGCTTTCAAAGAAAGCTGCACCACACATGTATGGTCCCCTTCCTGCCCACATGTGCCATCTTGCCGTAGTCTCCTTTTTTTCCACAGAGCCCTCCAGACGTCTGTCCAGTTTCCCCTGGAAAAAATGTGCTTTTTTGATACTGTTTTATCCGGTTTGCACACTGGTTCCTTTCCCACCCACTGGTGTTGCTCTTCGGGTTCATTCCCATGTTTTTGTTTTTTTCTTTGAGATATCCCTCAACCAGCGTTTGCACCATTTTTTGGCTGAAGGCCTCGGACCCCTGCCAGGTGGCAGGGCCCCACTTTTTCTGATGGCCTCCAGCAGCTTCAAGTGCGATCGGTGCGGTAAGATGATGTCCCTCACTGATCCTTATGACTGCTGCCTCCGGTGTCTTGGTCAGGAATGTGACAACTCGGACTGTGAGCTTTGCAAGACCATGACCCCAAAGGCCCTTAAAAGCCATCCCTGCAGCAGGAAATATTTTTTCACAAGTCTGACTCCGAGCCGGAATCTCCGGTGACCCCCCGCTCCAGGACCCCCCCAGTACCTCGGTGCCCCATGAAGCCCGGGCTGCCTTGGAGTCCCACAGCCGTGGGTCCTCTGAGAGGAAAGCCCCAGAGATGGATCGCAAGAAGTCGAGGTCCTCGAAGACCATTTCAGAGAGCAGGTCCAGGAATACGGGAAAATCCACTCCAGGCTCCTCAGTCCCCGGTGTGAGTCATTAGGATTGGAGAGGGAGCGTTCTCACAAGCTGCCCCGGAAGGAGACATCGGCATCTGCTGACTGATCTCGGATTCCCGAGGCTATCCTCATCGAGGACTCCCCCTCGACGGAGCCGATGCCGGACCCGAAACTCTTGGTGTCCGCGTTGAAGGCTGCAGAGCCAACTGGCATGGAGACTAGGATGGTGGCCTTAGAGCACAGTATCTCTGCCCTCATGGCCCAGCAACGGGTGTTCATGTCCAGTTCATCCGCCCCAATGACGGGACCCTCGACATCGAGGGCCTCCCCGAATGTTGAGCCGATCCTCGAGCACCACCGGCCTCAAGAGAGCCATCGGCATCGGACGAGGTCCCGGTCCTCTCCAGCAAGTGCACAGAACTTGGACTATTTGTCCTATGGAGGCCCCGAGCCCCTGGGCTTAGACTTTGACCGTGGTGACCGCAAAACCTCAAAATTGACCTTGGACTTCCAGTCCAACTGGGAAACCAAGGACGAGGAGTCACTGGATGGCGACACCAAGACATGCCCTCAGACCTGTCTCCCCTGACATCCCGACACTGTTCCCCGCCTGAGGGCATCACTTTCATCGACTTTGTGTGGGACATGGCTAAGGAGCTCACCATCGAGACTGAAGCAGAGGAGGCCTCTCACAAAGAAGAACTGGAGATCCTCTAGTATGAGGCCCCACCGAAGGATTCCCTCCCTCGAGTGCCGCCTCCTCCATATGTGGGAAACACCAGCGTTGGTACCCATTGCAAGCAGGCAACTTGACTCCATGTACCGAGTCCACCGAGGCCCTGGGTTCCAGAAGACCCAACTTCCCCATAACTCATCTGCCATGATCAGACTCAAGAGCTGAAAGACCCATTCCTTGGTGCCCCCCAGTAGGGAGGCCCGGACCCTTAACACCCTCGGTCAGAAGGCCTTCCAGGGCTTGATGCTCACATGCCGAGTTCAGTCCTATCAACTGTACAGCAGCATGGACCTCAAAGAGCTAGCGAGGAAGCTCTCTGGGTTCTCGGCAGGCCTCGACGGAGAATCCCTCCAGAGGTTCAAGGCTCTGGCATCTGTAGTCAAGGAGTGCTCAAAGTTTTTATCATGAGCCTATGATGGCTTTGAGTCCTCAGCCAGAGTGTCCGCTGCAGGCATCGGAGCTCGACATCAGGCATGGCTGCAGTCTTCTGACCTCAAACCATGGGTTTAGGGCAAACTTATTGATGTCGCCTGTATTATAGAAGCCCATGTATTTGGAAAAACTCATGGCAGACAAAGCTGCAGAGATAGAGACTGAGTTCCTGACGAGGACCAGATTCTCTAAAAAGACCTCGGTCCAGCCCCGAAAGAAGGCACCGGAGAAGCCCTTCTTCACGAGAAAAAAGGGAGGCTTTGGTAATGCTTCATAGTTCTAAGCCTTCTCGGCCCCTCAGCAAGGCCAACAGCACAAGGGGCAGGGGCACGGCCTCTGTAAACAGAAGGCCACCAAGTCCCAGTCAATGACTCCAGCTCAGCCTGGGGGGAGCTTTTGACTCCCTGGGCTTGACCGCCTCTCCCCCAGGAGGTCCTCAACAGCCCACAGATACTGCGTACTGCAAGTGGTCAAGGAGGGCTACCTCCTCCACCTGCAAGGAACACCGCCCTGATACTTCCCAGCAGAGCCAGTAAGATTTCTCCTTCACCAGACTCTGCTCCTCACTTAGCTCACAGGTCTCCTTGAGAACAAGGCAGTAGAGCCAGTCCCCAAACATCTATTGGGCAAAGGCTTCTACTCCAAGTATTTCCTCATTCATAAGCGAACAGGGGGCCTCAGTCCCATCTTGGATCTGCGGGACCTGAACGGATTCCTGGTGAGGGAGAAGTTCAAGATGTTCAATGCTCCTTAGACCTGAAGGTTGCTTATATGCACATCCTGATCCATCCCAGCCATCAAAAGTACCTCCGCTAAGTGGTGGGAGGAGGCCACTACCAATACAGGGTGCTACCCTTCGGGCTGGCTTCATCGCCAAGGGACTTCACCAAGTGCCTAGCAGTGGTAGCGGCCTACCTTTGTCTCCAAGAGGCCTTTGTCTTTCCCTACCTGGACGACTGACTCATAAGGGGGGGGGGGTACATGGCTGCAGAGGGGCACCACGCCGCCGAGTGCACCATCCACGCCCTGCAGCACCTGGGGTTTGTCATCAACTACCACAAGTCACACCTCGCCCTGACACAGTGCCTAGAATTTATAGGGGCTCAGCTAGACACCCTCCAAGCAAAGGCCTTCCTCCCTCAGGAGAGGGCAGAATGTCTCAGGAGGCTAGCCGCAGAGGTACAGCACTGTCACCCACCTGTCTTCTCCTCTGTGTGCTGGGCCACATGGCCTCCTCCTTCCATATGACCCCATATACCTGCTTACATATTAGGGCGGCCCAGTGCTGCCTCCGCTCTTAGTAGACACAAGCCATGGGCAGGCTTCAGGACAGGATGGGAGTGACCCGCCAGCTGGCAGACTCCCTTGACTGGTGGCAGAATCCTGCCATCTCCAGGCTGGGATGCCCATCCAGGCACCCACCCCCCAGAGGGTCCTCACTACGGACGCCTCCCTGATGGGTTGGGGCGCTTACTGCAGGGACCTCCGCACACAAGGCAGCTGGTCCCAGAGGGAATGCCAGCTGCAGATTAACCTTCTGGAGCTTCGGGCAATATATCTGGCTCTATGAGCCTTCCGCCACTGGCTGCAATACCAGTCTGTGCTGGTCCAGATCAATAACCAAGTCACAATGTTTTGTGTCAACAAGCAAGGGGGCATGGGGTTATACTCCCTCTGCCGAGAGGCGGTAGCCCTCTGCTTATATGCAACGTGCAGCAAGATGCTCCAGAGGGCAGTCTACCTCCTGGGCCAGGACAATGCCCTAGCGGACCATCTGAACAGAGTCCTTTAGCCACACGAGTGGCGCCTGGATCCCAGAGTGGCCTCATGGCTGTTTCGACTCTGGGGCATCCCCTAGTGGATCTGTTTGCCAGCCTGGATAACACACAATTGCCCTGCTTCTGCTCTTGTCAACTGCACCCATCCTGGGTAGCTGTGGATGCGTTCCTCATGCAGTGGACAGAAGGCCTCCTCTACGCCTTCTCACCGACACCACTGGTCGCCAAGACCCTCTTCAAGGCCCAGCGCTACAGGGCATCACTGATACTGATAGCCCCCAGGTGGCCCAGGTAACCTTGGTTCCCATTACTTCTCTCCCTGGTGGTGGAGTCGCCGATTCCCCTGGGCCGCACCGCAGACCTACTCTCACAGGCTGAGGGTTCTCTGCACCCTAACCTGGGGTCTCTGTCATGACTTGGCTACTAAAAGGGTAGCATTAGCTCCCTTCAACCTCCCACAGGATGTGGAAGAGATCTTCTGGCCTCCTGAGAGGCCTCCACGAGGAGGGCGTATGCCTTCAAGTGGTGCCAGTTCTTGGTCTGGTGCGCCGAGAGGCAGGCAAACCCATTCTCCTACTCGGTACAGATGGTGCTCCAGTATCTACTCCACCTGTCACAGGTGGAACTGAAGTCCAATTCAGTCGGGTACACATGAGCGCTATTGCAGTGCATCACCATTCCACTGAGGGAAAATCCCTCTCGACTCAGTCCCTGGTATCTCGGTTCCTGCGGAGTCTCATGCTATCCATATACCCCATCTGCCCACCGACGGCGGAGTGGGATCTCAACGTGATGCTCTCCCAACTCACTAAACCGCTGTTTGAGTGAAGGGCAGCAGAAACCATTAGGACCATTTTTGATTTTGCAACTTGATTTCACAGACCTGCCCTGTGCCAGAGGGGGGGGGGGGGTAGCGGTATTTGTTAGTGATCACTTGTCTTTTCTTTAGATGGGGAGAAGCATATCCCACTACCAATATGACTGCTATCATGTACTATTGGAGCTTGCACTAGCTGAGCATGATAAATAGCAGGCAAATCTTGTGAACAAAAACAAAGAAGTAGTAGCTCCAGTATTAGTGATGATAAACTTTAGAATAGATTCTCCAAGTCTAGCCTCTAACTCACCCTGAGTGGTTAGGTTTAAATGCAAAATAGTCATTCATCCCATGTATCAGCTACAAAATCTTCTGGGTTGAAGTAACACTGATATATGGGGGTGAAATCAGCTTTCTGGACATCAAGGTTCTGATTCTGGGACAGTTATGCTGCAAATATCCAATCTCACCACAAGTATATTTAAGACAAGTAAGAGAAAATATTTTTTTCACTCAACATGTAATCAAACTCTGGAATTTGTTACCGGAGGATGTAGTAAAGGCTGATCTCCAGGAACAAGCAGGAACGTAGTCCTCACATATGGGTATCGTCGGTACCGATGGAGCCTGCGCGGGAACGCTCCCCAGTGTCCAGTAGGAACGCTTTTGGGAGCATCCCTCAGCACATGCACGCTGCCTTCCCGCCTTTCCAGTTCTTCGTTTTCCGTGGAGCCGACAGGATCTATTCCCTGTCACCGCAGAAAATTCCTTCTTTAAATTTCTTTTCTTGTGGTCGCGTTTGCCTACCGCACGATGCCTACGGGTACCTACCGCCGGTTCTTTTCTTTTCTTTTCTTTAAAAAAAAAAAAAAACTTAGGCTTTAGATTATTTCTTTTCAGAAAATTTTTTCTTTGGTGCTAGGTGCCATTTTGGGCACTAGGCCCCATCTTCGTAAAACATGGAAAAGCCAACTAGTGGTTTTAAAAAATGTACTAAGTGTGGCGGTACCATTTCCGTCACTGAACCCATGATTGGTGTCTAAAATGTTTAGGACCTGAACATTCTCCAACTGAATGTCTCTCCTGTATGGGGATGACTAAAAGAGGAAGACAGAACCGGGCTGCAAAGCTCGGTACCCTCTTTTCTTCAGATACCAGATCCATTGCATCGACATCGTCAAGGGCCTCTCCTTCCTCCCATGGATCTCAGGTAACTAAACATAAAAGCCGGTCCTCAAAGGGTAGCTCTCCTGCTAAGCATCGAGAGGCCATTGGCATTGCCCTTGAGGGAACCACACCGGCAAAACAGCCCCGGCGGGAGGCTTCGGCTTCCAAAGCATCGATGGGGCATCAGGATGTTCTCGAGGCCTCAGTCTCTCAAGAACTACCTGTGCCATGCTCAGGGGTTCTGGCCGTCTTTACCAGTACTGACACCAAAACCTCTGCAGCGTCGATAGACCAGAGGTTCCTCGCTATCGAACGCAGCATCGCAGCTCTTCTTTCAACTGTGGTACCGGTGGTCCCACGGGCACCAGTATCGACATCGACATCGACACCGATGCCGGTACCGACACCAGTACAGACACTGGTACTGACACCGACGATACCGGTACCGATGGTACCAGCCCCGGTGGGAACTCTTCCCATGCCATCTCTGGCGGGAATTGAGAAAGCGGTACAGGGTCAGCTTGGTACCGACTTCGATCGGTACTAGGATTGTGCTTTGCAAGAGCATCGGGGTCAGGAATATTTTGATTCCTCCGATTCCGAAGACTCTGACAATTCTGCTGGCACTAGAGGGTTTCTCCTAGAAGATCCCTCTTCTCCCCAATTCAGAATGTCACCTCCAGAGGACATGTCATTTCAGGATTTCATCCATGATATGGCCAAAGGTCTTTCAATCACAGTAGCTCCTGAGGAGGAACCCAGAGCAAAGGAATTGGAAATTCTCCAATATCCTAAAGCTCCTAAGGAGGCAGCCACTCTGCCTATCCATGAAATTCTGCATAGTTTGATGCTCAGAATGTGGGAGACACCTCTGACTACTTCTCCTCACTCTAGGAGACTTGATACTATGTATCGAGTTCCGCCATGTCCTGGATTTCAAAAAACTCAGCTGCCACACCATTCAGTGGTAGTGGAATCAGCCATGCGTAGGATGAAAAGTGCAAAGAGGCATGCATCCAATCCTCCAGGTCGTGAATGCAGGACTCTAGATGCTTTTGGGCGCAGAACTTTTCAAGCTTCCATGCTTTCAGCTAGGATCAGTTCATATATCCTATATATGGGAATGTTCCTCAAGGAAGTCACGGGAGACTTGAAACTTATGAGCCCATTTCTCCCAGATGACAAGAGACAAGATTTTCTTGCTCTAGTTAAGCATGCTCAGGATGTCTCCAAGTTTGTTAATCGTTCATCCTTTGACTGCTTCAAATGCATCAGCACCTCTGCTATTGCCATTGGTGCACGACGGATTGCCTGGCTACAGGCATCAGACTTGGAGACTTGGGTACAGGACAAGTTAGGCAACATTCCTTGCACGGGGAGAATCTCTTCAGCAAGAACTGGCAGGAAAAAGCTAACGAGTTAGATGCTGACAATTCTATCTTAGATAGCTTGTCAAAGTCTACAGCCACTCCAGCCAAAAGGAAGCCTTATAAAAAAAACCCTCTTTTAGCAAAAAGAGGAAGTTTTATCCTTCCTATACCCAGCAAAGTCAAACTCCAGGTCAGGTTGCACAAAAGAGACAAACTAGACAGCAAAAGAAGCCAAAAGGCCCGAGAGCCCAACCAGCTCTTCAGGTTCAGCCCCCTCAAGGGCTTTGACTCCTTCCTAGAGAGCTTTGCCTCCCTGCCTCTGAGGGCTCCCCAACCCCCCAATATTCCGGGTAGGTTATGCCACTTTGTCAACAGATGGCATCAGATAACAGCAGAAGATTGGACTTTGTCCATTGTAGGAGAGGGGTACAAGCTTCATTTTCACAGCATGCCCCTCCTACAGTTCTAAAGCAATTCAATTCACAAACCTCTGCAGACAATCTGCTAGATCACGAGGTCTCCACACTTCTTGCCCAAGGGGCAATAGAGGAAGTACCCATTCTTCAACGGGGTGAAGGGTTCTACTCCCCCTATTTTCTTATTCCAAAGAAAACAGGAGGACACAGACCCATTCTAGACCTCAGAGAATTGAACAAATATCTGTTTCGAGAGAAATTAAAAATGATTTCTCTAGGAACTCTTCTGCCATACCTTCAAAGCCAGGACTGGCTTTGCTCTCTAGACTTAAAGGATGCATACACTCACATTCTCATCCATCCAGATCACAGGAAATTCTTACGTTTCCTTTTCAGGGGAAAACATTTCCAGTACAGGGTTCTTCCCTTTGGTCTGGCTTCAGCACCAAGGGTATTCACGAAATGCATGGCAATAGTAGCTGCATTTCTATGAACCCTGGGGATTTTCGTCTTCCCTTACATAGACGACTGGCTCATTCGAGCCCCTACAGTTTCAGAGGCCAGCACTGCACTGTCCCATACAATGTGAATCCTCCAATACTTGGGATTGGTAATAAACTTCCCAAAATCTCAACTAGTTCCTTCCCAATGCCTAGAATTCTTAGGAGCCTGTCTAGATACCAGACAGGCAAGGGCTTTCCTTCCACAAGCCCGGTGTCTTTGCATAATGCAACTAGCTTCTCACGCAGCAGGCAAATCCTCCCTTACTGCTCGAGAGCTACTGCAGTTACTGGGACATATGGCATCCACAGTTCATGTAGTCCCATATGCTCGCCTCCACATGCGAGCAGCTCGGTGGACCCTCTCCACACAGTGGACACAGGCCACGGATCATTTGTCGGACAAAATAATAATCTCTCAATGACTAATTTTGTCCTTTTAATGGTGGCAATCACTAGAAAATCTGACAGTGGGGTCTCCTTTCCATCAACCCCTCTTTCAGGCCACCCTAACAACAGATGCATCACAGGTGGGTTGGGGAGCACAGCTGAATCATCTCTCTACCCAGGGCACCTGGACTCCACAGGAGGTTGGTTTACACATAAACCTCCTGGAATTAAGAGCAATCTATTTAGCTCTTCGAGTATTCCATGCCCAGCTCAGCTACAAGACAGTCCTAGTCCAGACAGACAATCAAGTAGCCATGTTCTATGTGAACAAGCAGGGCGGAACAGGCTCTCTGTCGTTATGTAACAAAGCTTTACGACTGTGGGACCTCGCCAGAGAGCATCAAATTCACCTTCTAGTGGTATATCTTCCAGGCATTCAAAACCTTTGGGCAGACAAACTCAGTCGAGTACTTCTGCCTCACGAGTGGTCCCTGCACCTAGACCAGGTGGCAAAGATATTTCATCTCTGGGGCACTCCAGACATAGACCTCTTTTGCAAGTCCACTGAATGCCAAACTTCCCCGGTTCTGTTCCAGGATTCCGGCTCACAACTGTCAGGCAAGGGATGCCTTCCTCCTTTACTGGGGTCAGGACTTCCTTTATGCCTTTCCACCCATTCCCCTCATCCCCAAAACACTCTTCAAGCTTCAGAGAGATAGGGGTCGCATGATTCTCACAGCACCACGATGGTCACGCCAAACGTGGTATTCCCTGCTTCTACATCTCTCTCAAGCGGCACCTCTGGAGTTAGAGCATGCTCCAGATCTCCTTTCCCAGGAGAATGGGACACTATGGCACCCGAATCCCCAGTCCATGCACCTCACGGCCTGGTTGCTGAAGGCTTAGAGCTCCAGGATTTCAACCTGTCCCAACAGGTAAAAGATATCCTTCAGGCTTCTAAGAAACTTTCCACAAGAAAATCTTATGTCTTCAAGTGGAAACGTTTTACTATATAGTGCTCCAAGAAGGGATTAAACCCCCTTGTCATATCCTTAGAATCGATACTAGAGTATCTCCTTCACTTATCGAATTCTGGTCTAAAGACTAATTCGGTAAGAGTCCATCTTAGTGCAATTGCAGCTTCTTATAAGCCTCTGAATGGACAACCAATTTCCTCTCATCCACTCATATCAAGATTTATGAGAGGCCTTTTATTAACTAAACCTCCCATCAAGCCACCACCGGTGGCATGGGATCTAAATCTAGTTCTCGGGCAGCTCATGAAGCCGCCTTTTAAACCTTTGGCCACTACAGTCCTTAAATTTTTGACCTGGAAGGTCATCTTCGTAATTGCAATCACCTCTACCCGTCGCATTAGTGAATTGCAAGCTTTAGTGACTGATCCTCCTTATACTAGGTTTCATCATGATAAGGTTGTTCTTCGGCCTCACCCACACTTTATGCCAAAGGTGGTTTCGCCTTTTCATTTAAATCAATCAATTTATCTTCCTGTATTTTTTCCGAGGCCTCACGCCTCTCATGCAGAAAGAAACCTTCATACTTTGGATTGTAAAAGGGCCTTAGCCTTTTAGATACAAAGAACACAGCAACATAGAAAGTCCTCGCAACTTTTTATAGCTTTTGACCCTAGTCATTTGGGACTTCCAGTCTCCAAAAGAACTTTATCTAAATGGATTGCCCAATGCATATCCTTTGCTTATGCGAGTAAGGGTCTTCCTCTTCAGGACCATGTCACAGCTCATAATGTGAGAGCCATGGCAGCTTCTATGGCTAATCTCCACTCTGTGTCTATCAATGACATTTGTCAAGCAGCCACCTGGGCTTCGGTACACACCTTCACAGCCCACTACTGCCTTGATAAAGCCTCCCGTCGGGATGCCTTTTTTGGCCAATCTGTTCTTCAAAATCTCTTTCAGACCTAAATCAACTCCTACCCACCAACCCTGGTGGAATGCCAGAGATCCATGGGAGGAAGGATTCCCACCCTCTAGGGTGGCTCCTTCCTAGGGCTATCTCCCTGGCATCTTCAGCTAGGAAGTCCCCATATGTGAGGACTACATTCCTGCTTGTTCCTGGAGATAGCGTAGTTACTCACCTGTAACAGGTGATCTCCGGGAACAGCAGGAACTTAATCCTCACAACCCACCCACCTCCCCTAGGAGTTGTCTCTCTATCTCTTTGTCTCTTTCCTCTCTCCCTCTATCCTTTCACTCAGCTACAAACTTAACTGAAGAGGGACAGTTCGAAAGGCGGGAAGGCAGTGCGCATGTGCTGAGGGATGCTCCCAAAAGCGTTCCTATTGGATGCTGGGGAGCGTTCCCGCGCAGACTCCGTCGGTACCGACAATACCCATATGTGAGGACTAAATTCCTGCTGTTCCCGGAGATCACCTGTTACAGGTGAGTAACTACGCTTTAGTGTAGCTGGGTTTAAAAAAGGTTTGAACAAGTTCCTGGAGGAAAGGTCCATAAACCATTATTAAAAAGGGACCCAGTATATCAATGTTTGACCCAATACAGGCATTGTGGAACCTGTGTCTTTTGGGGAAACTGCTAGGTACGTATAACCTAGATTGGCCACTGTTGGAAACTTGATACTGGGCTTGATGGACCTTGGTCTGACCCAGTATGGCATATCTTATGTTCTTATGTTCTAAGTACACATTCCTTTTGACTGTCCTCGTCCTTCCTGGGAATTCACATAACCTCCTCTCCCTCTTATTTTTCCTCTACACCGACCTGCAGGTTGCTGCATAGATGCAATCTGTAAATTAAGCAGTTTAGTCTTTTTTGCTTCTATCTTGGTTTGTTCTTCCTGCTGCTCTTTAATAAATTTCAGTTCACTGTATCGGGCACCTTCCAGAATTGCATCTGCTGTTCTAGCTGGCCAACCTATTATTGAAGTCTCCAGAATCTCTTTTATTCTTGGACGCAGGCCATTAACAAAAATATTAGTGAATCCTGAAGGTGTTCCTTTTTCTCCAGAGTAATCTTTAAAAGCTAGCATACACCTAGTGTGAAAATCTGCAACCTTTTCACTCCTGTTCTGCCTGATTGATGTCAGTCTTGACCAATGCTTTACAGGTTTACAAACAACTTTAATAGAGTCTAACAATTTTTCTCTACTCAAAGTAAAACTATCCCTCTGAGCCTTATCTTGAAAATCTATCACAGGGACTGTGAGTGGCCACTGCCAGTTATCCTCACGGACTGGATGAGTAACACGATGGAAATCTGCTGGATTAAAAAACACAGTTCTAAGCAAATTATCCAAATCTGCCCAAGTAGGATTATAACTATTAATTATTTGAGACCGTAAAGAAACAAATCTATTAGGTTTATCCCTATAATTAGGAAATGTTTTAGCCAGATCAAACACCTCCTTAGGGCTCCAATTAGAGGGTACAGTCATAGAACCTGTCAAGCCAGCTGGGTATAAAACGAAAAGAATACGTGGGCACAATCTCATTTCTCCACTTGCTGCTTCAGATTTAACTGTGCTAGAATGTAATTTATTCTGCTTGTCCATAGCTTCCTGAATAGATCCTATAGCATACAATCTGTCATGCTCATCTTTATAGGTTGCATAATGTTTGTCCAAATCTCCCTCAGTCCTTTCAATAAGTTCATCAGAAACCCTTAATTCTTTTGTAATGTAACACTATGACCTATAGTCACTTGTAACGTTCCTATTACATGTTCAATCTTCTCTATCTATCTATCCAGATGTGTTCTCAAGTTTTTGAACTGGGAGATATTATAAATTTCCAAATTATGCAATTCTTCTCCCCCTAATTTCTGTTTTTTTTCTAAGTCTTACCTCCCGTAGTTCTGTTGCACGAGTTACCCACGCTCGTTGATCAACTGGTGTTTCACAAGAAACTGAAGGGAGAGGAGGAGGAGAAAAAGGAGGATACAGATTAACCATAATTGCCAGCACGACTATGTCTGCCTCATATGCTGGAGGAGCAGCAGCCAGCAATCCATCCCCACTCTCCTCTCCCCCTACCTTTGTACAAAATCATTAGACATTTCTCCTAATACAATCAACCTTTGTTTAAGATTGTGAACTTCATTCCATTCTTATATCTTTTCTCATGTGCCATCCTTTCCCACCATGTGAGAACAATCCATTCATGACTATTATGTGGTTTGCCCAAATCATTGATCACCATCTCATATCTCAGGTAAGAGGCTTGTCCTCTGAAAAGGTTCTGGCAAGAGGAAATTGCAAAACTCCATTACCTCCAGTCATTGAATGCCATTGTGCCACGGGGTCGATGGCCTTATCACCATATTTTTCACTCATACAATACAAAGGGCTGCCTTTCTTAAATGCTAAAGCCCTAGCTCTGTCATGCCATTCACGCATCTTAGACTGAGCCTGTTGACTAAACAAATTACCCATGTTTGGTAATACTTACAAACCATCTTGTCTCCCTTGCCCTGAATGTAGAGATACGAATTATCCGAGTCACGGCAAAAACTGAAAGATCTGCGTTCACCCCTCACCGGCTACAGGACCTAGGTTCTTGGGAAGTGATTCTTTCACGCAAAGCAATGAGAGAAAAACAATAATAATCAATTAAAACAATTCACACGTACACAGTTGTGTTCCAAACAGTAACCGAAGCTCCTGGAGAAAAAACTGCAAAGCCAACAATTTCTCTCTAGCTCCTCCCCACTACAGTGACCTTTTTATTAGGTAAAAAAGCCATTACACAGTATAATTTCAGCCTTATTTTCCTGTGTCAAGCATTGTGTTACATTTTTACTAATGCATATTCATAATTTGTAGCTCCACATCATAGGTCAGATTTTATTACTATAGGTCACCTGGACAAAGACACACATGTATTTCCAGACATAACATTTTAGGAATAATTCTACCAGCAAGCATCTCTATACTAAGTATTTTTCTGTACTATAGGCACAGTGTCTTCTGAAACTTCTATTCTGTAAACACACAGCCTTCCTATAGCATGTGAATTTTCAGTAGAGTTTCCCAAGGGCATCTCCCTAGCAATAAGCTCTAGAATGTCTGAGCTACTGAATCTGTGGTGTTAACTCTTTCTGAGGACTCTCAAGTATTACTGTTATTGAGCACCTGTACAGATAGACCTCCTTTCAGTCTTCACACGGTTTTCAAGTACTTCAGTTTTGTTCTCCACTCTTTCCCCCAGTCCCCTGCCAAGATAATTATGTTTTTCCAAAGAGACCGAGAGAAAAGGTTTCCAGAGAGAAGTTTGTGATAGAAAACTTGATCACAAGGGGCAACCTGGAGCCTAGCCATCAGGGTTGCTTGGGCTCCCTGGGGTTGAGTACAGCTTCAACTTCTTAATTCTGTCATGGGGGGGGGGGGGGATAGCCTCCCTGCAAATGTCATGCTTCCAAATGGAGGCACTAAGACTGTCATCCAGGCCGTATGGTGCAAGGAAGTTCACATGTTACTGGACCTGGCGGAGGCTTAACTTCACATTCCCTTTTGTGAGGATCCATAGCATTCTTCTGGTTTGTGTGCTTGACTCGAGTCATCAGTACTTGGCTCTTTACTTCAGTCTCATTACAACTCTGAGGACCTTCTCCAAAATTATGATGCTTGTGACTGCAGCTTGCAGCGCGAGGACAATTGCAATAGTCAAGGTGATAGAATGACCAGTTCCTGGAGAGTCAACTGGGTGAGCAATCATAGCAGAGGCCATGATCTTTCACTCATGAGAGTATCTTGGAGCCCTCTTTTTTGATATTGGTGCCTGCTAAGTCTTTTTACCTACCAAGAGAGCAACCACACTGTTATCTCTGCTGCTCGTGTTTCAGCAGCAGTGTTTTCTGAAGGATTCAAATTATTTTCAGCTTCTGGAATCTATGGCAGCAAAGATGGAGCCTAGTTCCATGGAGCTTGTCTCATATGAGGCCACACCAATGGTCGTTACCATGCGGTTGGGCACCTCGCTCTCTGGATTGCGAGGTCAGACCTTCACTCCTTCCCTTGATAGTGAACAGAAAGCTGCAGTGAAGTCATCCAGCCAATCTTTGGTAGGACATGTCCCTGGATGATTCTGCAGGCCGCCTCCTATTGATGGATGTCAGCCTGCCTGGTTGTGGATCCCATTGCAAGGGGCAAGCAGTGCATGGATGCCACAAATAACTAGGGTCGACGGGGCCCATAAAACATTCAATTAGCTTCCCTGCAATTTTACCCCTTGACGCAGGGCAGCGCAGTCTATATCTTTTCAGACAATTGTACGGCAATTACACATTTTCAATAGACAGCATGTTACCAAAGCGCTGGAGTTGCAAAGGCAATTGCCTTCTTGTTTCCGTCGACATAGTGAAATTGATTGGTGATTTTGTCAGCTCAGCACATAGTAATTGACAGCATGGAAGCAGATTAGTTCAGTTGGTACTCCCTCGATCCTGGAAAGTGGAACGAGTGCCGCTGATGCTCCAGACGTGTTGTGGATTTTCCCTAGATGGACTGACTATCGATTTGAACCAGTGCCAATATGCAAAGCGTTTGAAGTCGATCCCGGGACTCGGAAACCATTGCTTAGCACATTTTTCCCTTGTAGTCCCCCATTGAGATGTGTACTTCATCACACAGTGCACATTCTAGACCTAATCAGGTTGGTGGTGTTGGATTGGTCACAGAAGTCTTGGTCTGCATACCACATCGTGTTTCTGGACAGTCTGCCCCTGCACCTTCTGCAGCAACAGGGTATGTAGTTGCAAGGGCCAGTTCTTTTCATTGATCAGGCTCCTTCTTGCTTATGGCTTGGCTCCTTGAGAGAGGGTATCTAGCACATAAGGACTATTTGGTGCTTCGCCTCAGGTCCATGCTTTGTCGCCAATCTATCTTGTTTATGTTTGTGTCTGATGGCTGTACAGATCACCAGAGCTGTCCTCCTTTGCCTTTTTCAGGATGATTTTGAGAAGGGGGCCGTCCCTTAATTTCTTGAGGGTTCAGGTGGAAATTTTGACTAGTTTTTCAGAGACCGGTGGACAGTTGCTCCTTTGGTTTGCTCCTGGGTGTTGGCCACTTCCTTCGACAAGGGATGTAACATTGTGTCCTCCCCTGCGGTCGGTTAATCCCTTAAGACTTGGGCCTCGAGCTTCGTGCCTTGTTGTCAGTGCTTTTGGGCCTTTGAAGCAAACTATGGTTAAGAAGCCATCTCTCAAGTGATTATTTTTTAGTGGCTATATGCTCAGCATGTCATATTGTGGAGTGTATGCCCTCTTGAGCAGAATCACATACAGCCCTTTCTCTGAGGAGGCTGTGGCTATGTAATCAGTTCTTCCTCCGTGCCTCAGTTGCTTACCGCCCTTCACATAAATCAGGTCTTTCATTAGGGCGATGTCAAGCAAAAAATAGAGATTTTTGCTTGTTTCTCAGATAACTAAGGGTCACTAACTCCTTCCATAAGTTGAAAGGGTTGTTTCTGCTATTGCAGGTCCGCGCAAGGATGAAACTTGAATCAAGGAGGTGGTAGCCTTGACATACTGTTACAGAACTTATCTGATTTGGAGAGATTGTGAGCATATTCCACCAGGGTATAGGCTTCGTCCATGATGGAATTCAGACCTCTGACCATTGACATCCATAGGGCTGTGACATGGTTGCTCCTCTCTACCTTTGGCAGATAGTGTTAAGGCGGACACAACTTTCAGTGCAGGAAATTCAAAAGCAGCCATGTGATTATTTGCACCCAGTGGAGCTTGGGTACATCCCACTTGTATGGACTGGTCTAGTAGGATGATCTGGAAAGTGAAATTTTACTTACCAATAATCTCCTTTCTTGGAGTCCTGCTAGATCAGTCCAGGACCCTGCTCTGGTACTCAGCTGTTTTTGCATTTGGCTTTTTATGGCTTATGACCAACTTGAAAGGCTCTCCATCTACTGCGCTGAACTTGGACCTTGTATGACTTATGCGGTTTATATGAGATGGGTCTTGCATGGCTAATGACTCTCTTGAAGAACTTCTGTCTCCTAGCGTTCTAAGAACATAAGAACATAAGATATGCCATACTGGGTCAGACCAAGGTCCATCAAGCCCAGTATCCTGTTTCCAACAGTGGCCAATCTAGGTCATAAGTACCTAGCAGTTTCCCCAAAAGACACAGGTTCCACAATGCTTGTACTGGGTCAAGCACTGATATCCTGGGTCCCTTCTTAATAATGGTTTATGGACCTTTCCTCCAGGAACTTGTCCAAACCTTTTTTAAACCCAGCTATACTAACAGCCTTTACTACATCCTCCGGTAACAAATTCCAGAGTTTGATTACACGTTGAGTGAAAAAATATTTTATTTTATTAGTCTTAAATAGTTTACCCTGTAGCTTCATTGCATGTCCCCTAGTCTTTCTATATCTGATAATGTAAACAATCGATCTACGTTTACCCGTTCCACTCCATTCATTAATTTATAGACTTCTATCATATCTCCCCTCAGCCGTCTCTTTTCCAGGTTAAAGAGCCCTAACCTTTTTAGCCTTTCTTCATAGGAATATCCTTCCATCCCCTTTACCATTTTGGTGGCTCTTCTCTGAACCTTTTCTAATAACACTATATCCTTTTTAAGATACAGTGACCAGAATTGCACACAATATTCAAGGTGCGGTCTCACCATGGAACGATATAGAGGCATTATAATATCTTTTGTTTTATTTTCCATTCCTTTCCTTATGATACCTAGCATTCTATTTGCTCTCTTTGCCGCCGCTGCACACTGGGCCGAGGGTTTTAACATGTTATCCACAATGACGCCTAAATCTTTTTCCTAGGTGGTGGTTCCTAATGTGGAACCTTGCATCGTGTAACCATAGTTTGGGTTGTTCTTCCCTAGGTGCATAACTTTGCACTTGTCCGCATTAAATTTCATCTGCCATTTGGATGCCCAGTCTTCCAATTTATCAAGATCCTCTTGCAATTTTCCACAATCCTCATGGGTTTTAACAACTTTAAATTGTATTTATTTTATTTTTATTTTTATTTAACACTTATTTATATACCGCATCTTCCAGCGATCAGTTGCGGTGTACAATTAACAACAGTTAACAAAGCAGAGTTTGTTTACATAGAACATTGAACATTATAACTTATTACATAGAACATCTTAACTTGCATAATTCAATGATTCAACAACTAATCAGGATATTTCAGCTATAACAGAGTGTGTAACAATTTAAACAGAAGTACTGTCTGTACCGCATTAGGCAGAACATACCAGTTGTAACTATATACAAATAGGAATATAAGGCATAGGAGTGTAGTGTTATTTATGTCAGTTTTGAATGTTATCCTTTATAGTAGGGTGTATTAGCTTGATATGGGTAGATTCATATTTTAGCCTTTATCTAGGTTGAGTGGAGGGTTTTCCAAGGTATTATAGTGTTTGTTAAATAGATACGTTTTCAATTTTTTTCTGAATAAAATAGTTTTGTGTCATCTGCAAATTTGATAACCTCACTCGTTATTCCCTTTTCCAGGTCATTTATGAATATGTCAAAAAGCAGCGGACCCAGTACAGATCCCTGGGGTACACCACTATTCACCTTTCTCCATTGGGAAAATTGGCCATTTAGCCCTACCCTCTGCTTTCTATCTTTTAACCAGTTCCTGATCCACAATAGTACACTGCCTCCTATCCGATGATTCTTTAGTTTTGCCAAAAGTCTCTGATAAGGGACCTTGTCAAAGGCTTTCTGAAAGTCCAGATATACTATATCAACCGACTCACCTTTGTCCACCTGTTTATTCACACCTTCAAAAAAACATAACATATTAGTAAGACAAGATCTTCCTTGTCTGAAGCCACGTTGGCTGTCTCCCATTAGGCCATGACTATCTACATGCTGAGTAATTTTGTTCTTTATGATGGTTTCTACCGTTTTTTCGGGTACTGATGTCAGGCTCACCGGTCTGTAGTTTCCAAGATCACCCCTGGAACCCTTTTTAAAAATTGGCTTTACATTGGCAATCCTCCAATCTTCAGGTATTACAGATGATTTTAATGAAAGTTCACAAATAAATAACACTTATTAAAAGAGGGCTGCTACACAGTACGCTGTCCTGTGCTGCTGAGGTAAGCTGTGACCAACTTCCTGGGTGATTAACAGTCCTTGCTTGGATAGAAGGAGTCTTTCAAAATGGCCTTTTGACCTGCCACCTGGTCTTAACACCCATTGAAAAAGTTTCACAGGTCTCTTGCCCCCTAGGTAGAAGGCCTCTTTGTAAAGGTCTCTAGAATACTTTATTTGTTGCTCAAAGAGTACTGACCCTGTTTTGCCTTTTATGCTAAGTTATATTCTGATTTGATTTAAATTACAGCTCTTTGCTGCTGCTAGGCTCTGACTTATTATGAAATTTAAACTACAAGCTCTCTGCTGGGTTCTAAATTTAACCAGAAAGCTCTCTTCTGTGTTTTAAATTTAAACTAAAAGTACTTTGCTGATACTAGGCCCCGAGTGAGTATTAAATTTAAACTACAAGCTTTCTGCTGGGTTCCAAATGTAACCAGAACGTTTTCTTCTGTGTTTTAAATTTAAACTTAAATTGCTGCTACTAGGCCCTGACTGATTTAACAAAAAACACTGGGTTCACAGATTAATTAGCTTTAATACAAAGAAGTCCTTTCAAAAAATTCCCAGAAATATATATTCACAATTGCAAATCTCTCTCCAGAAGTAGCGGTCCCTTTTTCTAGTCCTTCAAGACCTTTTTCTAGTCCTTCAAGTTCTATGTCCTTCTGGAAAGAGATTCTGTCTATGAACCTCCATGATTTTCTTGAAAGGAGTTCTGCCTTGTAGTGTTGATAGTCTTCTATGGCCTGCTTGGATGAGGTTCTGTCCAGTGACTGTTTTTAAATATGGATGTAGTTCTTTATCAGGCCCATGCAGAAAACCTTTCTGGCATTTTCCCCGTGCTAGGCTTTATCTCCAGTGCAGAAAGCAAGCTAGCGTCGGTAAAATGCCAGAAAAACTCCCATGCTAAATTGTAGTGCAGTGGGCATACAGATCGCAAGCAGAGTGCTGCATAATCAATTGCACCCAATGTAAACAAAAATGTGCGAAAACCTAGCGCAGTATTTTATGTTATTTTTAACACTGGATATTTACACCAGTTTTGGACAGGCATAAAGATCCAGCTGGGAGCAGAAAGATCATCTGAAGTGAAATCTGACATGTTACCTCAGAAGGTCCAGGCATTGGGGAAGCATCCGATGCCATCGGCACAATGTCCTGGACACCAACCCCTCAACGGAAATAAAATCACTGGTGGTCCAATGACCCTAACCCTCCCCCCTCAGAAACAAAAATGCACCTGGTGGTTTAGGAGACTCTAACCCCCTATCCCACCCCAAACCCTCCACAGTACATTAATTTTTATTTATTTATTTATTTATTTAAAAACTTTTATATACCGCCCCTTCCCAAGATCAGTGGCAGTTTACATAGAACATTGGTGAACAAATACATAGAACATTATGTAACATTGCAACTATGTACAAGGAACGTTATAAACAAAAGCAATCATGTATAGCTCATAACAAGAGCCTTTGATTATTTAGGCAGTTAATTATTTACAGAGGATTACAACAAAAAATCTTTATTATTTGGAGAACTGTGGTATTTACAGCCTGTAACATAGTATCACCTTTGATTATTTAGACAGTTAGCAGAATGTGCTATGGGGGTGGGAGGCTAGATCTGAGAATTGACAGTAATGTTGGGTGAATAAGTGTGTTTTTAGATCCTTTCTAAACTTTTGGAGATCTTTTGTCTCTCTTAGTTGATCAGGGAGGTTGTTCCATAGTGTAGGTGCTACGTAAGTGAAAGCGCTGTTGCTTGTTATTTGCTTTGTCTTTCTTATTGTATCTGGCACTTGCACTGTATTGAGATTCCTCCTTCTTCTTACTCTACTATCTGAGGGGCTATGGATGAGGGTAGATAGGTAAGATGGGGCAATGTTGTTAATTAACTTGAATGTAGTCAGTATAATTTTGTAATGTATCCTGCATGCAACAGGAAGCCAATGTAATGAGTATAAGATGGGAGAAATGTGGTCAGATAATTTAGCCTTGGAAATTATTCTTGCGGCAACATTCTGAGCCATTTGAAGAATATTTTGATTTTTCTTTGTTATGCCTTTAAGGATACCATTGCAATAGTCAAGGTGAGGTGTTATTAAAATTTGAGTAATGGTCCGGAAGTCGTCACTTTCTATAAGTGGTCTAAGCTGTTGGATAGTTCTAAGTTTGTAGAATATTGTTCTGGTTATTTTCTTAATGTGTGAAGTGAAGCTGAGAGTTTTATCAAGTATGACTCCCAAATATTTGATTTCGTGCTTCACTGGGAGGGAGAAGCTATGTAGTTTGATTTCTGATGGAGGTGCGAAATTGGGGTTTCTTGATGTAAACAGTATTTCAGTTTTCTTAAAATTAATGTTCATATTCTTTGAGCGAAGCCACTGATCGGCTTCGGCGAGACAGGTTTATTTATTTATTTATTTAACGTTCTTATATACCGCACTTTTATCATCAGCGCGGTTTACAGTAAACATAAAATACTCACCGATAGCAACAGGCTGTCGTGAGTTTACATATAACAGGAAATCTAATTGGATACAACATAGGGGAGAACTTTGTACATATAAGTTATATAACTATATACAATTGTATTCTTCTTGTTGTACAGGGAGTGATAGATCGTTACATTGGTTTGTAATGTGGTGTTGGCTATGTTGGAGTAGGGTATTGAGAGAAGTATGCAAGGAACAGGTGGTTGAGAGGTTATCATAGTTAAGGTCATTTGTATTAATTGGGGTGTACAACATAATATCATCCGCATAAATGTGGTAATTTGTATTATGTCTTTTAAAGATGGTGCATATCGGTTGCAGATATAAGTTGAATAATAGGGCAGAAAGTGATGATCCTTGAGGGATTCCCTGTTCTTGTGGAAATGGTGGAGAGGGATCTTGATCTATTTGTACAAATTGAGAACGGTCGGATATATAAGATTTAAACCATTTGAGAGCTACTTCTTTTATACCTAATTGGCCAAGTCTTGAGATTAGAATGTTATGGTTTACACTGTCAAAAGCAGCGGAAATGTCAATAAATACTAGTATGAAAGCTTGTTTGATATTGTCCATACCTCTGACAAGGGAGTCAAGAAGGACAAGTAATAATGTTTCTACGCCGTGTGATGGTCGAAACCCATATTGGTGTTCATCAAGGGGTGTTGAGGTGTCTATAAAATCTTGAAGTTGGATTTGCACAACTTTTTCAATAATTTTAGTCAGGAAGGGTATACTAGCTATAGGTCTGTATGATGATGGATCTTTGCTATCTAGTGAGTTGTTTTTTAAAAGTGGGCGGATTGCTGAGATTTTGAGTTCATTTGGTAGTATACCCTGTTGTAGGGATTTATTTACTATATCTAAAATGTATGGGGCTAGTTCTTCTTTTGTAGTCTTAATCCATGCTGCTGGGCATGGGTCTAAGAGGGATGTGGTTGTATTAAGATTTGTAATTATATTTAGTAATTGCTTTCTATCTATGGGGTGGAAAGATTTCCATTCACTGAGGACATTTATTTTTGTGGGAAAGGGATCAGGTACAGATGGTGTATTTTGCTTGAGTTTGCCAGCAAAATAGTCTGCTAGTGTTTGGGGGTTGATAGGGATCTTGTGGATATTAGTGGATATTAAACGTTGTAGGTGGAAGCATTGCCCATATGCTCCTGCCCCTATTCTATTGTCTTGCAAAATGGCTACACTTGGCCCCATATGGTGCATCCTGGGATGCACTGTGTGGGGTTAGACTGCCATATAGGCAAAAAATGCCTTATATGGCAGTGACACTCCCTCCATGTTGCATCCTGGCAAACACAACACAGGGTCATCTGGGGGGGGGATTAGGGCCACTGGGCCGCCAGGTTCTTTATTGTTTTTGGGGTGGGAGGGGCTTGGGATCCATCAGGCAACCAGCGATTATTTTTTTCTGTTGTGGGGTCAGTATCCAGGGCGAGCACTGACCCCCCGACATTGTGCTGATGGTATCAGTGGCTTTCCCCCCATGCTTGGATCATCTGAGGTGAAGTGTCAAACTTCACTTCAGATGGCCCTGTTTATCTGGGTCAGCATCCAAACTTGCGCCAACTCCTGTGAGCATGTGTTTGGCTTGCTTTCCCAGTGTAATGCTGACTTTTTATGCACTGGTTAATTTGCATATAGCATCATAGCACAAAAGGTCCGGATTAAACTTGTGCTATGAAACCCCGTGCTAGAGCTTTAAGCACTGGGCTCTAGTGTAGTGTTTTTGCATCTGCCTCTATGTTCCTTATTCATTATCCTTAATGAGGTTGTGTGCAGTCAGGGGTTCTTGACCATATGCTTGGGTACAAATGCTGAAGTGTGCCCTAGCTGCATCAGCATTAGTAGCAGTGATGAAGGTCACTGAAAGTTTCTCGTTCTTTCTCTGTCTCCACATCTGCTGGTAGGGGCACACAGTCCACTTGTCTGGACTAATCTAGCAGAACTCCAGGAAAGAAGATTAGTGGTAAATAAAATCTTATATTGTGAGCAAAAAGGTCAATTTTTGACATCTGTCCAGAGAATATTCATCCCGAAGTTTTGTACATAATGCAGATGCTTTTTGGCTATCCTGAATGTTCTTTTTAGAGAGCAATGGTTTCTTCCTAGCTATCCTCCTATGAACACTACACCTATTCATTTTTCCCCTGATGGTTAATAGATGACAACAGCTGCAGAAATAGTGGCCTGAATATTTTAGATGTTAGTCTGGGGTTCTTTGTGACTTCATGGATGAGTTTCAAGTTTGCTCTTGAGGTGCTGCTGGCAGGATGACAGCTCCTGGGTGAAGTCACTGTAGTCTTTAACTTTTTCCATTTGTAGGACTTTTGTTTGACAGTGGATAAATGGAGCTCAAAATGTTAAGAAATGGTCTTGTAACCATATCCAGAAAGATGAGTATTAGCTACTCATTTTCATAGGTTTTGTGAACTTTCTTTTGATTGTAGCATGATGGCTTCACATCATCTTTATAATTTATTTTTTATTTATATTCTCTTATATACCGCGCTATTTTGCATCAGTGCGGTTTACATTGAACAAACTGAAATTACATTGAACAGGGCATTATAACTTGGAGATAACTATTTTATAATGAAGACCGCACCTAAAAACATTGTGACCCTTATATAGAACAGGATGCCCAAATTTAGTCATGCGGGTTTACTCTGCAGGGGGTTTACTTTTCCAAGTTGGCAAGCATTATAGTATATCCTCACGAGTGGGTGATGTCATCCAATGGAAGCTGGCATGGGGAAGCTTCCTTGAGCTCTGGAAAACTGAAAGAGCTTTTAATCAGATTACATATGTATATTACCTGCACTGTAGTATCTTCTGCTGCCACATCAGTTCACCTTTCCCTATAAGTTGCACCTCTTCTCATTTTATGATTTTATTTCTCAGTTTTTTTCTTTCAGTAAATATTTTTCTGAAAAATCACTTGGGTCACCTAGATCATGAAGCATTAAAACATTCTAAATGCCATCTAATGATACATAGAGGTCTTCATGTTCATGAGGAATAGAAGAAAAAGCTTGTCAGCTCCAATAAGTCTTATGGAATTGTATCAGCATGGGAGGCATTGGACTGGATAACTGAAGAGCAACATCTGACATAGGAATGCATCTGCATCAGACAGAGAGAGAATCCATCGAGATGGAACCTCCTCTGAGACTCACCTGAAGAAAGCGAAGAATTCTTCAGGTGGTACTGGCATCAAAGAATACCAGTATTAATGTCTCATATTAAGTGGTGGCAAATAAGCATCAACATTGGTGCTTGTCATTGTACAATGCTGGAAGCAGAGAGAACTTGGCATTTACCATCTCTGTCAAGCAACTTTGAAGAGAGCATGACCATTTTCAAGGGGTCCAAGTTCAGGTCCCTGTTATTTTTCAAGTGAACCAGGAAGATGCGACCTCATCTACTGCAGCCCATCCAGCATCAGTCTTCAATGAGGAGCTGGAGAGAAGGGTAGGGGAGAAACTTGGCTCAACATGCTTGGCCAGCAGTGATATAATCTGTACCTGGTAGCAAGTCACCAATGATAAGATATCAAAGGGTCTTAGAGTCAATGTCAGTTCTCTCGATGTCTATATTAAATGCATCAGGAGAGGAAGCTTTCCTGAAGCATCGATTGACAACGAGGTCTAAGGCAAACAGTCAACGAATCTTCATTGATGCCTCAGCTGCTAGCCAAGTATGTATTCAGACTCACCACCAGAGTAAATTTCTGATTCAGAATTTGAGCAATCCAGGGGTTCCCTCTTTGAACCGGCAGAGTTCTTTGACAAGGAGGGCTCCACTGGGTTACTCCCTCCACAAGAAAGGAGAAAATCCTCTCCAGATGATCTCATCTTCACAAACTTTGTCAAGAAAATGTCACAGTCCATAACATTTCAGTCAGAGGAGGTTGAATAGAAGTGTTGCACATTCTCTCATTCCTCAAACCTCCTAAGTAAAGCATGATTGTACCTGTTAACAAGATCCTTAGGGATGTTCAAATCAGAATGTGAAGACTCTCCCTCTATGGGCACCTTGTGAACAAGAAGGTGAATTCAATATATAGAGTCCATGTGTCTCCTGGATTTGAAAAGCTGTAACTACCACACCATTAAGTGGTGGTTCGAATCTGCCCTCAAGAGAATAAAATCCCCCCACTATATCCCAAAGGTGGATTGCTCATACATTGGATCTTGATGGGGAAATACTGTAAACCTTTTTCATAATGCTGTTGTTTTCCTGCATACCTTCTTACCAGCAGTTTATGGGTGGCATTCTCTAGAAAATTTCATAGATTATCTTCCGCAAGAAATCTAAGGAACTTAAGTCACTGGTGGGTATAAAAAGGGTGTATATGGAAAGCACATGACCAGTTTGGCATTTGATACTTTTGAAGTGGTATTGAGAGCTTCTGCACAAAAACATCTAGGTGTTGGAGTCACTAGGATTTATATCATCTTACCAAAAATCGTACCTAAGCCCTTCACTACCTAGGCATTCATTAGAGCTCTACTAGACACAATTCATGGACAGATGAAACCAAACATGAGCTCTTTGGCAGTACAGACCATCAATACCTTAGAGGCAAAGAAATTAAGCTTATAAGGAAAAAACCATCCTTCCCACAGTTTAGTATGGTGGAGGTTCCATAATGTGAGGCTGTTTTACTGCCTCAGGAATTGGAGGCCTGGAACGTATTAAAGGAATCATGAGATCAGAGGGATTAGCAAGGTATTTTGAAACAAAATGTGCTACCTAGTGTCAGAAAGCTAGGTTTGTGTCAAAGGTCATGGGTCCTCCAGCAGGACAGTGATCCAAAGCATACATCCAAAAGTACAAAAGAATGGTTAAAAAGGAAAAATGGACTGTTTTAAACTGGTCAGCAATGAGTTCTGATCTTAATCCAATCGAGAACCTTTGGAAAAAGCTGAAATCTGCCGTTGGTAAAAGGAATCCTAGAAACATTCTTGAGCTGGAATAAGCCACATTTGAAGAGTGGGAGAAACTACTGTACCAGCAGACAGACGGCTACAACAGACGTTTGGAAGCTGTCATCACTGCCAAGGGTTGTGCAACCAAATTTTAGTGAAGGGTGCCATTAACGCTGTCCAGGTCATATTTTTTTTTTCCTGAGAAATTACTACATCTAAGTTACACAAACATCTTTTTTTTTATATATATACCTTTGAATAGACTATTAAAACGTTATGATGACTGTCATGGGATGTATAAGAAGCTCCCCATCCTCTGTACTGCTATACCTCCAGCCAGACTAAGGACATGCCCCTTTAAGCACCAGAAGCTGGGCCCCTTTAAGGAACCCGACTTGAATGTACCTGGGAAGGGTGTGGCTGGGGATGCACTTTTAACCAGGAAGGAACTTTGGGGGAGAGAAGAGCCTGAGGTGTTCCAGAGTACAGAGTGACCACCTACCTCTAAGGAGATCCTACGGGAAGATAGGAGTCAGAATGTTTTCAAGTTGGTCAGCAGGCTTGTAGGGCTACTGCTGTGAAGCCCTGAGTGAAAGAACTTTGGGAGAGGGGAGAACTGTATCTCCAGGAACAAGCAGGAATGTAGTCATCACATATGGGTATCGTCAGTACCGACAGAGCCCGCGCGGGAACGCTCCCCAGCGTCCAATTAGAATGCTTTTGGGAGCATCCCACAGCGCCTGCGTGCTGCCTTCCCGCCTTTCCCAACTGCCTCTCTCCAGTTCTTCTTTTTCCGTGGAGCCAGCAGGTCGTGTTTCCTGTCACCGCAGAAGAATTTATTTTTTCTTTATTTCTTTTTGTGGTCGCGTCTGCCTTCTTCAACGCTCTACCGGTACCACCGGTCTTTCTTTTCTTATTTCTATTAAAAGAAAATATATATATATATATATCTGTTTTCCATTTTCTTCAGGTGCACCCGCCTTTTTGGGCCTTAGGCCCAAAAACGTTCCTTAACATGGAAAAACCTGCCTCAGGTTTTAAAAAGTGCACCAAGTGTGGCGGTACCATTTCCGTCACCGACACCCATGAATGGTGTTTGAAATGTTTAGGTCCTGACCACTCCATCACGGATTATGTGTCCTGTGCCATGATGTCTAAAAGAGGTCGGCAGAACCGAGCTGACAAGCTCAGTACCCTGTTTCCCTCTGATGTGGCTTCTTTGGCATCGACGTCATCTCCAGGAACAAGCAGGAATGAGTCTTCACATATGGGTACATCGGTACCAACGGAGCCCGCGCAGGAACGCTCCCCAGCGTCCAATCAGAAAGCCTTTGGGAGCATCCCTCAGCGCCTGCGTGCTGCCTTCCCGCCTTTCCAACTGTCTCTCCTCAGTTTTTGTTTTTCCGCGGAGCCGGCAGGACGTCCTCCTGTCACTGCAGAAAATTTTTTCTTTAATTCTTTGTTTTCATGTGGTCGCGGCTGTCTCCCCGACTCCACCGGTACCGCCGGTGTTTTTTCTTTTCTTTTTCTTAAATTCAGGGAATTTTTTTCCCTCAGTTTCTGTCTTAAACTTTTTGGGCCTTAAAGGCCTCTCCATTATGGAGCTGCCACCTTCTTTTCCTAAGAAGTGCCTTAACTGTGGCAGTACAGTTTTGTTTTTAGACTCCAAGAACTGGTGTCTAACCTGTTTGGGTCCTGACCATTTTCCTCAGGAGCCATTAGGCTACAATATTATGAGAAGAGATTTTCCATTTCGAGTTTCCCTCGATACCGAGTTCCCTTCCAGTGTCAGGGCACCGACCATTTCTTATTCTCTACAGGATCAGGTAACCCACAAACAGTCTGTTAAGACTAGCCAATCCTTGAGTGGTAGGTCTCATGCACAGCATGATGACTGCTCCGGCCTTGCCCTCAAGACCCTATTGGCTTCAAAACCCTGGCAGGAGTCTTCGGTCTTCAAAGCCTTTCAGGGGTTTCAGGTTGTTCCTGGGGCTCACCCCTCACAGAACATACCTGAGCCATGCTCGGTGGTGGCATCCGCTTCGAGCGGTACCGATACCCCGGCATCGGCACTGGTGTTGAGTGATCCACTCTTCACCAGGGATCGTCATCTGGCGTTCTCGGTACCTTCGGGACCGATCGATACGTCCCAGATTGACTTTCCAGTATTGGCAGCATCGCTGATACGACCACCGACGTCGGTACCTTCTAGACATGCATCGATAGACTCGCTTCCTTCGATGCCGAGTCTGGAATCGATTTCTAGTCTGGAAGACTGGGTACCGACGCGTCTCGGAACCGACGCTTACCGGTTCCGGATGCTCGGTACCGAGGGTAATCACCAAAGGCCTTCGGTTACCTCGGTACCGCTTGAGCAGCCTCCGATGACTGCTTCGATGTCGGTATCGCCTTCGATTCCGGCACAGCTATCGGTATCAGTGCCGGTACCTGCAGTAACATTGGGGCCAGCTCCTTCCATGCTTCTTTCACCAGGGTCGCTCCTTTCTATACCTAGTTTGGAGTCGATACCTGGCATGGACGATGCAGTACTGACAGTCTCAGGTCATGACCTCCAGTACCAGCATCCATCCCTTAGGGATCCTTTTCTGCACTGGGCAAGTAGATCCTCCGGTGCCTAGGCTAGTTCTTCAAGTCTAGCCTGTCCAGGGATGGTTCCCGTTGGAGATCCTTCTTTTCAGAATTTTCTCCTGGACATAGCAACATCCCTTGCTATTCCTATCCCTGGCTATGATCCTACACAGGGCTCTCTTTCTTCTGGAGAAAAGGAAAATATAATGCTTACTTTACATCATTCCTTGTAGGATCTTCTTCTAAGAATGTGGGAAGCACCTTTAAGGGTTTCCTCACCTTCTAGAGCAACTGATCTTCTGTATCAGGTGCCCCCCTCTCCAGGGTTTCAAAAGACTCAACTTCCCCATCATTCCATTGTGGTGGAATCAGCAATGAGGAAGGTGAAAAGTAAGAAGAAGCACTCTTCTTACCCACCAGGTCGTGAGTCTAGAACACTAGATGCCTTTGGATGTCAAACCTTCCAAACATCTATGCTGTCAACAAGGATTCTCTCATATATTTTTTATATGAGTCTATCCCTTCAGGAGGTCACCAAGAAATTATATCTTTTGACTCCTTTTCTTTCAGAGCCCAAGACTGCAGACTATTCCTTACTACTTAGTCATAGTCAAAGTATCTCTTGGTTTCTTACTCGTGCTTCCCTAGACTCCTTTGAGTCTGTTAGCAGAACCTCTGCTATAGCCATAGGAGCACGACGTAGATCCTGGCTCCAAGCTTCAGACTTGAACATATGGGCACAACAAAGACTGGGTAATACTCCTTGCACTGGAGAAAATCTCTTCAATAAGGAGTTTTTACATCAGGTTGCTCAGTGCGCCACTGACTTCCCTGTTTCTGAGGGCTATCCTAAGCCTTCTCCTTCCCCAGTAGGTAGGAAATGCCCTACCAAACCTTCTTTCCCTAAGAGGAGAAGGTTTTACTCTTCTGCCCATCATACAGATGTTCCCAAGCAGGGGAAACCTCGCCCTGGTCTGAAGAATCCAAACTCTAGCCAGGCTAAATAAACCCAGCAATAGGGTTCTGATTAATCTCTTTATAACCTACAGTTCACTTCTTCTCAGCAGAAGTTTTTTCACTGTTTTTTCATTCAAAACTCTACACATGGATTCCTGTTCTCAGGACATCCAGTTGCTCTTAGGTATGCTGAGCTGTCAGGATATTCATGTCTATGGGTCACAGGGTTTTCCTCCTCTTCCTGCCATGAAGAGATGTTTACCAACTATCCCATGATAGTTTTTCTGTACCAACATGAATTTTTTCCTTCTACAGACTTACCATATGGTAAGTCACCCTTCAGCTCCTGTTTTCCCTACCCTCTTCTCCAGGGTTTCCCCTGTAAGAGTGGTACCATACCACTGGAAGGCTTTCTTAGCCTTTCTAGTCTCTCTTTCCATTCCAGTGTGGAGTTTTTTCTCTTGAGTAAACTCCCTTCTTTTATCTGGGCAGCTCATCAGACAGGGACAGGATTTTCTCCTCTTGTTCTGTCTGTTCTCTCTGTTTACACAGAAAGATTCTCTCTGCTGTCCTATTCAGCAGCTGCCTATGCAGGAGTTCCAGTGATTGGACTACTGGTACTTTTCCACAAGTTCCAGTCTTGTCTTCCACTACTTTCTGTCTAGCCTTAGTAGTGCTTCCAAGATAGTGCTTCATCTGTCTTGGATAATCCTTATCACTTCAGGCTTATTTCACTATCTTCTTTTCTGCCATCTCCAATTCCTTGGATTTGGCAGCATAGTTGAAGTGGCAGCTGTTTTTTTCCAACAGCCAGTTTTATTTCTCAATTCTCCTGCATAATGCTCTCTGCAATCCTACAGAGAAGCTTTCCACTATGGGCCCTTGCTAGAGAGCATGGGTTTTTTTCTCTAATGACTATCCTATATGGTTGAAAAAGGCTTCCTCAGTCATTCCTCATGACTGTGAGGGTTCTTTACACCCTTCTATCTCCTTTTAATATAAAGGACATAAGCCTTCCCTACGTGACAGTCTAAAGAGTTGTTCAATTCCTACAGGGAATATGCTCTTTTTTCCTTGCAGCTTGTCCTCATGGTATCCTAATCCTTCATGGACAGCACATATTTAACTAAAAAACGCATGATACCCCTTTTTGTCCCTCAAGTGGGTCATCCTGGTATCTCATCCTATGCATTTTCTGTCCATTTACCATGCTAGAGTTCTACCGGACTCAGGACTTGCTGTTTACAGACTGATATTATCCTCTGTTTTTTCACGCAACCATCCTGGTTATTTCACTGGATAGCATTCCTGCACCATCTTTATTTATTTATTTACATTCTCTTATATACCGCGCTATTCTGCATCAGTGCGGTTTACATTGAACAAACTGAAATTACATTGAACAGGGCATTATAACTTGGAGATAACTATTTTACAGGGAACATGGGCTATGGAGGATTAAGTGGCTTGCCCAAGACCACAAGGAGCACCTGTGGGACTAGAAACCCCAGTCCTTCCGGCCCAAGGTTGCTGTCCTCTAGTGGGATTTGAACCTCCGACCTTCCATCCTGAAATACCTTGCCCCAACCACTAGGCTACTCCTCCACTCCACTTAAGATATTGGCAAAGAACTCTGTAAATGTCTAACAAACATAGCTGACCAGACTCCGAGTCTTCGTCCTCACTCGAAAAGACAGGAAGTTAAGATGGAATGCGGAAACCACATTAGGCAAGGAAGGAAGGAACCGGTCTCAAGATTATCTTCTTTTGATATCAGAAGAAAAGGTTCCCTATAACAAAGTTTGCAACTCAGAAATCCTCTGGCCATATGGCTACCAGAAAAACAACCTTCAACGTTAGATCTTTAAGTGAAGCAGCGCCCAGAGGCTTAAACGGAGAACCAGTTAGAGCCGATAAGACCAAATTGAGATCCCAGGAAGGAACAATTTGATGAACAGGTGGATGTAGCTGCTTGACAGCTTTGAGAAAATGCATAAGATGAGAAGCCAATGAAAAGTTTTGCACACAACCTTGGTAACAAGCTAAGGCAGCCACCTGAACCCACAAGGAATTCAAAGCCAGACCTTTCTCGAAACCGGCCTGCAAATAGGCCAACAAATCCAGCACTGAGGCAGAGTGCACCCGTAGACCCCTCTCTTCACATCAGGTTTCAAATACATGCCAAACCCTAACATAGGATAAAGACGTGGCCCTCTTTCAGGCCTGAAGTAAAGTCGTGATGACCTGAGACAAGTAGCCCTTCTTTCTCAACCTAGCCTTTTCAAGAGCCAGGCCGTAAGTGAGAACCGATCCACTTACGGCATGAGTATCAGTCCCTGGGACAGAAGATGCCATGGAACGCTCACCGAGAGACAAATTAAATCTGCATACCAAGGTTTCCGAGGCCTGTTGGGCGCCACCAGAATCACCCATCCTTGGTGTGCTTCTATTTTCTGCAAAAGATGGCTATGAAGGACACATACAACAGGCTGTTGCATGGCCACATCTGTGCTAGAGCATCCAGTCCCTTGGACATCAGTTTTCGTCTGCAGCTAAAAAACTTCTCCACTGTGGCATTGGAGGCAGATGCCATCAGATCCATTAGCAGCTGTTCCCAGCATTGAACTATTTTGAGAAACTCTTGACCCCCTCGAGAGATAATTCCCCTGGGTCCATGTGATGATTGCTGAGGAAGTCGGCCTGAGCATTTTCTTTTCCTGCCACATAAGCCACCACCAAGGCTTGCAGATTCATCTCTGCCCAGTGAAAGAGAGGAGATATTTCAGTCACTAGAGCTGCACTGCCTGTGCCGCCCCAACGATTGATGTAAGCCACCGTTGTTGCATAGTCTGAGACGATCCCAACTGCTTTTGTGCTGAAGCATCGGAGAGAAGTACTGAAGAACTGCTCACATCTCTAGGCGATTTACGGACCAAAAGCTCTCCTCCAGCGACCACTGACCCTGAGCCACTCTGCTTTGACAGTGTGCATCCCATCCTGAAAGGCTTGCATCGGAGGGGATTACCCCCCATTCAGGTGGCTCCAGCGGCATCCCTACCCGCAGTTTCAGAGGATCTAACCAGCAACATAGACTCACCTTTATCAGCTGAGGGCACGTTAATTTTTTTAACCAGGGGGAACAGATTCTCTATATATCTTATCAAGTAGGTTCCACCCTCTTGTTATTGGATGAATTTTTCCTCTTCACATCTCCCATGTGAATGTTCTTATCGCCATATCTCTGTCTGCTTAATTGCAAACATTTATCTTTAGACCTATATATTCATATATGTATATATATCTATATACATCTCTATAGATACATATGTCTGTCAGCTACGTGTGCATATGTTATGCTCCTCTAGATCTCACTATAAACATATATATATATATACCCTTATATATATATATATACATATATATATATATACATATACATATGTATATATATATATATATATATATTTATATAATGTGTGTGTATCTGTCGAGATGCTTCCTTATAGGTAGATATGTATTTACATACTTATCTCTCTAACTGTCTATGCTCATAAAGGTTTTTCCTTCCTATATGTTCCAGACAGTGGGCTTTGCACATGTTCATACTGTTCCACAGTATGTTTGGGGTATTATGCACACAACCACTGCTGTGGTACTGACAGCTCCTACCATAACCCTAGGTTCAGGTATCCCTGAAGCTCCATACTCCAATATCTTCCTACCTCTCACCAGTTAGGAAAGACATGGTGGATCTTCAGTAGATCTGAGGTTTCAACTCCTCAGACACCTGTCCTTTCTTGGGAATACGGGGTTTTTCCCATACCCCTTCTTCCCTCAAGGACTAGGCCAGTTTGTCCAAATCGGCCAGTCTTCCTCTTTTGCTCCTAACTGTGAGTAACTCTGTAGCCAAAAGAGTTTTCAGCTTTTTCCATAAAGCTTCCCTCTAAAGACCTACCGTTTTTGTACTACCCCAGTTGAATCCTGGGATCACCTGTCACTTCCTGATTTTGACCTTCACCTTCACTTTAGTGAGGTCACCTTGAAGATTCCTCTACTGGATTCCCAGTAGACTCCATCAGCCTCTCTACTTCCTGCAATCCAGTAGGTGAGGTCCATATTGTGATTGTTCATTTCAATATATTTCATGATGATTATCATACATACAAGGACTCCTTGCCTGTAGTCCTATCTTAAGTCAGCTGTTTCCTACAGCTCCTCTCTTTTTCAACTCCTACCCTCCATCCTCAGGATGCCTGGCCATATGAGGTGTAGCATGTTTCAATCTCCAACATGCTAGGGCTCCAGGCATCTTAGCTTGGGAGTCCCCATATGTGAAGACTCATTCCTGCTTGTTCCTGGAGATAGCACAGTTACTTACCTGTAACAGGTGATCTCTGGGAACAGCAGGAATAATCTTCACAACCCACCCACCTCCCCTAGGAGTTGTATCTCTCTATCTATCTTTCCTTTCCTCTCTCTCTCTGTTTGTCTCAGCTATAAAACTCAACTGAGGAGAGACAGTTGGAAAGGCGGGAAGGCAGCACGCAGGTGCTGAGGGATGCTCCCAAAGGCTTTCTGATTGGATGCTGGGGAGCGTTCCTGTGCGGGCTCCGTCGGTACCGACGTACCCATATGTGAAGACTTATTCCTGCTGTTCCCAGAGATCACCTGTTACAGGTAAGTAACTGTGCTTTCCAGGGCTTCTTCTTCCTCCCGTGGATCTCAGGTAACTAAACATAAATCCAGCCGGTCCTCGAAGGGTAGATCTCCTTCTAAGCATCGAGATGCCTCTGGCGTTGCCCTTGAGGATTCTGCACTGGCAAAATTGCCCCGGCAGGAGGCTTCGGCTTCCAAAGCATTATCGGAGTTCCAGGATGTTCTCGATGGCTCGGCCTCGACAGATCTCCGGGTGCCATGCTCTGGGGTACCGGTGGTCTCCACCAGTACCGACATCCAGGCATTGGCGGCGTCTATGGACCAGAGAATTCTGACCATGGAACGCAGTCTGGTGGCTTTCCTTGCAACATCGACGCCCTTGGTACCGTGAAGACAACTCCACTGGCACCGGCATCGGTATTCGTACCGGTACCGGTACCGATAGCATCGGCATCGGTGTCTGCTATGCCGGTACCCTGTCCTCCGATGCCCTCCGATACCGATTCTCCAGTACTTGTTATTCCCGGTACCGACCTTGGTCGGTACGGTTAACTGGCTCTGCAGGAGCATCCGGACAGACGGTACTTCGAGTCCTCAGAAGAATCTGAGGATTCTGAAAGTTCTGTCGATGCAGCGATGCTTCTTCCAGAGGAGTCCTCCTCCCCTAAACGCAGGATGTCTCCTCCAGAGGACATGTCTTTCCAAGACTTCATCAGAGAGGTGGCTTGGGGCCTGTCCATTACTGTAGCCCCTGAAACAGAGCCAAGGGCCAAGGAGTTGGAAATTTTACAATATCCCAAAACTCCTAAGGAGGCAGCTACCTTACCCATTCATGAGATTCTATATGATCTCATGTTGAGGATGTGGGAAACACCTCTTACCACCTCTCCTCATTCTCGTAGATTGGATACTATGTATCGTGTCCCTCCTTGTCCTGGGTTCCATAAAACTCAGCTTCCTCACCACTCTTTTGTGGTGGAGTCAGCTATGAGAAGGATCAGAAGTGCAAAAAGACATGCCTCTAATCCTCCAGGACGTGAATGCAGAACCCTGGATGCTTTTGGACGTAGAGTCTTTAAAGCTTTCATGCTTGCTGCAAGAATCAGTTCCTACAGTCTCTACATGGGAATGTTCCTAAAGGAGGTCACAGATAATTTACAGACTTTAAGTCCTTTAATTTCTGAGGATAAAAGACGGGACTTTCTCACTTGGGTCAAAAATGCCCAAGATGTCTCTAAATTCTCCAACCGTGCAGCCTTTGACTGCTTTGAGTGTATAAGCAGAACCTCGGCTATTGCCATAGGTGCACGTAGAATTGCTTGGCTCCAGGCATCTGATTTAGAGCTCTGAGTACAAGATAAATTGGGAAATACCCTTTGTACTGGTGAGAACCTGTTTGGTAAAGATTGGCAGGAAAAAGCCAATGAAATGGATGCTGAAAATTCCACCTTGGATAGACTATCCAAGTCCACTGCTGATCCTGTTAGAAAGAAGTTGTTCAAGAAAACATCTTTTTTCTAAAAAGAAAAGATTTTATCCTGCATATGGTCAGCAGGCATCTTCTGCAGGTCAGTTTTCAACCAAACGTCAGCAACCACCCAAACAGAAGAAAGCAAAGGCTGCTAGGCCTCCACCGGCCCAGCAGCCTCAGCCCCTCAGGGCCTTTGACTTTCAGCTAGAGAACTTAGCCTTTCTGGTTCTAGAAGGACCAGAACCGTCCACCATTCCAGAAAGGTTATATCATTTTGCCCCCAGATGGGGGCAAATAACTGCAGAGCATTGGACATTCTCCATCATAAAGGAGGGGTACAAACTTCATTTTTCAAGCATGCCCCCTCACACAATAGTGAAGCAGTTCAATTCTCCGACCTCTCTCATCAACCTGTTAGGTCAGGAGGTTGCCATCCTTTTTGCCCAAGGGGCAATAGAAGAAGTGCCTCTTCATCAACAGGGCACAGGGTTCTATTCCCCTTATTTTCTTATCCCAAAGAAAACAGGGGGATACAGACCTATCTTAGATCTCAGAGAATTGAACAAATTCCTTGTCAAGGAGAAATTCAAGATGATTTCTCTCGGAGCTCTGCTTCCATACCTTCAGAATCAGGATTGGCTTTGTTCTCTAGATCTCAAGGATGCGTACACCCATGTCCTCATCCATCCAACCCACAGAAGGTTCCTTCGGTTCCTTTTTCAAGGAAAGCACTACCAATACAGGGTGCTTCCTTTTGGTCTGGCCTCAGCACCAAGGGTGTTCACGAAATGCATGGCTGTGGTAGCAGCATTTCTCCACACTCTGGGAATATTTGTCTTCCCTTACTTGGATGACTGGCTCATTCGAGCTCCAACACAGTCAGAGGCCAAGACTTCTCTGTCCTGCACAATGCGTATCCTTCAGTATTTAGGGCTGGTAATAAACATCCCAAAATCCAGTCTGACTCCCACTCAGTCTTTAGAGTTCATAGGAGCTCTTCTGGATACCACAAGGGCAAGGGCCTATCTTCCCCAGGCCCGTTGCCTTCGCTTGGTGCAGTTAGCTTCTCAAGCAGTGCTAAAGCCTCATCTAACTGCTTGAGAAATGTTGCAATTGCTGGGCCACATGGCATCCACCATGCATGTAGTTCCATATGCTCGCCTCCACATGAGGGCAGCTCAGTGGACTTTATCCACCCAATGGACCCAGGCATCAGGGTGCCTGTCAGACAAAATAGAAAACACAAATCGTCTCATTTTGTCCCTCCAATGGTGGAAGTCCACTCAAAATATGTTGCTGGGGTGCCCCTTTCAACAACCCTTACCCCAAGCAACTCTCACAACAGATGCTTCTCCAAAGGGTTGGGGAGCTCATCTGCAAGACTTTTCCACCCAGGGCACCTGGTCTCCGCAAGGGAGTTGTCTGCATATCAATCTCTTGGAACTCAGAGCAATTTTCCTGGCTCTGCGAGTGTTCCACTCCCTGCTCAGCTACAAGACAGTCCTCATTCATGCAGACAATCAGGTAGCAATGTTCTATGTGAACAAGCAGGGAGGAACGGGCTTTCTGTCGCTTTGCAACGAAGCTTTGTGACTATGGGCCCTCGCCAGAGAGCATCAGATTCATCTGCTGGCAGTATATCTTCCAGGCATTCAAAACACTTAGGCGGACAGACTCAATCGAGTTCTCCTTCCACACGAGTGGTCTCTGCATGCAGACCAGGTGACCAGGATATTTCAACTTTGGGGAACCACAGACATAGACCTCTTTGCAAGTCCGTGGAATGCCAGACTTCCCCGGTTCTGTTCCAGAATTCCGGCTCAGGGGGCTCAGGCCAGGGATGCTTTCCTCCTTTATTTGGGTCAAGACTTCCTGTATGCCTTTCCACCCATTCCACTAATTCCCAAAACCCTCTTCAAGCTTCAGAGAGACAGAGGCCACATGATTCTCATAGCACCACATTGGCCACGGCAAGTGTGGTACCCTCTGCTTCTACATCTCTCTCAAGCTCCCTCCCTGGAGTTAGGGTCTGCTCCAGATCTCCTATCTCAGGAGAACGAAATGTTATCGCATCCCAATCCCCAGTCTCTACATCTCTGGGCTTGGTTGCTGAAGGCCTAGATCTCCAAGATCTTCATCTTTCTCAGCAAGTGAAAGATGTTCTTTATGCTTCCAGAAAACCTTCCACTAGACGTTCTTATGCTTTCAAGTGGAAAAGGTTTACTATTTGGTGTTCGGAAAAGGGTCTTAACCCCCTTGCGATACCTCTGGAATCTTTGCTGGAGTATCTCCTCCATTTGTCTAATGCAGGCCTTAAGACAAATTCAGTAAGAGTCCATTTGAGTGCTATTGCAGCTTCTCTTAAACCTCTAAATGGACAACCTATTTCCTCTCATAGCAAGATTTATGAGAGGCCTCCTTCTAACTAAGCCTCCCATTAGACCACATCCGGTGGCATGGGACTTAAACCTGGTTCTTGGGCAGCTCATGAAGCCACCTTTCGAACCTTTAGCTACAACCTCCTTGAAATTTCTTTCTTGGAAGGTTATCTTTCTCATTGCAATCACATCAGCACGCCACATTAGTAAATTGCAAGCGCTAGTAGCTAATCCATCTTATACAAGGTTCCATCATGACAAGGTAGTCCTTAGGACTCATCCACACTTTATGCCTAAGGTGGTCTCGCCTTTTCATATGAACCAAGAAGTCTACCTACCTGTTTTTTTTCCAGGACCTCATGCATCAAATGCAGAGAGGAATCTTCATACCTTGGACTGTAAAAGAGCTCTAGCTTTTTACTTACAAAGAACACAGCAACATAGAAAGTCCTCTCAACTCTTTGTTGCTTTTGATCCTTCTCATTTGGGACTTCCAGTCTCTAAGAGAACACTATCTAACTGGATTGCTCAGTGTATTTCTTTCGCCTATCAGAGTAAGAACCTTTCTCTGGAGGGCCATGTCACAGCTCACAATGTGAGAGCCATGGCAGCCTCAATGGCTCATCTGAACTCTGTGTCTATTGACGACATCTATCGAGCAGCCACTTGGGCCTTGGTTCATACCTTCACAGCCCATTACTGCTTGGACAAGGACTCCCGCCGGGATGCCTTGTTTGGTCAGGCTGTTCTCAAACACCTGTTCCATACCTAATCAACTCCTACCCACCATCCCTGGTAGGATGCCAGAGATCCATGGGGGGAAGTGGAGCCCTTCTCAGGGGCACACAACTTCTAGGGTCTCTCCCTGGCACCTAAAGCTAGGGAGTCCCCATATGTGATGACTACATTCCTGCTTGTTCCTGGAGATAGCATCGTTACTCACCTGTAACAGGTGATCTCCGAGAACAGCAAGAATTTAGTCCTCACAACCCACCCACCTCCCCTAGGAGTTGTATCTCTCTATCTCTCTTCCTTTCCCTCGCTCTCTCTCTCTTTGTCTCAGCTCTAAAACTCAACTGGAGAGAGGCAGTTGGGAAAGGCGGGAAGGCAGCACGCAGGCGCTGTGGGATGCTCCCAAAAGCGTTCTAATTGGACGCTAGGGAGCGTTCCCGCGTGGGCTCTGTCGGTACCGACGATACCCATATGTTTATGTTTATTGATTTAATATACCGCTCTACAAATATATATCAGAGCGGTTTACATTGTACAAAAAACAAAGAAATCACAAGGTGAAAAAAAAGAAAGGAAAGGAAGTTACAATATTAACAGGAAAGCAAACCAGGCAGAATCAAACGACAGGACACGAGGGGAAAAGAGGGGAAGTGGGAAGAGAAGGGGTGAGGGCTACACAGAAGGGTCAGGGAGATCGAAAGCAAGGGCAAAGAGATGGGTTTTGAGCTTTTTCTTGAAGGTAGTATGTGTCTGTTCGAGTCGGATGGAGGAGGGGAGAGAGTTCCACAGGGCAGGGCCAAGGAAAAAGAAAGAGGAGGAACGAGTGGACTGAAGGTGAGCCTGGGCAGGTGAAGGGAGATGAAGGCGGTTGAGATGGAAGGACCGCAGGGAACGAGAGGAGGTATGAAAATGGACAAGGTCAGCGAGATACTGAGGGGAATGGCAGTAGAGGACACGATGCCAGATGGTCAGAACTTTGAAGTGAATACGGGACTTGACAGGAAGCCAATGGAGGTGGATGAGCAAAGGTGTAACATGATCACGGGGGGAGGAGTGGAAAATGAGACGGGCAGCGGTGTTTTGGATGCGTTGGAGACGGTGAAGTTGAGTGGCAGGGAGACCAGCTAGAACAGAGTTACAAAAATCAACGCGAGACATGACCAGAGAAAGAAGAAGGGTGGTGAGTGCTTGTGGAGTGAGAAAGGGCCTCATGGCGCGAATCTGGCGGAGGAAAAAGAAGGAGGATTTTGACACTTGAGCGATGTAATCGCGGAAGGAGAGATGAGAGTCAAAGAAAACACCCAGGTAACGGAAGGAGGAGACCAATGGAACCGGGGAGCCAGAAAAAGAAGGGGCAATCTGGGGAGAAGCGTCACTGCGAGAGAACCAGATGGCAAGAGTTTTAGTGAGGATAAGGTGAAGACAGTGCGTAGTGAGCCAGTTGGCAACAGCGGTGAGGCAGGTGTTCAGAGGAGAGAGGTCGGGAGAGTGAGGAGAGGTGTGATGGAGAAGAACCAAGTCGTCGGCGTAGTAGTATGCGGAGATCCCGTGCTGTTGTACAAGAAGGGCTAGGGGAGTGAGAAAGATGTTGAATAGGAGGGGGGCCAGAACAGATCCCTGAGGAACACCACAGGGGAGAGGAATGGACTCAGAGGGAGAGGAGGAGGGAGATGAAGGAAGAACGGAATAGGACCTGGAGGAAAGGAAAGAATGAAACCAATGGAGGACGGTGCTACAGAGGCCTGCTTCCCGAAGTCGAACCAGAAGGAGGGAGTGATCGACAAGGTCGAAGGCAGCAGAAAGATCGAGCGAGACCGCCACCGACAGATCACCGTGATCATGAGCTGTGTGAAGCTCATTCAAGAAACCAAGGAGGACCGTCTCGACGCTATGGCCGGGACGGAATGTGAGGACTAAATTCCTGCTGTTCCCGGAGATCACCTGTTACATGTGAGTAACTATGCTTTCTCTGCTACTGCTGTGAAGCCCAAAGGAAAAGAGCTTTGGGGGAGGGGAGAACTGTGTCTCTACTATCACTGCTGTGAACTCCCTGTAAATAAAGCGTTTTCCTTCAATTCTCCGCCTGGCTCTGTGGGGGTTTATGTCCTGACCTGCTCGCAGTGTCCTACAATGACATACAGTTGGAATATTTCCAATTATTTCTCAAGATATTGTACACAACATACCTAAAATGCAAGTGTGCCAATAATATTGATCGCAACTGTATATAGGTACATTTTTCTTGGTTGCTGTAACTAAAATGCAACATCTGCAAGTGTGTGGTTGTGCATTGTGTAGGGGTGAAGGGTGTGTATGTGAGTGGATGGATGGGGCATGTGGGTGAATGATTGGGGAAGGAATGAGTAGGGTATGTGAGTGAATTGGGAGTGTAAATGGGTGGAGTCTGCAGATGAATGGCAAGGTGATAAGAGGTAGGGTGGGGGTGCCACAGTCCATTCACAGATGTTCTCTGGATTCCCTTTCATCTTGTTCTCTTTCTTATACCTTCCTCTCCCTTACCTGCCCTGACTTTTCTCCAACTTTTCTTTATCCCTTGCTTTCCCTTTTGCTTCCTCCTTCCTCTTTCACATATTTATCTATATCAATCAGTACCTTATCCTGTGCTTCTGCTGTGCTGGTCAAATCTCCCACTCTGTCCCCACCAGCAGGGCCATGGCTTTCCACCTGCCTCACCACTTATTTCTCCCTCTTGTGTCTTCTGTTATAATAAGTAGGGCTCATACTCCCTATCTACTGTTGATGGTCAGATCTCTCACTGTCTCTTCTGCTTGAGCATGTGAAGACTAGTCTCTCTGCCTGCTTTGCCTCCTCAGTTCCCAAGGTTTAAAACCCCACCAATACCAGTTTCTCCACACCCCCTCTTTGTCTTGCAGGAGTATGTGCTGTTTTTTCTGCTGCATCTTTATTTTTCCTCTGATGATGCACTGACACAGTTTAATTTAATTTTGTATTTTTTTCACCTTTCAGCTGCCTCTGACTTATTATGGTGACAGGACTGGATCCCACCATCTATGGCATTACTTGTCACCCCAAACCTTCTCCTTCTGCTATTGGGTATTAGCTACCAAGCTGACAATAACATCTTTCATCACTATCAACATGTCCCCTCCCCTTTTCAGGTTGCATTTTTGGTTGCAGATGTGTGTGTTCTTTGTGCATTTGCTTCTTCAGCTATTAGTACATGCATACAGAGAGGCAGATGAACATATTCCAACAACAGGTACTATTGCTTTAGACATTTTGAGCAATTCTTATTTAATAATGGTGGCACTGGAATTGTGTGTAGCTTTGCATTACAAAATATTTTCATTTTGCTTTCCATTGCTATGTATATACTGTTTTATGAATCAATTGGATTACCAATTTTTCCATGAAAGGTTCTTTTGTAGATTTCCAAATGCTATCTTCTTCAATAAGGTTGGTGAATGTGTTTTATAAGTGAGGTACATGGGGGGATCACGTGAGCACATGAGCGGGTGAGGAGTGCTCCTCGTCGCGCTCCCGGGCCGCCATCAGAAACTTGCAATTTAACCCGGCAATTAACGTTGATTGAAGGGCAGTGCTTACTGAACTTTGTGTATTTACTGCACGACATTGGTGCTGAGCCCTCCGGACCGCTTAAATCGCCCAGGGAAGGAAATGAGAGCGATGTCCAAGAAAGAAAAACCTCCGAGCACGAGGGAAGCTAAGATGGCCGCGGCGGCCCGTTCTGGTAGTATGCCAAGCTCCCCGGGTACTGACAGCGGAGAAGCTAGCCCGGAGGAAGTCGCGCAAGAAGTGGTGAAGTTACTTGAACCAAAATTTGATAATGTGCTCAAGAAACTTGAGGAGATGGGAGAAACCTTTGCAGACCTTACCAGGCGAGTTGATGAAGTGGAACAATGTGTGACTGCAGTGGAGGAGGGAGAATTGGCACTGGAGAGGAGTTCTACTATACAACAAAAGCAGATTGAGACCTTGCTTCAAAAAGTCGACAATCTTGAAAATCGATCACGCAGGAACAATTTGAGATTGGTCGGGGTGCCAGAAACTTGGGCGGATAATCAGCTGGTCCAACTCTTTGAGGAGTGGCTGCCGAAAGAGCTTGGTATCCCGAACTTATTAGGGCAGATAAAAGTGGAACGGGCCCATCGGCAGGGACAAAGGCTGGAGGGCCGCAACCGACCGCGGCCTGTGTTGGCAAGACTGCTGAACTTTCAACACAAAGCGGCCCTGCTACAGGCCTACCGCAAACGCCGGGACCTGAAGCTGGATAATGGAGCGGTGCTTTTGTTTCAAGATTATTCCGCCACTCTTGCCGCTCAGCGTAAGGAATTCTCCCCCATCTGCTCTGCGCTGGTGCAAAAGGGAATACGATTCGCTCTCATTTACCCGGCGATACTAAAGATCTTTCACATGGGCACCGCTCATACCTTTGATAAGCCGGAGGAAGCTCGCAAATTTCTGGCTAAAATGCCTCCACATTTGTCACCTGTTGCGGCTAAATGAAGAAGTTTTTGGGAGGCGTAGGACACTACAGGGCCTCTGTGGAACCATGACTGGTGGTGCAAGCATTCCGTGACTGGCAACGTGTGCAGCATGTGTGGCTGCTGACTGGAGGCCTTGGCCGGTTTGAAATTGGGAGCAGTGGGCCATGTCCTTAGGTACTTTGCCATAACTTGGTGGTCATTCCTGTATGCTGGTGGCCCGGAGGTGCCCTGGACGGTGATCTGTCTCCCTTTGGGAGGGTCTTGCTCCACAAGACCACAAGAATTGAGGGATGTTCAGATTTGGGGGGTGAGGGGAGGGAGAGGGGATGTTAGTATATACCATATTATTATTGTTATGCTTATTTGTATATATGTTGGGGTGAGTGGAGAAATGTGTGTGGTCTCTTTTGGGGGGGGGGAGTGTGTGAGACTGAATAAATGTGTATGCGGGTGGCGTGGGGGTGTGTGGTTTTTGTTCTCAATGGGGATTGAATGTTCAGGGGGGGATGGCTGCAAGGGGGGAGTGGAGGGGGGTGTGTGGAGTGGGTGTAGTATAGGGGGGAGGGAGGGGAGGGGATGGGTGGGGGGGAGGGGAGGGGAGGGGAAGGGACCTTTGGGGGGGATAGCACGGCCTTTTGGTGTTTAAGATGGGTGGCTGTAAGTACGAGTATGCCTGTCCGGCGGTATGCCACCGGGGTGGTACCATGTTTTGGTTCTGGGGGTGAGGCTGGGCACCCTTGGAGCTACGTCCAATCGTACCAACTGCTGACTCTCCTATTAGTGGAGCACTATGCCTGAGGTTAAGATTGCTTCCTGGAACGTGGGAGGGATAGGCTCCCATGTTAAGCGCACAAAAATTTTGCAAACGCTTAAGAGGAAGGGTGTACATATAGCCATGTTACAAGAGACTCATTTAAGTGCCTTGGAACATCGTAAGCTCGACAGAGATTGGGTGGCGACTGCCCATGGGGCGGACTCGGGCTCCAAAAAAGCGGGCGTAGTGATTTTAATCAAAAAAGGTGTGCCTTTGGAAGTGGGCGGTATAGAGGCTGACCCACATGGCCGCTACATTCCTTGCACGCTAAGTTATACAATGAGCCCGTGTGGTTGGTGAATGTATATGCCCCGAATGTTTATGATCACGAGTTCTACAGGCGGATACTGCGGCTGGTGGCCAATCATGGCAAGAACAAATTAATTATTGCAGGAGACTTTAATTGTCCCCATGACCCATGCCTGGACAAATCCCAACAGAGTCAAACGGGTTCGTGGACCAAAAAGGGGGTAGGGTATTTGTGCAGAATGGGAGATCTTATAGATGTGTGGAGAGTCTTAAACCCCGGGGTGCGCGAGTATACACACCAATCGCGTGCGCATCACACGTGGTCTCGTATAGACTATATCTTGACAAGCGAAGGTGGGCTACCACAGATAATACAGGCGGGAATAGATCCTATTATGGTTTCTGACCATGGACTAGTTTGGATTCTGTGGGATTCTCAGGGGCCTTCGCGGAGGGGGTGGCGGTTCCCCGCTTATCTTTGGGAGGATGAGGCATTTAGGATTTACCTGGAAAAACAGTGGGATGAGTATGTCCACTTTAATGACCTCCCTCAGTGCCCATCCATCTTGTTCTGGGAAGCCAGTAAGGCGGTAATGCGAGGTGCTATTATATCCTATGTTTCGGCGCGGCGTAGACATTTAGATCATAGTCTGCTGGTGCTGGAACGTGCTTTGAGTGTCCTCCAACGCAGGTTGGGTGGGGGCAGAGATGAAGTGTTGCAGCGGGAGTATATGCGTATGCAGGCGGCATTGAATGACCTGCTGGGGAGTAGGGCGCGCATGTCGATGCAGTATTACAGGCATCGCCTTTATCGGTATGGCAATCGCTCGGGCACGCTGCTAGCTAAGCTTATTCGAGACCCGCGGGGGGCCCATTTTATTCCCATGCTGTGAGGGGAAGCGGGTACTCTGCACCATCAGCCGGATCGTATAGCTGAGATTTTTCGAGCTTTCTTCGTTCAGGTGTACAGTGAGGAGGAGAGGGACTATGCGAAAGGGGTGGACTTCCTGGCAGCACAGTCCTTGCCACTGGTAGATGCCGCCCAGTTGGGGGCTCCCAACGCACCGCTAACGGTGAGGGAGATATTACAGGGGATTAAAAGAGGCAAGTCTCATCGAGCTCCTGGCCCTGATGGGTTCAGCATTGAATATTATAAAATGTTGGCTTCCCGATTGGCACCGTCGATGGTGGTGATGTATGATGATGCCCGTCTTGCTGGGATTTTCCCCAGGGACATGCGTTGTGCGGATATCACGGTTGTTCCGAAGCCCGGCAAGGATACTTTGGACCCGGCCTCATATAGGCCTTTCTCCCTTATTAACTGCGATATGAAAATTCTGGCGTCTATCTTGGCGGCCCGGCTTAACCTGATCTTGCCGAGGCTTATTAATCCGAGACAGGTGGGTTTTGTGCAGGATAGGGAGGCCTCCCGGAATCTGTCTAAACTGTTATTGGGTATGGACCATTGTCTGAGGAGGGATGAAGCCTTGCTCCTGGTGAGCCTGGATGCTGAGAAGGCGTTTGACAGGGTTGCCTGGGAATATCTTTGGCATGTGTTGGCTGGATTTGGGTTTCATGGGAACTTTGTTCATTGGATTAGAGCGCTCTACGCTCAGCCCTCGGCCAGAGTGGGTGTTAATGGGATCTTTTTGGAGTCTTTCGTGTTGGAGAGGGGCACGCGCCAGGGGTGCCCGTTGTCTCCCCTGCTTTTCGTCCTTGCGTTGGAGCCGCTGCTCCAGGCCATTCAACAGGACGGGGGGATCTCGGGCATAAAAATGGGGGGCGAGGAAATGAAAATAAGCGCTTTTGCTGACGATATGTTGATTTGCTTGACAGATGTGCCTGCCTCTCTGCATCGCTTGCTACACTTGATACAGGAGTTCGGCAGTTTTTCGGGTTTAAAAATTAATGCACTGAAATCTGTCGTGCTGGATGTGGGCGGCAAGGTGCAACCGGCTTGGGAGGGAGAGTTCCCGTTAGTTTGGGCAAATGGAGTGATTAAGTATCTGGGGATCCACTTGCCTGATAGGCCTGACCGTTTATATCAGGTGAACGTTCCTGGTCTTTTGGCCCGAAGCCTGCAAACCCTCCAGGGTTGGCGATGTCTGCCCTTGTCCCTTAGAGGGAGAATTGCCCTTTATACTATGGTAGAATTCCCCCGATGGCTGTATGTTTTACGTCTGCTACCACTTTGGATTTCGCCTGCGGACTGGAAGCGTCTTGAAGCGGGCTTGCGGGGGTTTTTGTGGAGGGGTAAACGTTCTCGAATTCCATTACAGGCCCTCATGAGTCGGAGGGAGGAAGGAGGTTTGCAGCTGCCCTCCTTACGCAATTATAATCTCCGCTACTTAACTAATCATATAGGAGCCTTGTTAGGGAGTATTGGGGGTTGTGCCCCGGTGCGGCACCTTGATGAAATCGTGGAACCCTACCATCGCCTCTATGTCCTTCAGATGGGCAAGCTCCCGGTGGCTCTCCGGGAGGGGGTGGGGGGGAGATACTTGGGTGCCCTGCGATCCGCCTGGCGAGTCCTGTGTCAACGTTTTGGGTGGACTCGGACTGGTTCGGCTTTGCTTCCACTCGTGGGTAATCCGGAGTTTGTTCCTGGCTTTTCTAGAGTGAATGTGTTCCGAGACTGGGAGCAGCCGCAGGTGCTCTGTCTGGGCGATTTATATATGGAGGATGGTCGTACCATAGATAGTTTTCAGAACCTGCAGCGGCGGTATGATATTCCCTGGCGTGACTTCTATGGCTACTTGCAAGTCCGGCACTACTTGTGGAGCTTGCCTCGGCCCATGACATTCCGCGCTGGAGCAGAGAGAGATACTCCCCGGGTTATTCTGGAGAAGTTGGCGGCGAATCGGCGGGGAGAGGAGGCCTGCCGGACGTTGCTTCGACCAAGTAGGGGAGATATCTATCTGGTAGCGCTGATTGAGCAGTGGAAGAAAGATGGGGTGGAGGCTTTGACACCCGACTTATTACAGATGGCGTTTGTGGGGGTTGAGAAAGGACCAGAATGGGTTTACTTAAAGGAACTTCAATATAAATTTTTGTGGAGAGCATATACTAGTGATACCTGGGCCTGTCGTGCGGGACTTAGGGCTTCTGCCGAGTGTGGCTGGTGTGGTAGTGAACTGGGCTCTCTTGTGCACAAGTTTTGGGGGTGCCGGTTGGTCCAGGATCTGTGGACGCAGGTTTGCCACAAGATGGCGGGGTGGTTGGGTATTCGCTTTGTTGCCCACCGGGAAATCTGTCTTTTCCATAGCTGGGGGTTGGGCCCTGGTGGGATCCTTGCCGCGCAGAGGGCTTTGTTCGAGCGTGGCTTTCTAATTGTTAAAAAATCCCTGTTGCATCGGTGGGCTGAGGTCTCTCCCCCTGGTGTTGGGCTTTGGGAATCTGCGATGTTTGATTTGCTCCGGATGGAAAAAATGACGGCGCGGCAGAAGGGGGGCAAGAGTTGGGATGCGTTCATGGCATTGTGGTCACCTATGATCTTCCATTTGTCCCATAAAGAGCGGGCTCTGGTCTTGAATGTCTGACTCTGTTGATCATACCCTGTTTCATTATGTGACCCCTGACCCTGTGTTGTCTGGAACTCGTGCCACTCTGGGTGACCTGAGGTCCTGGTGGTGGAAGGTTGGGAGTGGATCTGTGTGTGCTTGTACATAACTAATCGCTGCAATGCCTGTGCTATGGGGTTGGGTGGGGGGAGGGGGGATGGGAGGGGAGGTTTTTCCTTGATGTTCCTTGATGTGCTAGTGCGTGTTGAGGATTAGTACGTTAACACTGCGTTTACTACTTTGCTTTACCGTTTTGTATTGGCATATCTTATAATACCAATAAAAATGATTTGAAATAAGTGAGGTACATAAGAACTGCCATACTGGGTCAGACTAAAGGTACAGCAAATCCAGTGTCCCAAAAGTAGCCAGATCCATGCTACTTATTGCCAAGGATATATGTACAAGGTTATGTAAGCCTTGTAGCACCATACAGATGCTGAGTAGCAGTAGAGATAGCAGGGAAAATCGGTGTTTTTTTTCTCAGTTTACCTTAATAACAGTTTATAGACTTTTCCTCTGGGAACATTTCCAAACCTTATTTAAACGCAGCTATGCTACCTGCTTTTATCACATCCACAGTCAATGAGTTCCAAAGCTTAATTATTCATTGAGAGAAAAAATATTTTCTTCTATTTGTTTTAAATACACTACTTTGTAACTTCATGGCATGCCCCCTACTCTTTATAAGTTTTTGAAAGAGTAAGCAATTATGTTTACCTGTTCCACTCCATTCAGGATTTTAAAGATCTCTGTCACATCTCCCCTCAGCTGTCTCTTTTCCAAGTTGAAGAGCTCTAACTTCTTTAGCCTTTCCTCATAGGAGAGTTGTCCCATCCCCTTCATCATTTTGGTTGCCCTTCTCTGCAGTTTTTTAATGCTGCTATATCTTTTTTGAGATGCAGAGACCAGAATTGCACGTAATAATCAAGGTACAATAGCAACATGGAGCAATACAGAGGCATTATTATATCCTTTATTTTACTTTCTATTCCATAGCGAAGAGACTGAATGGATTCTTTGCTTCGGTCTTTATTGAGGAAGATGTAGGGATGTTAGCCATGACTGAAGTGGTATTTAAAGGCGATATTGTGGAAGAATTGAAAGAAATATCGATACACCGGGAAGATGTATTACAACTATTTGATAAACCGAAGAGTAGCAAATCACCTGGACCGGATGGTATACATCCAAGGGTGTTGAAATAACTGAAATATGAGATTGCAGACCTGCTATTAGTAATCTGTGAACTATCATTAAAATCATCTGTAATACCTGAAGATTGGAGGATGGCCAGTGTAATGCCAATTTTTAAAAAGGGTTCCAGGGGTGATCCAGGCAACTACAGACTGGTGAGCCTGACGTCAGTACCGGGAAAAATGGTAGAAACCATAATAAAGAACAAAATTACTGAGCATATAGATAGTAAAGGCTTAATGGGAGACAGCCAACATGGCTTTAGACAAGGAAGATCTTGTCTTACTAATCTGTTATGTTCTTCTGAAGGTGTGAATAAACAGGTAGACAAAGGTGAGTCGGTTGATATAGTGTATCTGGACTTTCAGAAAGCCTTTGATAAGGTCCCTTATCAGAGACCTTTGGCAAAACTAAAAAGTCATGGGATAGGAGGCAGTGTACTATTGTGTATCAGGAACTGGTTAAAAGATAGAAAGCAGAGGGTAGGGCTAAATGGTCATTTTTCCCAATGGAGAAAGGTGAATAGTGGAGTACCCCAGGGATGTGTGCTGGATCCACTGCTTTTTGACATATTCAGAAATGACCTGGAAAAGGGAATAACGAGTGAGGTTATCAAATTTGCAGATGACACAAAACTATTTTAAGTTGTTAAAACCCATGAGGATTGTGGAAAATTGCAAGAGGATCTTGATAAATTGGAAGACTGGGCATCCAAATGGCAGATGAAATTTAATGTGGACAAGTGCAAAGTTATGCACCTAGAAAAGAAAAACCCAAACTATGGTTACATGATTAGGAACCACCACACAGGAAAAAGATTAGGTGTCATCGTGGATAACATGTTAAAACCCTCCGCCCAGTGTGCTATGGCGGCCGAGAGAGAAAATAGAATGCTAGGAATCATAAGGAACGGAATGGAAAATAAAACAAAGGATATTATAATGCCTCTGTATCGTTCCATGGTGCGACCGCACCTTGAATATTGTGTGCAATTCTGGTCACCGTATCTTAAAAAGGTTTAGAAAAGGTACAGAGAAGAGATACCAAAATGGTAAAGGGGATGGAAGGATATCCTATAAAGAGAGGCTGAAAAGGTTAGGGCTCTTCAACCTGGAAAAGAGACGGCTGAGGGGAGGTATGGATAGAGGTCTATAAATTAATCAATGGAGTGGAACGAGTAAATGTAGATCGATTGTTTATGTCATCAGAATATAGAAAGACTAGGGGACATGCAATAAAGCTACAGGGTAAACTGTTTAAGACTAATAAGAGAAAATATTTTTTCACTCAACGTGTAATCAAACTCTGAAATTTGTTACTGGAGGATGTAGTAAAAATTGTTAATGTAGCCAAGTTTAAAAAAAGTTTGGACAAGTTCCTGGAGGAAAGGTCCATAAATCATTATTAAAAGGGACCCAGGATATCACTGCTTGACCCAATACAAGCATTGTGGAACCTGTGTCTTTTGGGGAAACTGCTGTGTACTTATGACCTAGATTGGCCACTGTTGGAAACAGGATACTGGGCTTGATGCACCTTGGTCTAACCCAGTATGGCATATCTTTTTTTTTTTGCAACTTTTCAATCAATATTACAAAGTAATATAGAAACAAGAAAAACCATAAATCAGAAATAAAGAGAATACATCACATTAACAAAAAGTACAAGCCCACATCATGGGAGAATGAACCCAGAATACAAGGTAAAATAAAATAAAGAACAACAAAATTACCAGCAAAACAAGATACTACCCAATCGAAATCCCAATTTTATCTAACTAACCAAACTTATAGGACCCATATGCCCATACCATCAACAGGATTTCAAAAACTCCTCTAATTAAAGGGGCTTATAAAACACATAAGAAGCCTTCCCTAATGTAATCAAGCATTTTACAGGGAAATTTAAAAAAAAAGGTTGCACCACTTGCAAGAACCCGAGGTTTAAAGGCTAAAAAACCCTTCCGCCGGACCTGAGTTTGCTTGGATACGTCGGGAAAGATATTTATTTTCTACCCAGAAAATAATTCATTCTTTTTAGAAAAAACAATTTCAATATCTTATTTTTTACAATCTCAGAATGAAAAGAGACCAGTAGGGTCGCTCTAACAGAAATTACATCTAACGAAGATTCAATAAAGTTGGAAATATTTAAGGTGTCCATTGATACAAGGGGGTCAACCTCACCCTCCCCAATATCCTTCTTAGAGCTAGGAAGATAGTAAAGATTATTGAAAATAAGAGTAGCAGAATCTTGGTATCCCAATATTTCCTTTAAATATTTGTGAAAAGAATATCAGGAGATAATGCGTTTTTGGAAAATTGAGGCAGCTAAGATTCTTAGCTCTAATAATATTTTCAAATTGTTCATGCTGACAATGCAGCACCAAACTATCCTTTATAGAGGAGGTGAGCGCACCCTGTACGGTAGAAACCTGGGTCTCTAATTTTAAACAACGAGAATCCACAAAATTCAAACAAGTATCATGGTGAGCAAGCTTATCAACAGTCTCTTGAGTAAACACAGTAAACTGAGGCATTAACAAAGATAAAGAAGCATCCATATGTGTTAACAAACTCCATATATCTTTTAGGGAAATGTCCTGCTGAGAGGCCTGAGCAACAGGGCCCAAAGAATCAGCTAGAATTTTAGGGACCCCTCTGGCTTGAATTACTCAGGGAAGGGGAACATCCCCTGCCGAGGGCTCACTGCAGGAGAAGGCACCACTTCCAAAGAAAAAACGGGAGAAGATCTCTCCGCCAGCATAGGTGAAGAGATTGCCACACCCGTAAGCCCCCTTATTGGTTAGCGGGGGAGGGATTTATTTACATTCTCTTATATACCGCGCTATTCTGCATCAGTGCGGTTTACATTGAACAAACTGAAATTACATTGAACAGGGCATTATAACTTGGAGATAACTATTTTACAGGGAACATGGGCTATGGAGGGTTAAGTGGCTTGCCCAAGACCACAGGGAGCACCTGTGGGACTAGAAACCCCAGTCCTTCCGGCCCGAGGTTGCTGTCCTCTAGTGGGATTTGAACCCCTGACCTTCCGGCCTGAAGTACCTTGCCCCAACCACTAGGCCACTCCTCCACTCCCCCTCATCCCCCTCAATTTTTGGGGAGCTAACGGAAGAGGAAACGCTGTTTGACAGAGGCAACGATACATTTACACATTCACTGGCAGTCAGTACCACATGTCTGTCCATAGGACCTACTGCTTTCACAGTTTTAGATGGATTCATTGTACTCAACGCCAACCACCTTCCGTTTGCCCATGCCACAGCATACTCTGCTCCGATGCTCCTCAGTGCTCCGAAGGTGCTCAAAAGGGGCAGTACCTGCCCCTTTAACCACGCCCCTTCAAACGTGGCCGCGTCCCAAGGAGAACCAGGCTTTTATACCCCTTCCGATGACGCTGGGGTGAAGCGGAAGGTTAACGGGAAGCAGACCAGGGCTCAGGCAGCCTCACGTGCAAGCAAGATGGTCCGGGTAGGTCCCGCAGCTTCGGGCATACTCTCCAAATAATGCTCCTCTAGCCGGACTTTTAAACCCCTTCCGATGACGCTGGGGTGATGCGGCAGGTTAACGGGAAGCAGACCAGGGCTCAGGCAGCCTCACGTGCGAGCAAGATAGTCCAGGTAGGGCCCGCAGCTCCAGGCACACTCTCCCAAGTATGGCATATCTTATGTTCTTAGTTTCCTAATGATTCCTAACATTATGTTTGCTTTTTTGGCAGACACCACCCACTAAACAGAAGATTTCAACACATTGTCCATAATGATGCCTAGAACCTTTTTCTGGGTAGTGACTCCTAATGCAGAACCTAGCATTAATTTATCTATAGTTTGGGCTATTCACTTTTCACTTGCCCCACTTTAATTTTCATCTACCATATGGATACCTAGTCTCCCAGTCTCACCAGGTCCTGCTGCAATTTCTCATAATCTGCATTTGATTTAACAACTTTGAATAATTTGGTGTCATTTACAAATTTAAGAATATAAGATATACTGTACAGGATCACATCAAGGTTCCATCAAGCCCAGTATCCTCTTAACAGCAGTGGCCAAACCAGATCACAAGTACCAGTCAGGTTCTCAAAAGGTATACAAATTCCATGCTGCTTTCCCAATAGGTAAGCAGTGGATTTCCCCAATACACTTAATAATAGTTTATGGACTTTTCCTCCAGGAACTTGTCCAAACCTCTTTTAAATCCAACTACACTAACTCCAGCAGCTTTTACTACATCCTCTAGTAACAAATTCCAGAGTTTGATTACACGTTGAGTGAAAAATATTTTCTACGATTAGTCTTAAATGTGCTACATTGTAGCTTCATTGCATGTCTTCTAGTCCTATCGTTTGAAGGAGTAAATAACTAATCTACATTTACCCGTTCTACTCCATTCATTATTTTATAGACCTTTATCATATCTCCCCTCAGCTATCTCTTTTCCACGTTGAAGAGCCTTAACCTTTTAAGCCTTTCCTCGTAGGGATATCCTTCCATCCCTTTTACCACTGTTGGAAACAGAATACTGGGCTTGATGGACCTTGGTCTGACCCAGTATGGCATATCTTATGTTCTTATGTACCATTGTTGTACTTTTTCTAATTCTGCTATATCCTTTTTAAGATATGGTGACCAGAATTGTACACAATATTCATTGAGGATAATATATTGAAACCCTCTGCCCAGTGTGCAGCAGCAGCCAGGAAAACAAATAGAATGCTGGGAATGATAGGGAAAGGAATATAGAATAAAACCAAGGATATTATAATGCCTCTGTATTGTTCTATTGTGCGATTGCGCCTTGAATATTGTGTGCAATTCTAGTCGGCCGGCTTCTTGCTTCAAATATATCTAAAATGTTTTTATTGTCGATTTATGTCTCTATGGCAAGCTTATTTTGAAATTCTCTTTTTGCCTTCCCCATCAATGCTTTGCATTGTACTTAATGCTGTTTCCTATTTTCTTCATTTTCTTCTTTTTTTCCAGTTTTTGAAAGATGGGGTTTTTTGGCTCTTTCACTTCATCTTTTAACCATGCTGGCTGTTGTTTGTCCTTCCTTCTGCCTTTTGTAATGCATGGGATATGTCTAGTTTCAGCTTTCAAGTCTGTATTTGTAAATAGTGTCCATGCTTGATGTAAACTCTTGACCTTTGCTGCTGCTCCTTTTGGTTTTCTTTTAAACACTGAAAATTAAATAGGGACACAGATTTCCTTTGTGCTCTCACTCCAGTTGTTAGGTCAGATTTGATCATATGCTCACTAGTGGTAAGGGGTTCTACCACATTTAGCTCTTGTACAAAATCCTGTGTTTCAGAAGGGACAATCTTAAAATAGCTCCTTCTGTAGTCTGTTTCCCAACCAGCTGCTCTATGATGCTTTCATTGTTTTTCATCTAGGAATTTCACCTCTCTAGCATTTCCTGATGTAACGTTTTATCCAACCAATATTGCAGTAGTTGAAATCACCCATTATTAGTGTGTTGCCAAATTTGTTAGCTTCCCTAATTTCTGGCAGCATTTCATCATATGTCAATTCATTTTGTCCAGGTGGATGATAGTATACCCCTATGAATACCACTGTTTTCTTCCTTCCTCCATAAAAATTCAATTGTGCATTTAGTTTCTTGCAAAACGTTTATTCTGTTTGACTCTATGTTCTCTTCAACATATAGTACCACCTTTCCACCAATTTAATCCATCCTATCATTGTAATATAATTTATTACAATGTCCTATTATATCTACATTTTTATATAGTGCTGTATATTCTAACGTTGCCATCATATTTTCGGCTTCTATAATTTGTTTAGAGACATTTCAGGATATGTTTATTTGGATTTACAACTTTCTTAGCAGTTGACAGGGATCATGTGCAGTCTTTCAACTTTTTCTGCACTTTATTTAAAGGCATTTGTGCTACTTTAACCTTTATTGCAATCTCTCTACTGAGATGCCATCATTTTGCTGTTTTTATGGTAGCCTTCAAAGTCTTATTTGGCTCAGCTTAGTTGGCCTATTTTTAGAAGTGTTCTGATGAAATGTAATTGTTAGTTGATAATGTAGCTCATTCTTCTTTCTCACCCATAGTGCAATCTATGCTGTTTTTCATGATTGTTTTTATGCATATCCCTTTGGGTGATTATTTGGGAATGCGGTCTATAAATAAATGAAAGTTAAGGACTAGAGACTGAGATGCATCAAACTACAAATATTGATCCTAGATATGATTGTTTCTCCGGGAACAAGCTGGAAGTCAGACCTCACATATGGGTGACGTCGACACTGATGGAGCCCTCATGGAAGCATCCCCCCCAGCTTTCAAAGAAAGCCTTTGGGAGATGTCACCATGCATGCGTGGTTCCCTTCCCGCCCAAGGGTGCCATCTTGCTCAGTCTCCTTTTTCCGCGGAGCCCTTCAGACGTTCGTCTTGCTTGTCCCCAGAAAAAGTTGATTTTTTTTTTCTCTCCGTGTTTCGTACTCGCCTCTGGTATCGCACCGGTACTCTTCCTGCCACACGACCTCGCTCCCTCGGCGTCGCGTTTGGGTCTATTTATTGTAGGGTTTTTTTGTTTGTTTTTTTTTTCATTCTCTGGCATCTTCGCATCTTTTTTTCCAACTGGCAGCCCGGCGAGTCTTTGACCTTGCAGGAGTACTCTTTTTCCCCCATGGCTACCAGTGGCTTTAAGAAATGTGATTGGTGCTCAAAAATTATATCTTTGACCAACACAAACGACTGCTGTCTCCGCTGCCTCGGGCCAGACCATGACCTAGCAGACTGCAGTCTCTGCAGGATGTCCAGCAAAGCCCTCAAGAGCCGCCAGTAGCAGCATGATAAGTTTTTCCCTGAGTCCCCGGTGCCTCCGAAGACCAGGGCCTCATCTGAAGCCTTGACACCTCGGGCGGAACCCTCCGAGCCCGAGCTCTTTGTGGGTCATTAGAAAGGGTGTCTCCATCAAGGGAACCCAGGAAGAAGAACCCTCAAAGGCGGCGTCCTTGGATGGTTCTGACTGGCCGTGTGCCCCCCAGTCTCGGTCCTGTAGTCCGAGACGCTCGTCCGAGGCATTGGAGAAGGAGCAGCCTGCAAAGGTCCCCTGAAAGGATTCAACCTCAGACCAACCTCAATCCTCAGACACCATACTTGTCAAGGATTCCCCTTCAGGGGCGCCGGCATCGGGCCCGAGTCCTTTGGTCCCTGCGCCGAAGGCTGTGGAGCCTTCTGGCCTGGAGTTCAGAATGGTGGCCCTGGAGTGCATTTTGTCTGCCTTCATGGACCAACAGTGGGTGATGTTGTCCGGCACAACCGGTTTATCCGCCCCGACCACCAGGCCCTCAATGTCCAAGACATCCCTGGAGGCCGAGCCGATCCTTGAGGTCTTTCGACCTCGAGTTGATCCTCGGTCAAGGTCGCAATCTGATTCCCGCTCGATGAGACCGCGATCATCCCTGGCAATTGTGCCAGGCACCAGCTGTGGAGCTTCGGGATCCCCAAGGCCCACGGAACAGCCCTCCTACGAGTCCTTGATGGACTACTCTGAGTGGGAGACAGAGGATGAGGAGTCTCCCGACACCCGTTGCCACCGCGACGTCCCATCCGATTCTCCCATCTCGGAGCCTTGACAGCGGTCCCTGCCGGAGGATATGGGCTTCCTTGATTTTGTCAAGGATATGTCAAAGGCTCTGGCATTCCCTATGGAGTCGGAGGAGGACCCTCGGCAGATGAGTTGGAAATCCTCCAGTACGAGGTTCCACTGAGGGAATCGCTCACGGTACCCATTCCTCCCATCCTGGAATGGCTGATACTCCGGATGTGGGAGACACCAGCATCTGTACAAGTGGTGAGCAAACAGCTCGACTCAATGTATCGAGTCCACCGGAGCCCGGGCTTCCAGAAATCACAGCTGCCGTGTAACTCCATGGTGGTGGCGTCAGCCATGCGTCGGCGGAAAAGCCAGAAGACGCACTCCTCCGTGCCCCCCAACAGGGAGGCCCGCACCCTGGATGCCCTCGGCAGAAAGTGTTACTAGGGCTCAATGCTCATCGGCCGCATCCAGACCTACCAGCTGTACATGGGTATGTACCTGAGAGACCTGGCAAAGGAACTCGTCGGGTTCTCAGCTGGTCTCTCCGAGGAACCCTTGCAGCGGTTCAATAACCTGGCCAAGGCAGCCCGTGAGTGCTCCAAATTCATGTCTCGGGCAGCTTATGACGGGTTTGAGTCAGCGACACGAGTAGCAGCGGCAGGCATTGGTGCATGGCGCCAAGTTCGATTACAGTCGTCTGACCTTGAGCAGTGGGTTCAGGACAAATTGGTTGATGTCCCCTGCCAAGGGGAGAATTTCTTTGGCAAACCCATGACCAGCAAGGCTGCCGAGCTGGAGACCGAGTTCATGATGAGGACCAGGCTCTCAGAAAAGACCGCTGCCCCTCCCTAACAGAAGGGCTCGGTTAAAAATTCCTTCTACCCAAGGAAAGGGTTGCTTACAGAAACTACCCACCTTTTCAGGCCTCCCCAGCTCCCCAACAGGGCCTGCAGGCCAAAGAACATGGGCACGGCCCTCGTAAGCAGAAGGCTCCAAAGCCCCAGGCACCGGCCCCGGCTCCGGCCCAGCCAGGAGGGAGTTTTTGACTACTTGAGCATGGCCTATCTAGCTCAAGGAGATCAGGGGCACATCTGGCCCACTATGCCCAAAGGGGCACATCTGGCCCACTATGCCCAAAGGTGGCTGACCATCACTACCGATTCCTGGGCACGTCGAGTAGTCAAGGAGGGTTACTTCCTCAATCTGATTCAGACACCTCCCCCTTATTTTCCGGGAGAGCCCCTCAGGTCTCTCCTCCACCAGGACCTTCTACTGAAGAATTTGGAGGTCTTCTTGAGAACAAGATGGTGGAACCAGTGCCCCACTACCTCTAGGGCAAGGGGTTCTATTCCAGGTACTTCCTCATGCCAAAAAGAATAGGGGGCCTAAGGCCCATCCTCGATCTGCACAACCTCAACAAATTCCTGGTGAGGGAGAAGTTCAAGATGCTCTCCCTTGGTACATTGCTGTCCTACTTCCAGCAGGGAGATTGTCTTTGCTCCTTAGACCTCAAAGATGCCTATACCCACATCTTCATTCACCCCAGTCCCAGGTAGTACCTGCGGTTCATAGTGGGGGCAGGCACTTTCAGTACAGGGTGCTCCCTTTCAGCTTGGCCTCTACCCCAAGGGTCTTCACAAAATGTCTTGCAGTCATGGCCACCTTCCTCCATCTCCAGGGGTTCTTTATCTTCCCCTACGTGGACTACTGGCTCACAAAGGGAAGCACGGACTCGGAGGTGCAGCAAGCCTCCTGCACGTACCATCCAGGTTCTGCAGCATTTGGGTTTTGTCATAAACTACCCCCAGCAAGCCTCCTGCACGTACCATCCAGGTTCTGCAGCATTTGGGTTTTGTCATAAACTACCCCAAGTCTCACCTCCTCCCGACACAATGTCTGGAGTTCATCAGGGCAAAGTTCAACACTCTCCAGTCAAGGGCCTTCTTGCCCAGGGACTGAGCTGACCATCTCAGGACTCTAGCACGGGACATACATACATACCGTCCTTCTGTGCTTGCTCGGCAGCTTCTGCGCCTTCTCGGGCACATGGCCTCCACGGTCCACGTCACCCCAGACGCTCGTCTCCACATGAGGGTGGTGCAGTGGTGTCTCCAGGACCAGTGATCTCAAGTCATGGGACGCCTCTGAGACAGAGTCTCTGTAACCTGCCAACTGGCAGATTCCCTGGTCTGGTGGCAGTCTCTCCAGCATTTCGAAGCAGGCATGCCTTTTCAGACCCTGAGCTCCTCAAGGGTCCTAACCACGGACTCCTCCCTGCTCGGCTGGGGAGCCCACTGCGGGGAGCTCCACACCCAGGGCAACTGGTCACCAGGCGAGAGCACCCAGCAGATCAACCTCCTGGAGCTACGGGCCATATTCTTAGCCCGGAGAGATTTTTGCCACCACCTGCATCACCAGCCGGTGCTGGTCCAGATGAACAATCAGGTGGCGATGTTCTATGTGAACAAACAGGGGGACACAGGGTCTTCTGCCCTCTGTTGGGAGGCAATGGTCCTCTGCTTGTATGCAATCCAACAGGGTATCCTCCTGCGGGCACTGTACCTACTACGCCAGAACAACCTTCTGGTTGACAAACTGAGCAGAGTCCTCCAGCTGCATGAGTGGCAGCTGGACCCCAGGGTGCTCGACCGGCTCTTCCAGATATGGGAGGAACCCGTGATGGACCTGTTCGCCAGCCCGGACAACTTCCAGTTGCCTCGCTTCTGTTCCCAACAGGCCCACCTCCAGAGTGGAAACGGATGTATTCCTCATCTCATGGGCGGAGGGCCTCATGTACGCCTTCCCTCCCATGCCTCTGATCACCAAAACCTTGTTCAGTACCCTCAGTGACAGGGTCTCACTCGTCCTGATAGCCCCTTGGTGGCCCAGGCAACTGTGGTTCCCATTGCTCCTCTAGTTAACGGTGGAGACCCCCATCCCCTTGGAGACCTCTCTGGGAATCCTGTCTCAGGAAGGGGGCTGTCTTCTGCACCCCAACCTGGGGATCCTGTCGCAGACAGCGTGGCTTTTGAAAGGGTGACTCTAGCCCCTTTCAGTCTCTCAGTTGAGGTGGAAGAGATTCTGCTGGCCTCTTGCAAAGCCTCTACTAGAAAGGCTTATGCCCTCAAATGGCTTAGATTTTTGGCCTAGTGTGCCAAGCATGGGGCTGACCCGTTCTTCTGCCCAGTGGGACTGGTGTTACAGTACCTTATCCACCTCTCGCAATCTGGGTTCAAGTCTAACTCCGTCCGGGTGCACCTTAGTAACCTGGTGGCACACTACCACCCGGTGGATGGCAAGCCCCTCTCGGGCCAGCCTTTGGTGACCCAATTTCTTAGGGGCCTGCTCTTATTGAAGCCCCTGGTTTGCCCTCCGGCAACCAAACGGGACCTCAACATAGTGTTGGGGCAGCTGACTCTCCCACCCTTCGAGCCTCTGGCTTCCTGCCACCTTCGCTACCTCTCTTGGAAGATGGCATTCCTGGTTGCGCTCATCTCTGCTAGCAGAGTTAGCGAGCTTCAGGCGTTAGTGGTGGAGGTGCCTTATACCAAGTTCTACAAGAACAGAGTGGTGCTCCGCTCGCACCCCTAATTCCTTCAGAAGGTAGTATTGCCCTTCCATTTCAGCCAGGAAGTAGTACTCCTTACCTTCTTTCCAAGATCTCATTCCGTTCGGGCGGAGACAGTCCTTCACACTTTGGACTGTAAAAGGGCTTTGTCCTTCTATATCCAACGCACTCAGGTCCACCGCAAAGCTACTTAGCTTTTCGTCTCCTACAACCCTAGTAGGCTCGGGGAGGCGGTGACCAAACATACGCTGTGCACCTGTGTGGCGGACTGTATCACCTTCGCCTATGAGTAGGTGGGGCTCCTGCTGGAAGGCTGTATCACAGTGCACCGTGTAAGGGCCATTGCGGCCTCGGTGGCAAACCTGCGCTCTGCCCTGATGGTGGACATCTGCCAGGCCGCCACCTGGTCTTCAGTCCATACCTCCACAGCCCATTACTGCCTGGAAAGAGAGTCCCGATGGGATAGTGCCTTTGGCTAGCTGTGCTCCGTAACCTTTTTAGGATTTAGGCAACTCCTACCTTCCTACCCTTCTGTGTTCAGGTTATTTATTTATTATTATTTTTTTTTTAATACCGCGTTCTTTAGAATCAGTGCGGTTTACATGTATACTAACAGGTACTTTTTATTCCCTTGTCCCCGAAGGGCTCACAATCTAAGTGTACCTGAGGCAATGGAGGGTTAAGTGGCTTGCCCAAGGCCACAAGGAGTGGCCATGGGACTAGAGACCCCAGTCCCTCCGGCCTGAGGTTGCTTGTCCCCATGTGGGAATTGAACCCCTGGCCTTCCGGCCTAAGGTAACCTGTCCCAACCACTGAGCCACTCTTCCCTAATACCGGGTTACCGGAGTGCTGATTTTCATTGGATTGTGGTCTGTGGATACGGACCTAATTGTTGCTGCTTTTGGCTCCCAGTGAGGGAGCCCATGCTTTTGCTATGGGCTTTCGGTAGCCTGTAGCTGGGGAGTCCCATATGTGAGGACTGACTTCCTGCTTGTTCCTGGAGAAAGCGTAGTTGCTCACCTGTAACAGATGTTCTCCAGGGACAACAGGAATCAGTCCTCACAACCCTCCCTCCTCCCCTTGGGGTTGCTTCTTTACCATCTTTTATTTTTGCCTTTAGCTATATCATCTGAGTGAGTAAGATGGCACCTTTGGGCAGGAAAGGGACCACGCATGTGTGGTGGCATCTTCCAAAGGCTTTCTTTGGAAGCTATGGGATGCTTCCGCAAGGGCTCCGTCGGTGCTGACATCTCTCCTATGTGAGGACTGATTCCTGCTGTCCCCGGAGAACACCTGTTACAGATGAATAACTTCGCGTTTTTGTTTCAGTAATCAATAACTTATTTTGCATTCTTTTGAGAGGCCTGTCCCCGTGCTCATGTCAGCTTCTGTAATTGAGTTATGCATCAAATGAGCTACTTCTCTTTATTCTTTGTAGGTGGCAACCTTAAAACAGACTACTACCTTGCTTCAAAAGGATAAAGAATACCTCAATCGTCAGAATATGGAACTTAGTGTGCGTTGTGCCCATGAAGAAGATCGCCTGGAACGGTTCCAGGTACAACTCGAGGAAGCCAAAAAAGCAAGGGAAGACATGTATGAAAAATATGTGGTTTCCAGGTAAACTTAAATTCAAGGCAATAAATTGATCGATCGTTGATATACATACAAAAACAAAAAATAAAACTACCTGTTCACAAAAAATTTGCATGTTTATGTAGGAACTAGCATAAAATGTAGGTTATTTGAAATATTTATTTTTCTTTTATGTGAAATGTGTAATCATTAAAAAAGACTCTAAAAGGTCTTTCAAGTGCACCAGAACTGTACTGCACAGAATTCATTTTCGGCCACAGTTGTTAATCATTTCAAACAAACGTTTATCAAAATAACATAACTTGGAGGCTATCTTCTTTAAGTAAATCTGCAGTGTAATGTTAATATAGATTTAAGCATTTTGCTTCCACTACTAGGCCCTCTCTTTCTTCAGAAAACAAAAAATATAAATCTATACATTTCAACTGACCTATTGTAGTGATGTGGGATATACTGAGGCTTTGATAAATTATTCCATTTTTTTGTTTTGTTTTGTTTTTTTTTGCTTTTAGGAAAGCCCTACTTTTTTTTTTCTTTTAAAACATTTTGAAAATAAATATACTATGTAAAAGTGTAGGGGTTTTCCATTTTAAAATGAGAAGATTTTGTTCTCCGGGACCAAGCAGGAAGTAAGTCCTCACATATGGATGACATCACTGACAGAGCCCGCTCAGAAACGCTCCCCAGCTTTCATAGGAATCTTTTGGGAGGATCATTGCGCATGCGCGCCAGTCTTCCCACCCGAAAGGAGCCATCTTGCCTCAGTCTTCTTTTTTCCGTGGAGTCCTTCGGACACTGATTAATTCCCCGGAAAAAGTAGATACCCTTGCGGTATGTTTTGTTGGGTTTTTTCGCTTTTTTTGGTCACGTGCTCAGTCTTCTTGCCCGTCCCCGGGAGCGTCGGTGCCTCAGCACCATGTTTTTACTCAGATTCTCTTTTATTTTTCTTTATGAGGCACACGGGTTATTTCTTTCGTGTCCCCTGGTCAGCTGGGATGTTGGCGTCCTTTGATGGCGCAAGCCATCTTTCTCAAAGTGTCAAAATCAGTCGGTGCCTTTAAAAGTGCACCCAGTGTAGCCGGACCATCTTTGTAATAGACCACCACAACTGGTGCCTTCAGTGCTTTGGGCCTTACCATGAATCCTCCACCTGTGCTCTCTGTCTTCAGATGATGCTCAAGGGACTCCAAAATCAAGAAAAACAGTTTGAATCGCTGTTCGGTTCCTCAGAGTCATCAGCTTTGGCTCCACTATTGGCACCAATACCCTCAAATTCGTCCACCAAGGCTTCGGCTTCGTGTGGAGGCCAGACCCATTTGGAGCTGAGGAGTCATCGAGCATTGGATCGGCGGCTCTCCTTTGAAGAGGAGTGCCCTCAGAAGGACTGGACTCCAGCCCCGTCAATGCCGAAGGACAATGCTATGTCCCAGGTGAAACCCATGGACACCGGCATCGTAGCCTTCGATGGAACTGTGAGGGTGAGTGCAGGGAGTGGCCCCCCAAGCTGACCCGGTGGGAGGAGCCACCTCCCAAGGTACTGGAGGGACAGTGAGAAGCTCATGATGCTGTCACCATTGCGGAGTCCCTACTGAGGGAACCGGCATCGGCGCTGGTGGTTGCTATGCAGGCTTCGCCAACAATGGAGACTGCACTCCTTGTGCAGCGAATGGAAACCCTCTAGTGCAGCCTGTCTGCGTTCCTGACTCATCAGTCTACCTGAGACCCGATGACCTCAGGTTCCTTGGCATCGGTGACGGTGCCATCTACGGCAGAGGCCTCACTGATGGAGGTTGTCAGACGGCTGCCTGGGTGAGAATGTTCACAGTCTTGGCAAGTGCATATATCAATATGATTTGCAAGGGATTGTGGACAATGCAGTTCATTCACACCAGACACAGCTGCTCACAATTATTAGTTGTGCTTGAGGGTAAAGCCAATAAGATATTTATTTATGGGGTTATTGCTCCCAACACAGATATGCTTGGTAGCACATAAATCAGGTTACTTGCTTTCAGTGTTAAACTTGGAAAAACAAAATCAGGAAAACAACATTTGAACTTGTCAGGCAATCAAAGCAAAAGAAATAAGACCTGGTTGGTAACAAACTGGTCTTTTCTGTAGGCTTTAGCTAATATTTTCTTAGCAGTGTATCAAACAACAAACAATATCCACAAAGAAGAGAAAAACTGTTCTTTTCAGGTTAACTTCTTATATCTTCCCACTAGATTTAGAAGTGATTCCCTCAGAGCTCACAAGCAATTAGGTAAGGCTCAATTGCTAGCAGTTACCCAGCTGAAACCCCTTAGCTGGCTTGCTTTCTACTACGTGGCTAAAAATCCTACTCAGGAGCTTTTCTGAGTAGATTAAAGAACAAGTTTGTATTTCTTTGTGATGGTTGCTGTACTTTGTAACAGAAAATTACCAAAGGAGTTTAGACAGAGAGCAATCCATGTAAACACATCCTTCATCTGCAATCACTCCCCCTTCTTCCACAATCATGGGTTCAATATCCTGGATTGGCACAGATGAATTTCTCAATGGAGCACTTTCAGGAGAATACTTGTTTCCCTGCTGTCTTTCAAGGTTATAGCTAGGGCATAGATCAGTGTTCATACCTGAGCACCCATTGCTGTTAGAGTTCCTCTCTATATAGCCTGGCCAGTATGTAGTCCAGTTCCTATGTCCAGCCTTCCAATCCAGATCCCTGGACACTGGATCTCTCTTCACATACCTTCTGGCACGGGTCTTAGGGTCCCTTCCACATGCAGCCGTCTCCCTTACAGGTACCGTCTGGAGATTCCTAGCTCTGCAGCACCATTCCTCTGGCTTTCCCCAGTCCAATGGTGTATGCTGGCCCTTGGAATGCCTCCCAGTATACATACTGCTCCAGACTCCTCTAGACCTCCCAAAGGCTTTTCTCTTCTTTCTTCCAAAGGGTTTCTTGCCCTCTCTGTCCGTCCGGTTTGGCTTCTGCTTCTGATGATCCTTCAGATGAAACTGAGGATAATTCTCTGGATATCCAAGTTGATCATGAAGATGATGATGAGGATAAGGATCCTGAGGATGATTCTCTGTAGAATAAACTCTACCTTTATTCTGCTTAGATGAGTGCTCCTCCCTAACACAGCGCAGCTGTGCTGAATCAGGCCCTGCCCTTTGAGATGAGTGCTTAGGGATTACCTCATAGCCCTCCTGATTGAACACACGTTTCCCCACTTCAGCTCCTCTAATGGCTGCTGGAAACCTGGTGCATTCTGGGACTGGTAGTCTTTTATGGGAAAATTCTGTTTTCTTATTTCTACCAGAACTGACAGGTTTCGAGCCCGGATCTCTTTTTCGTTTTTTGTCCTTAGTGACTAGCGTTCGCGCCATTTTTTCCCACCTGGGCCCGATACGTCGGTTTCGAGCCCGGATCTCTTTTTCGTTTTTTGTCCTTAGTGACTAGCGTTCGCGCCATTTTTTCGTTTTTCACTGGCAGCCCTGACTTTTGACCTTGCAGGGGCCCTTTTTCCCCCGATGGCTGCCAGCGGGTTTAAAAATTGTGATCGGTGTAAGAAACTTATGTCTCTCACCGACACACATGACTGCTGCCTCCGGTGCCTCGGACCCAATCATGACCCGATGATCTGTGGTCCGTGTGGAAGATGTCCTCAAAGGCGTTAAGGAGCCAGCAGCACCAAAAGGAAAGAATCTTCTCTGACTCCGCGTCCGGTAGGGCCTGGACCTTGTCAGAGGCCTCGACATCTTGGGACTCCGGCCCCGAGCAGTGTCGAGGCTCCTCTGAAAGGGGGTCTCCCTCGCGGGAGCATCGTAAGAAGAAAAAAACCGTGAGGGCGGTGTTGGTGGACGCACTTGGCTCCTCGAGGGCCAAGTCGCATAGCCCCGAGCGCCGTCCTGGGTCTTCAGAGTCGGAGAGGCCTGCAAAACAACCTCGTGTGGAGATGGAGTCCCCGGGTCACGTGAGTACTGTAGTCCTCGTGGACTCACCTCCAGGGGAGCCGACGTCGCCGGGGCCCGAGTCGGGGGCTGCTGAGTCTCCTGAGCTCGGGCTCAGGTTGACGGCCTTGGAGAGCAGCTTGGCTGCCTTCATGGAAAAGCAGCAGGCACTGATCGCCGGTCACACCAGTGCATCTGCCCTGACCACCGGGACATTGACGTCCAAGTCGACCCCGGAGGCCGAGCCGATCCTCGAGTCCATGCGAGTTCGAGTCGATCCTCGGCCAAGGTCCCCCTCGGCCTCCCGTTCGGGACCGTGGTCGTCGACGCCGGTACCCTCGGAATCGGGGCGAATGGCATCGATGCCTGCCCGACCGGAGCCACTCGATTCCTCCTTCGAGGAGTCCGGCTGGGAGACGGAGGATGAGGAGTCGCCCGACACCTTTCGGACTCGGTGCTTTCCTTCGGACTTGCCTGAGTCCGAGCCTTGGAGAAGGTCGCCCCCGGAGGATACCCGTTTCTCGGACTTCGTGCGGGACATGGCCAAGGCTTAGGCATTCCCCGCGGATCCCAAGGAGAAGCCTCGAGCCGAGGCCCTACAGTATGACTCTCCTCCGAAGGAGGCCTTTACTGTTCCGGTTCCTCCGATGCTGGAACGGTTGCTCTTCCGCATGTGGAAGGCGCCGGCATCGACGCCGGTTTTAAGCAAGAGGGTCGATTCCATCTATCGAGTCCGCAAGAGCCCCGGGTTCCCAAAGGCACAATTACCGCACCACTCCATGGTTGTGGAATCGGCCATGCATCGTCTGAAGAGTCCGAAGATGCACTCCCTGGGGTCTCCCGGCCGGGAGGCCCGGAACCTGGATGCCCTCGGTAAGAAGTGCTTCCAGGGCTCTATGCTTGCTTGCCGTGTCCAGACCTACCAGCTGTACATGGGCATGTACCTTCGAGACCTAGCGAAGGAGATTGCCGGGTTCTCTGCTGGTCTCTCCGAGGAACCTTTGCAGAGGTTCAATGCTCTGTCCTTGGGTATTCGTGAGTGCTTGAAGTTTATATCTCGAGCAGCCTATGATGGCTTCGAGGCTTCGGCCCGAGTAGCCGCGGCCGGCATCGGTGCATGCCGTCAGGCTTGGCTACAGTCATCAGACCTCGAGCCATGGGTGCAGGACAAGTTGGTCGATGTCCCCTGCCGAGGTGAAAACCTCTTTGGCAAGCCCATGGCTGACAAGGCTGCCGAACTCGAGACCGAGACTCTTACCCAGGCAAGGCTGTCCAGAAAAACCTCTGCCCCTTCTCAGAAGAAGAAGGGCTCGGGAAAAAAGACCTTTTACCCGAGAAAGTCATCTGCCTATAAACAGTACCCTCATTATCAGGCCTCCGTAGCTCCCCAACAGGGTCAGCAGGCCAAGGGCAGGGTCATGGGCCCCATAGGCAGAAGGCCCCCAAGCCTCCTACTCCGGCTCCTGCTCAGCAGGAAGAGGGATTTTGACTGCATTGGCATAGGCTCTCCTCCTCAGCTGGCCCCCATCAGCACTGGAGGCAGGCTGGCCCTGTTCGCCCACAAGTGGTCAGCCGTCACAAGGGATAACTGGGTTCTAAGTATAGTCCAGAAGGGCTATCTCCTCCACTTCCACCAGGTACCCCCCCTCCTATTTTCCAGGGGAGCCTCCCAGACTCCCTCTGCACAGGGACTTACTCCTGCAGGAGTTGGCAGGTCTTCTGAAGGAACAGGCAGTGGAACCGGTGCCCCACCACCTGAGAGGCCACGGCTTCTATTCCAGGTACTTCCTGGTACCAAAGAGAACAGGAGGCCTCAGACCCATCCTAGACTTGCGAAACCTGAACAAGTTCCTGGAGAGGGAAAAGTTCAAGATGCTTACCCTTGGAATCCTGCTGCCCTACCTCCAGCAGGGAGATTGGCTATGCTCCTTAGATCTAAAGGATGCTTATACTCACATCCTTATTCATCCAGACCACAGACAATATCTCAGATTTGTAGTGGGAGGAATCCATTATCAATACAGAGTACTGCCTTTTGGCCTTACATCCGCCCCCAGGGTATTCACCAAGTGCCTGGCGGTGGTAGCAGCCTACCTCAGGGTTCAAGGCCTCTTTGTCTTTCCATATCTGGACGATTGGTTCATCAGGGGTCAATCCCCGCAAGAGGCCAATCAAGCCACCCTTCGCACTGTCGCTCTGTTTCAGCACCTGGGGTTTGTCATAAACTTCGCAAAGTCCAGTTTGCAACCCTCCCAGAACATGGAGTTCATAGGAGCTCGACTGGACACCTTTCAGGCAAAGGCCTTTCTACCAGTGGACAGGGCCCACAGATTAATGGCTCTAGCCAGGCTATTCCACAGCAATTCTCTGGTCTCCGCCAGACAATTCCTGAGGCTCTTAGGCCACATGGCATCCACGGTCCAAGTGAGTCCAAATGCCCATCTACACATGAGGCCAGCTCAATGGGGCCTCCGGACTCAGTGGCACCAGGCCACAGGAAGCCTCACGGACAACATGAAGGTGTCCGGCCTACTATAGTCTTCTCTGCAATGGTGGCTTCATCTTCCGAATCTAGTGCAAGGAGTGCCTTTTCAGGCACCTCCACACTCTCAGGTGCTGACAACCGATGCTTCTCTTCAAGGTTGGGGTGCACATTGCCAAGGGGCATGTACTCAAGGCCTGTGGACTCCTTGGGAGGCAGCACAGCAGATCAATCTCTTAGAACTAAGAGCTATCCGCTTAGCCCTGAGAACTTTCTCTCATCTCATCTCTCACCAGTCCGTCTTGGTTCAGAAGGACAATCAAGTGGCTATGTTCTATGTGAACAAACAAGGGGGCACAGGGTCCCGCCTTCTTTGTCAGGAGGCGCAGAAACTGTGCTCCTGGGCAGTCAATCATGGCATTCTTCTCAAAGCAGTCTACCTTCCAGGTCAGGAGAATTAGCTAGCGGACAGATTGAGCAGGATCCTGCAGCCGCACGAATGGCAGTTGAACCCTTTAGTGGTTCAACAGGTCTTCCTGCGATGGGGTCTTCCAACCATAGATCTCTTTGCCAGTCCTCTGAACCGTCACCTACCCACGTTCTGTTGGCAGCGGATGCGTTTCTCATTCCATGGTCTACAGGCCTCCTATATGCGTTTCCTCCCACGCCTCTAGTGTCCAAGACACTGTTTAAGATTATCCGGGACAAGGCCTCAGTGATTCTGGTGGCCCCCCAGGTGGTCACGGCAACCCTGGTTCCCACTACTGTTGCAACTGGCGGTGGACACTCCTCTTCCTCTGGGGATGTAACCCGATCTCCTGTCTCAGGAGCAGGGGTCCCTCTTGCACCCCAATCTCCAGTCCCTCAATTTGATGGCCTGGCTGCTGAAAGGGTAGTCCTAGCGCCTTTACTACTGCCTAGGGAAGTGGAGGACGTAGTCTTGGCCTCTAGGAGACAGTCCACCAGAAGGTCTTATGCCCTTAAGTGGCGTAGATTCTCTACCTGGTGTACTCAACACAACGATAATCCCTTCTCATGCCTGGTACCAGTGGTGCTGCAGTATTTGCTTCACCTGTCCAACGTAGGCCTTAAGTCCAATTCTGTTAGAGTTCATCTTAGTGCTCTGTCAGCACACCACTCACAGGTGGAGGGTCAGTCTCTTTCCAGCCATCCTTTGGTGGCTCGCTTCCTCAGAGGCCTACTTTTGCTTAAGCCTCCCGTGCGTCCACCTGCCACTGAATGGGATTTAAATGTGGTCTTGCAACGGCTTACTTGCCCACCATTTGAACCTATGGCTACTTGCCCCCTGCGTTTTCTGTACCTGGAAAACGCTATTTCTGGTAGCCCTTACCTCAGCAATGCGAGTGAGTGAGCTTCAGGCCCTAGTATCAGAAGCACCTTATACTAGGTTCTATAGGAACAGGGTAGTCTTACGGACTCACCCTAAGTTCCTTCCAAAGGTTGTCTCCTCCTTCCACCTCAATCAGGAGGTGGTTCTTCCGACTTTCTTTCCCAGGCCTCATGCTAGCTGGGCAGAAATGGTCTTGCATACCCTGGACTGTAGGAGGGCGTTGTCCTTCTACCTTGACCGTAAGCGGGAGCTCCGGAGGGCGGTTCAGCTCTTCGTCTCTTATGACCCCAATAAGTTGGGGTTGGCTGTCTCCAAGCGTACTTTGTCCATATGGGTAGCTGACTGCATCACCTGGGCTTACAGGGCAGCCGGCCTCTCGTTGCAGGGTCGAGTTACGGCTCACTGTGTCAGGGCGAAGACTGCGTCAGTGGCTCATCTCCGCTCTGTTCCATTGGCAGACATCTGCCAAGCCGCTACTTGGTCTTCAAGCCAGACTTTTGCGGCCCACTACTGCCTTGAGAGGGAGTCCCGCAGGGACAGTGCTTTCGGGCAAGCGGTATTCCATAATCTCTTTGGGGTCTAGGCAACTCCTACCCTCCAGCCCTGATGTTGGGCTACCTTTCGGGGGCGTTATCAGAGAAGATTCTGTTCTCCAGGACCAAGCAGGAAGTCAGTCCTCACATATGGGTGACGTCGGCGCCGACAGAGCCCTCGCGGAGCAATTTTCCCCAGCTTTCAAAGAAAGCCTTTGGGAATTGCAGCGCGCATGCGCGGTCCCCTTCCCGCCCAAGGGTGCCATCTTAGCCAGTCTTCTTTTTTCCGCGGAGCCCTACAGACGTGGTCTTCTTGTCCCCGCAGAAAAAGTTGATTTTTCGTCGTTTATTTCTCTTTTTTCTTCGGTTCGACTCCGGTCTCTTTCCTGCCCGGACTTGCGACGCCGTTGCGAGTCCTTCTCTTATTTTTCGGATTTTTTCTTGTCAGTTTCGTTTTTCGGTTTTTCGCTGGCAGCCCGGTCCTTTGACCTTGCAGGGGCCCTTTTTCCCCCGATGGCTGCCAGTGGTTTCAAAAGGTGTGTTCAGTGTGACAGAAATATGTCACTCACTGACACACACGATAATTGCCTCCGCTGCCTTGGCCCAGATCACGAGGAACTGATCTGTGGGGCCTGCAGCAAAATGTCCTCCAAAGCTTTACGGAGTCGGCGGCATCAGCGGGAAAGAATCTTCGCAGATCCCACCCGTACCCGGACCTCGTCGGAGGCCTCAGCGTCCAGAGGCTCCAGCTCTGAGCATCGCCGGAGTTCCTCCGACAGAGGTTCTCCCTCCAGGGATCATCATCGGAAGGCGAAACCCGCGAGGGCGGCATCGGTGGACGCTCCTGGTTCCGCGAGGGCCAGGTCGCATAGCCCCGATAGCCGTCCCGGGTCTTTGGAGAAGGAACGTCTCCCGAAGCGACCTCGTTTGGAATCGGAGTTGCCTGCTCGGGTAAGTCCTGTAGTCCTCCTGGACTCGCCTCCGAGGGGTCCGACGTCGGGCCCGACGCCGTCGGGGCCCGAGTCGGGGGCTGCTGGGTCACCTGAGGTCGGACTCAGGTTGACGGCCTTGGAGAGCAGACTATCTGCCTTCATGGACCAGCAGCGGGCACTGATCGCTAGCCTCGCTGGCGCCTCTGCCCCGACCGCCGGGACGTCGACGTCTAAGTCGACCCCGGAGACCGAGCCGATCCTCGAGTCCATGCGGGCTCGAGTCGATCCTCGGTCGAGGTCACCCTCGGCCTCCCGTTCGGGACCGAGGTCGTCGACGCCGACTCCCTCGGCGTCGGGGCGGCCGACGCCTCCGCCCGCCCGAACCGACCCCACCGATTCCTCCTCGGAGTCGGCCTGGGAGTCTGAAGTGGAAGAGTCACCTGATTCTTTTCGGACTCGGTGTGTCCCCTCGGACTCCCCTGAGTCCGAACCTCGGAAACAGTCCCCCCCGGAGGATGCCCGGTTCTCGGACTTCGTCAGGGATATGGCCAAGGCTTTGGCCTTCCCTGCGGATCCCGAGGAGGAGCCTCGAGCCGAAGAGCTCGACGCCCTTCAGTACGACTCTCCCGCCAGGGAGCACTTTACTGTACCGGTTCCTCCCATGCTGGAACGACTACTCTTCCGCATGTGGGAGAGTCCGGCATCGTCGCCGGTATTAAGCAAGCGGGTCGATTCCATCTATCGAGTCCGCAAGAGCCCTGGCTTCCAAAAAGCACAGCTACCGCACCATTCCATGGTGGTGGAATCGGCCATGCATAGGCTTAAGAGCCAGAAGATGCACTCCTCGGTGCCTCCTGGCAGGGAGGCCCGCAACCTGGATGGCCTCGGTAAGAAGTGTTTCCAGGGCTCTATGCTTCCTTGTCGGGTCCAGACCTACCAGCTCTACATGGGCATGTACCTTAGAGACCTGGCTAAAGAGATAGCCGGATTCTCTGCTGGGCTGTCCGAGGAACCTTTGCGGAGGTTCCTAGCCTTGTCCACTGGTATTCGGGAATGCTCCAAATTCATTTCTCGAGCAGCCTATGATGGCTTTGAAGCATCGGCTCGAGTGGCCGCAGCCGGCATCGGTGCCCTCCGACAGGCTTGGCTTCAGTCGTCTGACCTTGAACCCTGGGTGCAGGACAAGTTGGTCGATGTCCCCTGCCGAGGTGAGAACCTCTTTGGCAAGCCCATGGCTGAGAAGGCTGCACAAATCGAGACGGAGACTCTCACCAGAACTAGGCTCTTTAGGAAGACCTCTGCCCCTTCCCAGAAGAAGAAGGGCTCGGGAAAGAAGTCCTTTTACCCGAGAAAGGCGGCTGCCTATAAACACTACCCTCAATATCAGGCCTCCACAGCTCCCCAACAGGGTCAGCAGGCCAAGGGACGGGGTAACGGGTCCCGTAGGCAGCAAGCCCCCAAGCCTGCACCACCGGCCCCTGCTCAGCAGGGTGGGGGTTTTTGACTTCATCGGCATAGCCTCTCCCCCTCAGCTGGTTCCTCCCAGCACAGGAGGCCGGCTGGTCCACTTTGCCCACAGGTGGTCCAACATCACATCAGATGCCTGGGTGCTTCATGTTGTGAGAGAAGGCTATCTTCTCCACTTCCACCAGGTCCCTCCCTCCTATTTCCCGGGAGAGCCTCCACGACTCCCTCTGCACAGGGACTTACTCCTTCAGGAGTTAGCAAGTCTTCTTCAGGAACAGGCTGTGGAACCGGTGCCCCACCACCTGAGGGGTCAAGGCTTCTATTCCAGGTATTTCCTAATACCAAAAAGAACGGGAGGCCTCAGACCCATCCTGGACTTGCGCAACCTCAACAAGTTCCTCGTGAGGGAGAAGTTCAAGATGCTTACCCTTGGAATCCTTCTGCCCTACCTCCAGCAGGGAGATTGGCTATGCTCCTTGGATCTAAAGGATGCCTACACGCACATCCTCATCCACCCAAGCCACCGCCAATACCTAAGGTTTGTGGTGGCAGGAAATCATTACCAGTACAGAGTATTGCCCTTTGACCTATCCTCCGCACCACGAGTCTTCACAAAATGTCTCGCGGTGGTGGCGGCTTATCTCCGGCTTCACGGCCTCTATGTCTTTCCGTACCTAGACGACTGGCTCATCAGAGCATCGTCCTCTCCAGAAGTCACAAAAGCCACACACCGCACTGTGACTCTTCTCCAGTACTTGGGCTTTGTCATAAACTTCGCAAAGTCCACTTTGCTCCCCTCGCAAGATCTCGAGTTCATCGGCGCAAGATTGCACACTCTTCAGGCGCGAGCTTTCCTGCCTCTCGACAGGGCTCAACGGCTCATGGACCTAGCCGGCCGTTTTCGCAGCCAGTCCCTGGTCTCGGCCAGGCGCTTCCTGAGACTACTTGGCCATATGGCTTCCACCGTCCACGTGACCCCCAATGCCCGCCTGAATATGCGGCCTGCTCAATGGTGCCTTCGCAAGCAGTGGCAACAGACCACGGGCGGCCTAGCCGACTTAGTGCGGATGTCCGGCCCGCTGGCCTCTTCTCTACAGTGGTGGCTTCATCGGCCGAACCTGGTACTCGGAATGCCTTTTCAGTCTCCTCCGCCGGCTCAAGTGCTGACGACCGATGCTTCTCTCCTAGGATGGGGAGCGCATTGCCAAGGGGCATGTACTCAAGGTCTCTGGACCACGTGGGAGTCTGCACAGCAGATCAACTTCCTGGAGCTCAGAGCGATCCGTCTGGCTCTCAAGGCTTTCTCCCACCTGACTTCTCACCGGTCCGTCCTTGTCCAGACGGACAATCAATTTGCCATGTTCTACGTGAACAAACAGGGGGGCACGGGCTCCTTCCTTCTCTGTCGAGAAGCACAGAGGCTCTGCTCTTGGGCCGTCAGCCACGGCATTCTTCTCAAGGCAGTTTATCTCCCAGGCCAAGAAAATTGCCTGGCGGACAAACTCAGCAGAATCCTCCAGCCGCACGAGTGGCGACTGGATCCCTTGGTAGTTCAGAAACTTTTTCTGAAGTGGGGCCTCCCCACGATGGATCTCTTTGCCAGTCCTCTCAACCGGCAACTTCCTCGCTTCTGCTCTCGGCAGCCGCATCCCATTCGGGTAGCGGCGGATGCTTTTCTGCTCTCATGGTCGAAAAGCCTTCTCTATGCCTTTCCTCCCATACCGCTAGTCTCTCGAACTCTTTTCAAGGTTCTCCGAGACAAAGCTTCCATGATCTTGATAGCTCCTCGGTGGCCCAGACAGCCGTGGTTTCCACTCCTGCTGCAACTAGCGATGGAGGATCCGTTCCCTCTGGGGTTTCAACCAGATCTCCTAACACAGGATAAGGGGTCCCTACTACACCCCAACCTCAGATCTCTACATCTGATGGCCTGGCTGCTGAAAGGGTAGTCCTTGCTCCCCTTCTACTGCCGGCAGAGGTAGAAGAGGTCGTCCTAGCTTACCGGCGACCTTCTACCCGCAAATGCTACGCCCTTAAATGGCGTCGCTTTTCCGCTTGGTGTGCCCAGCAGTCTCAGGATCCCTTCTCCTGCTCGGTGTCGGTGTCGGTGATCTTGCAGTACTTGCTCTACCTCTCTTGAATTGCTGTATGTACAAATGTAAATAGATGGTGGTTAGTGCCTGTGTAAATGTATGATAATAACTAAGGTCTTTATATGGACCCGCATATGTGTGCTGTGTATTCCCCCTGATCTCTCTATCTAATCCCCAAATAATTCTGCCTGTAATTTATGACAAATCCCGTACTTGTAATCAAACCGCTTCTGATCGCTGGAAGGAGCGGTATATAAGTCCTTACTAAATAAAATAAATAAATAAATAAATAAATCTGGGACTTAAGTCCAACTCCGTCAAAGTTCACCTCAGTGCTCTTTCAGCACATCATGTGCCGGTGGACGGCAGACCTCTTTCCAGCGACCCTCTCGTGGCAAGGTTTCTCCGAGGTCTCCTTCTACTTAAACCACCTCTGCGCCCGCCAGCACCTGACTGGGATCTGAATGTGGTTTTGCAGCGGATCACCTGTCCGCCTTTTGAACCTATGGCTACCTGTTCTCTCCGTTTTCTTTCTTGGAAAACCTTATTCCTGATAGCCCTCACTTCCGCTAGACGCGTAAGTGAATTGCAGGCCCTCGTGTCTGATCCCCCTTACACTCGGTTCTACAAAAATAGGGTAGTCCTACGGACTCACCCTAAATTTCTTCCAAAAGTGGTCTCCCCTTTTCACATCAATCAGGAGGTGGTACTTCCGACCTTCTTTCCCAGGCCACACTCCAGCCGAGCTGAAATGGTCCTGCATACCCTGGACTGTAGAAGGGCATTGAACTTCTACCTTGACCGTACGCGGGAGCACCGTAAAGCTGCTCAGCTTTTTGTGTCTTTTGGCCCCAACAAATTGGGGCTCCCTGTCTCCAAGCGTACTCTGTCCATCTGGGTTGCTGACTGTATCGCTTGGGCTTATGGGGCAGCCGGACTCTCGTTAGAAAGTCGAGTCACGGCTCATTGTGTTCGGGCGAAGGCTACGTCAGTGGCTTACCTCCGCTCTGTTCCATTGGCAGACATCTGCCGGGCCGCTACTTGGTCTTCGAGCCAGACTTTTGCGGTCCATTACTGCCTCGAGAGGGAGTCCCGCAGGGACAGTGCTTTCGGACAGGCAGTCCTCTGAAATCTCTTCGAGGTTTGAGCAACTCCTACCCTCCATCCCGGATGGGGGCTACCGGTGGGTAATAATTCAGTGAAGATTCCTTCCTTCTGTACTGCTGAGCTAGAGGGAGCTCATTTTTGTGCTTAGGGTCTCCGGTAGCCTTAAGCTTGGGAGTCCCTTATGTGAGGACTGACTTCCTGCTTGGTCCTGGAGAAAGCGTAGTTACTCACCTGTAACAGGTGTTCTCCAGGAGCAGCAGGAATCAGTCCTCACAACCCTCCCTCCTCCCCTTGGAGTTGCAATCATCTGCTTTAGGTTTTTTGCAAATTTTTATGCTGTCTTTTAGCTATGTCATCTGACTGGCTAAGATGGCACCCTTGGGCGGGAAGGGGACCGCGCATGCGCGCTGCAATTCCCAAAGGATTTCTTTGAAAGCTGGGGAAAATTGCTCCGCGAGGGCTCCGTCGGCGCCGACGTCACCCATATGTGAGGACTGATTCCTGCTGCTCCTGGAGAACACCTGTTACAGGTGAGTAACTACGCTTTCTTGCATGCTGAGGCTCTAGAGGGAGCTCAATTTTTCAGTTTGGGGCCTCTGGTAGCCCTGAGCTAGGGAGTCCCATATGTGAGGACTGACTTCCTGCTTGATCCTGGAGAAAGAGTAGTAGCAGGAATCAGTCCTCAGAACCCTCCCTCCTCCCCTTGGAGTTGCAGTCCTATGATTTATTTTTGCTATTTTTTCTGTCGTTTAGCTATGTCATCAGACTGAGCAAGATGACACCCTTGGGCGTGAAGGGGACCGCGCATGCGCGCTGCATTCCCAAAGGCTTTCTATGAAAGCTGGGTAAATGCTCCGCACAGGTGCTCCGTCGGCGCCGATGTCACCCATATGTGAGGACTGATTCCTGCTGCTCCTGGAGAACACCTGTTACAGGTGAGTAACTACTCTAAATCAAAATAAACTTAACTATCTAATTTCTCAACAAACGGGGGTGTCCTACACGGAGTGGTGGGTTCACCCCTAGACAAAGACATGGGGAGGGGTGGCCTGCATGGAGTGGCGGGTGCACCTACTCTTGCCATCTTGCTGGGCAGACTAGATGGACCATACTGGTCTTTATCTGCCGTCATTTGCTATGTTACTATAAGACAAGTTAGCTGATGTGCCCTGCAGAGTTGAAAACCTCTTTGGAAATCTAATGGAGGAGAAAGTTGGAGAGAGAACAACTCACAATGAATAGACTCTCCCGGAAGAGATTTGACCCCTCCAGATGGAAGTCTTCAGGGGAAAAGTCTGTCTTCCCCAAGAAGAAGAAGCACTATGGTACCTACACTCCGTACCATTCCTACCAGGCGCCCCAGGAGGGACAGCAGCAGCAAAAGGGCCAGTGCCAACACCAGCAGCGCCGACCGAAGCCCCAACCAGCTCTGCATCCGCAGCCTGACGGAGGCTTTTGAATCCTTCTTCCATAACATAGCCCTTCTTCCCATCCCGGACATGGTATGACCACAAGTCGTAATTAATTAATTTTGCCCACCGGTGGCCAAGCATTACAATGGACACCTGGGCCTCAAGATAATCAAAGAGGGGTATCTGTTACACTTCGATCAGCTTCCTCCCAACTTCTTCCCAGGGAAGAGTACCCCCTTGACCCTCACCACAGCCTCTTGCTCAAACAGGAGTTACAAACCCTCTTGTTTGACCAGGCTGTGGAGTTGGTTCCTCTATCTCAGATGGGATGAGGATTCTATTCCCACTACTTCCTGGTTCCTAAAAAGACAGGGATTTTTTGGCTCATTTTGGACCTCCAGAATCCCTATCAATTCCTGGTACCAGAAAAGTTTAAAATGCCCTACCTTCACCGGGAAGATTGGCTATGCTCATTGAATATCAAAGATGCCTATTGGCACATCCTCATTCACCCCTTCACCAACAGTATCTCCGCTTCATGCTCAGCGAACAGCACTGTCAATACCAGGTGCTGCTCTTCAGCCTTGCCTCCACCCCTAGGGTCTTCATAAAGTGCCTAGCAGTTTTAACCACTTTTCTCCAGGAACAAGCAGGAAGTCAGTCCTCACATATGAGTGACGGATCCTGCGCGGAGCGCATTTCCCCAGGTTTCAAAGAAAGCCTTTGGGATATGCTACCATGCATGCACGGTCCACTTCCTGCCCAACAGTGCCATCTTACTTAGTCTACTTTTTTCCGCAGAGCCCAATGGACATCTGTCCTATTTCCCCAGAAAAATCCTTGCAAAATCCTTAAAAGTTGTGTTATTTCCCAGTTGCGTACTGGTTCCTCTTCCTGCCTCAAGATGGCATCAGCTCTGACACTGCTCTCGGCTTCTTTCCCATTTTTTGATCAAGGGTCGCCTCGACCAGTGCTTGTCCCCTTTTTCACCCAGGGGTCATCGACCCGGCCGGGTGTCTCACACCATGTCTCCCAGTTGGTTCAAAAAATGTGACCGATGCAGTCAAACCATGTCAGTAACCGACACCCATAGCTGCTATCTTCGCTGCCTGGGATCGGACTATGACAGTACCTCCTGTGACCTGTGCCAGGCCATGACTCTGAAGACCAACAAAAAGAGGTCAGAGTTGCAGGAGAAACTGTTCCCCAGGTCCAACTCGGCACCAGCCTCCCCGACGATGAGCTCCAGGCCCAGCATGTCCTGTGAGGAACTAGGCGTCTTCAGAGTCCCGTGGTGGCAGCTTCTCTGAGAAGACCCTGGACCCTGAGAGAAAGAAGAAAGTCCTTGAAGTCCGTCGAGACACCTCCAGAGAAACCTGGAAAAACCCCTTGGAGGGACTCGGGCGGCACTAAGCAGTGCCCTACCAAGGTCCTCAAAAAGGATTATTCAGCCGGCGGAGACCGTGCGAGGTTCCTCGAGACCTGCGTCCTCATTGAGGATGCACTTGCGAGAGTGGTGGCGCCGGGCCAGAGATCCTCTGTGCCCATGCTGAAAGACGCAGAGCCTTCTGGCTTGGAAACCAGAATGGCAGCCCTGGAGCAGAATATCTCTGCTATCCTGGCCCTACACCAGGCAATGATGACTGGTTTGTCCGCATCATCTGTCCCGACGACCGGGCCCCTGACTGTGGGGGAGACCCTGATGTCGAGTCGAGCTCAAACTCTGAGCTCCATCGGCCTCGGGTAAATCCTCTGCATCGGTTGAGGTATCTGTCCCCTTCCTCGGGTATCCGATCCTCCCCAGCCAGTTTCCGTGAATTGGACCCAAAGTCCTCCAGAGACCCCGGCCCCTCGTGGTGGGCCTTGAAGCAAGGAGTCACAGGGCTCAGATTCGTTGTCACCTCTCGACTCCGAGTGGGAGACTGACGTCAAGGCCTCCCTGGAAGCCAGTCAGCACCAAGACATCCCCTTGGAGCCCTTTCCCCCGGTACCCCGGCACCACTCTCCCCTGAAGGATGTGGCCTTTCACGACTTTGTCAGGAATATGGCCCGAGCCCTCTCAGTGCAAACTGAGGCAGAGGAAGATCCACACACCGAAGAACTGGAAAGCATCCAGTATAAGTCTCCACCCAAGGAAACTTTTACAGTGCTGGTGCAGTCGATCCTCAACCGGCTGCTACTTAGGATGTGGGAGACCCAGGCTTTGGTGCCGGTGGTCATCTGACACCTCAGTGCCATGTACCACGTCAGAAAAGATTCCAGGTTCCAGAAACCCCAACTCCCATGTAACTCTATGATTGTCGAGTCAACCATGCAAAAACTGAGCCAGAAGACCTACTTTTCCATTCCTCCTGGTAAGGAAGCTAGAGCCCTCGATGCCCTTGGGCGAAAGTGCTACCAGAGCTCAATGCTGGGGTGTCTCATACAGGCCTATGAATTGTACATAGGCATGTACCTCAAGGTCCTGACCCAGGAATTGTCCGGATTTTTTGCAGGGCTCGCCAGAGAGCCCCTCCAGTGGTTCCAATCCCTGACCTCCGGGATTATGCACTGCTGCGAGTTCTTTTCCCAGATGGCCTATGATGGCTTCGAGTCAGCGGCTCGAGTAGCAGCAGCAGCAGGCATCGGGGCCCAGCATCAGGCCTGACTGTAGACCTCGGACCTCGAGCAGTGGGTCCAGGAAAAGCTGCTTGATTTCCCCTGCACCAGGAAGAATGTGTTCGGCAAACCCATGGCTGATAAGGCAGCTGAGATAGAAACCGATGTGGTAAATCCACAGAGGCTCTCCAAGAAGACCTCATCCCTTCCCCTGAAGGAAACACTCGTGAAAAAGACCCATGTTCCCAAAGAAAAAGGGGCCTTTTCATCAAAGTCACCACTACCAGCCCTTCTCAAGCCAGCAACAGAGTTCTCACCCCAAAAGCCAGGGCCATGGAGCCTGGAAATCAAAGGTACAGAAACCCCAGGCCCCAGCTCCCTCCTAGACCCGGGGCAACTTTTGACACCCGGGGCAGGACCTCTTCTTCTCCAGGAAACCCTCACTAGCCCACAGGGGGCCGCCAAGCACACTTTTCTCACAGGTGGGCCAGGGTCACCTCAGACCATTAAGTACTATAGGTGGTACAGAAAGGGTATCTCCTTCACCTACAACAGATACCACCCAGGTTTTGTACAGGAGAGCTGGTGCAACCTCTCGTTCACCAGACAATCCTGCTCTCAGAGCTTGCAGGTCTACTCAGGACAACACAGTAGAGCCTGTATCCAAACATCTATGGGGAAAGGGCTTCTACTCCAGATATTTCCTTGTCCCAAAGAGAACTGGGGGCCTCAAGCCCATATTAGACCTGAGAAATTTAAACAAGTTTCTGGTAATGGAGAAGTTCAAGATGCTCTCCCTTGGATCACTGCTGCCTTACCTCTGCCAGGGAGATTGGCTGTGCTTTGTGGACCTAAAAGATGCATACACACACATCCTGATTCATCCCTCCCACAGGCAGTACCTACAGTTTGTAGTGGGAGGAAGGCACTACCAGTTCAAGATGCTACCCTTTGGCCTGGCCTCCTCACCAAGGGTCTTTACCAAGGGCTGGCGGTTGTTGCTGCCTACCTATGTCTACAAGGGGCTTAGTCCTCCCCTACTTGGACGACTGGCTCATCAGAGGCAGCATGGCTTCAGAGGCCAGCCAGGCTGCAGATCGGGCAATCCTCCTGCAGCACCTGGGGGTTGTCATCAACTACCCCAAATCCCATCTCTCTCCAGCCCAAAGTCTGGAGTTCATAGGGGCCCAGTTGAACACATTACAGGCCAAGACTGCCCTCCCACGAGAAAGGGCAGAATGCCTCAGGCAATTAGCAGAAGATGTGCGGCGCCACCAGTCAGTGTCAGCTCGCCGCCTCCTTCACCTGCTGGGCCACATGGCCTCGATGGTCCGTGTCATGCCCTCAGCCCATTTACACATGCAGACAGCCCAGTGGTGCCTCCGCTTGCAATGGACTCAAGCCACGGGCAGGCTACAGGACAGGGTCCAGGTTTTCCGCCAGCTTGCAGAGTCCCTCAATTGGTGGCAAAAACTACGCCATCTCCAGCGGGAATGCCTTTCCAGGCACCCATGCCACAAAGGACCTTGACCACGGACACCTCCCTCCTGGGTTCAGGGGTGCATTGAAGAGGCCACCGCACACCAGGAAACTGGTCTCAGGAGGAGTCCCTCCATCAGATCACTCTACGTGAGCTCAGGGCAATTTTCTTGACCCTACGAGCATTCCACCACCAACTGCAACACTGGCCTGTACTGATCCAGACCGACAACCAGGTCGCCATATTCCATATCAACAAGCAGGGGGGCATGGGCTCGTACTCCCTCTGCCAGGGGGCAGTTGCCCTCCTCTCCTTTGCAGCACACAACCGACCCAGGACAACTGCCTAGCAGACAGACTAAGCAGACTCCTTTGCCCACATGAGTAGCGCTTAAACCCCAGGAATGCACAATGGCTCTTCCAACTCTGGGGCAGCCCTGTGATGGACCTATTCATCTCTCTGGACAATGCGCAGCTTCCTCACTTCTGCTCCCATCAGCCGCACCCGGAGAGAGTAGCGGTGGATGCCCTCCTGATCTCATGGTCAGAGGGCTGCTCTATGTATTTCCACCGATTTCCCCCCCCCCCCCGGTCGCCAGGACCCTCTTCAAGGCACCAGTTATACTGATTTCCCCCAGGTGGGCCAGGCAACCTTGGTTCCTCTGCTGCTCTCCATGTCAGTGGCACCCCTGACCCCCCTGGGCCGAGCCCCAGACCTCCTGTCCCAGGAGGAAGGCTCTCTCCTGCACCCCAACCTGCGTTCGCTAATGCTAACAGTGTGGCTGCTGAAAGAATGGCCATGGCCCCTTTCAATCTCCCAGTAGAAGTCAAGAAGATTCTCCTGGCCTCCCAGAAACCCTCCACCAGATGAGCCTACTTCTTTAAGTGGAGACTGTTTTCAGTCCAGTGTGCTGAAAGGGAGGAGAATCCTTTCTCCTGTCTGGTTCAGCTAGTACTGCAGTACCTACTGCACCTGCCACCACCCTATCGAGGGAAAATCCCTCTCAGGCCAGCAGCTGGTCTCCAGGTTTCCCCTGGGGCCTCCTATTATCCAACTACCTCTCCGTCCACCTCCAGCAGAGTGGCCCCGCATCCATCCTCGATGTAACAGTAATGGCAACCGGCAATTTAGCACTGACAAATGCTGACAAGTCACGGGTGGAAAAAGACATATCTCTGGGAATCATACACAATTAAACATTTACAAGGAAAACATAAATAGAAAGTAGCCCCTAATTGCAATACCCCAGGCTTCAACATAAGAAATTGTCTATGCCTTTTCTGAGTTTCCCTAGCAATATCAGGGAACATCAAAACTTTAAAACCATAAAAAGGAACCAAACACTTTTTAAAATATAATTTTAAGAGCCAGTCCCTATCTGAGACTAATGCACAGGTAACCATGAGAGTAGAACGTTTCAAAGAATCCTGCACAGGAGAATAATAAATCAGAGACATTCAATAAGTCTATGCTGCCTTCCTCCATAACAGCTAGCCCCTTCTTACATTCCAGAAGAAAGAACGCTTTAGAGATTGGCGGCATCAATTCCTGAGGAACCAGCAGTACCTCTGCCAGATATTTTTTAAAGAGGTCAATTGGACTAAACCCTGTTAGAATAAGAAAGTTTAAGTGTCTCAGATTTTGAGGCCTGGGCAGCATTTTCCAAAATTTCAACTTTAGCACGAAGTAACACATTATCTTTTACCAAAGCCAATGTAGACTCTAAAATTGTGCTACTTGTACCTTCAAACCCTCCGTTGTATCATGAAATTTCTCAACCTCCCATGAGTCACCCGGGCAATAATTCCAAATGTCTGCTGAGAAATAGAGTCAGATAATAGAGTTATAGCGTCCCAAATACTGTCAAAAGTAATCTTACTTGGGCGTGGTAACTTAAATAGCACTGAAGCAGATTCAACCACATGAGAAGTAGTAATGTCGGTGTCCAAATCATCAGGGCACCATTCCATAGTCGCATCTGAATTAGCTGGGGGGCCCACAGATCCTCCGATGGCCGAGACGCCATCCACAACCGCCAAAACTCCATGCTCTTGCCCTCCCTCTGAGCTGACTTCCGATGCTACAGGGGAGTAGTCAGGTGAAAGGAACCCATGACCCCAGGTGGAAGAGGCGAATGCTGTGCATCAGGAGAGAGAGTGATGTCCAGGTCGGCGGACAGGGACGACTCCTCCAGGCATCCCCTCGCAAGACCTCCTCAGATCTACCTTCTCACAGCCTCTGTAAGCTCAACAAACCTGTCCATAGGACCTAAAACAACTGGTGTGGGCGCCGCAGGGAACACCCGAACCTTGCTCGTCCTCTTTGGCATCTGCACAGGAAACACCTCACGCAGCCATCTTGATGAAAACACGCCCCCTGCCTTTTCATTTTTTGAATGATCTTATCACATTCTTCACTTTATTGACTGTTGGCTCAACGTCGAGGAATGGATTCTCTGCCAGATCAATGGGTAGTGGCTCTGGTGATGATCCGTGGGGCGGATCATGATTGTATAGCTGTTGGAAGAATTCTTTCCACTGTTGCAGGTGTTTACCAGGGGAGCTCATGAAGGTGCCATCTGCTTTCTTAATGTTGTCATTAGTCGACTTGGTTTTACCACTCAGTCTCCTGAGGGTCTGCTACAGAGTCCGATACTTGTGCCTGGATGCTTTTTCTTCCAGGTTGGCTACGACACCATTCCAGTAGGCTTCTCGTTCCACCTTCATCTTCTGTCTGACCTCTTTCTTCGAAGTTGACATGTTTGAATCGTTTCTGTTTATCCACCAGATCCAGGCACTCATCTGAAATCCATGGCTGTGTCCGACATTAGATGAGTGGACACGGAGGGGTGGCGCATTCCATAATGAACTCCAATATCTGCTTTTCTTCTGCATCGACATCATCCAGTAGTTTGAGTGCTACATATTTGTTGGATAGGGCGATTTGGAATTCTTGTCTGAGTGCAGGATCCCTCAGACATGCCCAGTTCAGTTTGGCTGGCGGAGATGCCTTGTGCTTTGCCCATTGTAATTGCAGCTGTACCTTGGCATGGACGAGGTAGTGGTCGGATCCACAATCAGTCCCCCTTATTGCATGGACATCTTTGAGCGACGATTGGAATCTGGAGCTAATCAGGATGTAGTCCAAGATGGCCGAATCTTTGCCAGATGGGTTGCACTATGTAAGCTGGTGTTTGCAAGGGTCCTGAAAGTGACTGTTTCCCATTGTCAGGTTGTTTGATGCAGCAAAGGACAGCAGGCACAGTCTGTTGTCATTGATCTCGCCATTGCCAAAACTGCCCAGCGTTTCTTCCCATCTGGTCCTGTCCACATCAATGTGAGCATTGAAATCTCCCGCCAGAATGATCAACTCTGCTGGATCGAATCCAGCGTGTGTTGGAGCTGGTTGTAGATGTCGTCCTTGGCTGCATCTCGTCTGGTCTCAGTTGGAGCATAGGTGGACAGAATATGGGTTTTGACTGTGCCGTCGATGGTAAGCACTGACAGACAATCTGATATGGTTGGAAGGCAATTACACTTCTGGCAGCTCATCTGTCCACCATAAAGCCGACTCCAGCTTCTCGGTTTTTTGCCACCAGAGTAGAATAGCGTTGTTTCATCAATCGTTGGCAGTTCGATGGTCAGCGGTCCAGATCCAGTGAGACGTACAGTAGTTCAGATACTGCAGCGATCAAGATTTTGCACTTCAACAATTTCATGGCGATGATGTCCTTTTGTCTGACATGGTGTCCAGTTCACTCATTCAACGCAGCAATGCAAATTTCTAGTTTTGGTATTATAAATTGATTCTTTGACCAGTAGCTCACTTCTCACCAGCACCCTATATTCCCATTGCTGGCGCATCGGTTGCCCTGGATGCGGTAGTATAAGCAAATGAGTTTGTTCAAATTTCCATGCAGTTTCTTGCCTAGTTTCCCTGATTTCCCAGTTCTAGTCACCGCGGCAGAGTGACCACCCTCCTTTTGCAGCCGGGCTTGGGACCATCTTTGGTGGAGTTCCTCTGGTATCTAATTCCAAAAACCTAATGGCATGGGAGAAAGGCTTGAAGCAAAAAGCTAGATGAGTAGCAATGGAGTGCTATATATAAAATTAAGATGGTGATGAAGAGGAACCCAGGGCAAAAACACTGGATATCCCCTATTTCCTTGACAGCCCTCTTCCCCTTCCAAAAGTTGTGAGAGAGCCTGTTCAGAAGATGAGAATATAGGAGGATCCCTGCCCTTCGCACATCTAGTAATTAAGAAGGCAAAATGTACGTACAGAGTCCAAAAAGCACCTGGATTTGAGAAGCAGCAGTTTCCTCACCACTCTGTGGTAGTCAGTTCTGCTATTAGAAGGACTAAGCGCTCAGAGTCTCTCTCTATGGTGCCACCAGGGAGGGAACACTGGACCTTTGGGTGCTTGTGTAAGAAAATCTTTTCCGAATGTTATGCTGTATTTCTGCATAACTTCTTATCAGCTCTGTGCGCTAGATCGTGCTCACAAGATTTCCACAGGACAGGACTGTCTAATTCGAGTCACTGATGGGCAAGGTGAAGGAGTGTGGAAAACATATGGTCAGGGTTACCTATGATGCTTTTGAAATGGCACTGAGAGCCACTGCTTTTAGATATTGGAGTTTGTAGACTCTCATGGCTGTGAGCTACAGACGTTTGTTATGATGTGCCAGAAAGACTTGCTGATATGGCTTGTCATGGGGAGAAACTCTTTGGAGATGGAGATGGCTTTTCTTATTAAGGAGCACTCTGAGATCCTTAAGTCCCTTTGCTGGCTCACCTCCAACCCAGCCTCCTCTTTCTCCAGGAGATATTTGAGCAGCAGGCAAATAAGAACTTGTCACTCTGAGGAATAGTCAGCTTTCTTTATCCATGCAGAACAAAACAGGGATCTTAATGTTATATCAGACAGTGAAGAGCTCAATATGGAGTTTTGATTGTCTCCAGGAGAATAAACATAACCAGTTTTCTTATTGTCTCTCTAGTCTAGTCCGATCTAGACTCATGGGTTGTATCCCACTACCATCTGCTGGAGACTGAGCATGCTAGGCTTTTGTGATGTCATAGTATATGGGAAATGAGCTCCTCCTCATACGCCAGTAATCTCAGTCTCCAGCAGATGGTGATAAGCTCCTGTGTAGTCTTGACTCCACTGTTAGAGGTTTGGGGGGAAAAAAGGAATATTAGGTTTGAATTAGGTGAAGTGTCTGGCTTTATTGAGAGAGAGTGCCTTACTGAGAACCTGCCCTGTTAGGTCAGTGGAAGTCTTTCTGAGAGGGTTGACACATCTGGTGGTCCAGGTTCCTCTCCCGGGGGAAGCCGCCTGCTCAAGCCTTGAACTAGGGCCTTGGCTGCCAGTACTCAAACTACACTGGGCTGTCTGTGGCAAAAAAAAAAGAAAAGAAAGAAAGTTAAGGAAGGAAAGGCAGCAGGAAGCGATATCAAGAACATCCAAGGTAGCAGTACGAGTATCAGATGCCACTGCAGATGGAGAGCATCGTGGAATGAGTGCTCTAGTAAGCTTGCCCTTCCCGGGGTTTTTCCTTCAGGAGTATTCAGCCAGTGCACTGGGAGGTCGGTGGCACTAGGGGTTTTCAACCATGGCAGTGCGGTTATAATTATTTGTTTCTTTTCTAATCTCCAGGAACAAGCAGGAATACGTCATCACATATGGGTACGTCGGTACCGACGGAGCCCGCGCGGGAAAGCTCCCCAGCTTTTCAGATTAAAAGCTTTTGGGGCCTCCCACTGCACATGCGCGCTGCCTTCCCGCCTTCCTGACCAGCTCTCGTCAGTTTCTTTTTTTCCGCGGAGCCAGCAGGTCGTGTTCCTGTCACCGCTGAAGAAATTGTTAATTTTATTGTTTTCTTTAGACCGCGTACCTGCCTTCCCCATTCTGAAACCGGTACTGCCGGTCTCTCTTTCTTTCTATGGAGGGCCATGTCACAGCTCACAATGTGAGGGCCATGGCCACTTCTATGGCTCATCTTCACTCTGTGTCCATAGATCAGATCTGTCGAGCAGCCACTTGGGCCTCGGTTCATACCTTCACAGCCCATTACTGCTTGGACAAGGACTCCCGCCGGGATGCCTTGTTTGGTCAGGCTGTCCTCAAACACCTGTTCCATACTTAAACAACTCCTGCCCACCTTCCCTGGATGGATGCCTGAGATCCATGCGAAGATGGTTTACCCTTGGAGGGGGATCTCCCAGGCATCTTAGCTAGGGAGTCCCCATATGTGATGACGTATTCCTGCTTGTTCCTGGAGATAGCACAGTTACTTACCTGTAACAGGTGATCTCTGGGAACAGCAGGAATTAGTCATCACAACCCACCCACCTCCCCTAGGAGTTGTATCTCTATCTATCTTCCTGTCCTCTCTCTCTATTGTCTCAGCTTTAAACTCAAACTGACGAGAGCTGGTCAGGAAGGCGGGAAGGCAGCGCGCATGTGCAGTGGGAGGCCCCAAAAGCTTTTAATCTGAAAAGCTGGGGAGCTTTCCCGCGCGGGCTCCGTCGGTACCGACGTACCCATATGTGATGACTAATTCCTGCTGTTCCCAGAGATCACCTGTTACAGGTAAGTAACTGTGCTTTCTTTGTCTGTTGGTTTACCTTTATTTTCCTTGCCCTTGTTTTTGGCGGCAGTCTTCTGCTTTTCTTCGGTCAGGATGTCTTTGAGAAAACCTGTTTGTCTCACATGCGGCAGCTGGCAGGGAAAATTGACAGAAACCGATTTTTGCCATGCTTGTGTTGCTGAGGGCAGAAGTGCAGAGGATCTTTATTCCACAGCCAAAGCTGCATTGGAAGATTCACAGGCACACCTGGACCTGGGAAATCAGCCGCAGCCTGAGTCTCCTCAGCCGCATGGTTCTCAGTCAATGGCGGGAACAGCAGCCATTGCTCCTGGTTGGAGGGGCACTCAAGCAATGGATAGCTGAGGCTCTGTAGCCTAGTCCTTCACAGGGTTTTACCCCAGATTGTGTCCTTTTGCTCCACTAGGCATATTGCATGAAGCAAGGCCTGGGTAACTCCTCGGGTAGCAATTGGGCACCGCCTACTCCATCGGAGCTCAGAGTTGGAGAGGAGGAGAATCTTAGCCCTGTTGCTAAGCGCAGGTATTTGGATGTAGAACAAATGGATGACCAGGTTTCGCTCACTTCAGAGGCATCAGAGGATCCCATGAAGGGCCCCTCGGGGCTGTGGGGAGGGACCCTTAAGAACATAAGATATGCCATACTGGGTCAGACTAAGGTCCATCAAGCCCAGTATCCTGTTTCCAACAGTGGCTAATCTAGGTCACAAGTACTGAGCAGTTTTCCCAAAAGACACAGGTTCCATAATGCTTGTATTGGGGCAAGCAGCGGATTTCATGGGTCCCCTTTAATAATGGTTTATGGACCTTTCCTCCAGGAACTTGTCCAAACCTTTTTTAAACCTGGCTACATTAACAGCTTTTACTACATCCTCCGGTAATGAATTCCAGAGTTTGATTACACTTTGAGTGAAAAAAATATTTTCTCTTATTAGTCTTCTATGGGTTACACTGTAGCTTCATTGCATGTCCCCTAGTCTTTCTATATTTTGATGGCTAAACAATTGAACTACGTTTACCCGTTTCACACCATTAATTAATTTATAGACCTTTCTCATATCTCCCCAAAGCCGTCTCTTTTCCAGGTTGAAGAGCCCTAACCTTTTTAGCCTCTCTTCATAGGAATATCCTTCCATCCCCTTCACCATTTTGGTGACTCTTCTAATAATGCTATATCCTTTTTAAGATATGGTGATCAGAATTGCACACAATATTCAAGGTGCATTCGCACCATGGAACGATACAGAGGCATTATAATAATATCCTTTGTATTATTCTCCATTCCTTTCCTTATGATTCCTAGCATTCTATTTGCTTTCTTGGCTGCTGTTGCACACTGGGCGGAGGGTTTCATCATGTTATCCACGTTGACGCCTAAATCTAATGTGGAACCTTGCATAATGTAACCATAGTTTGGGTTGTTCTTTCCTAGGTGCATAACTTTGCACTTGTCCACATTAAATTTCATCTGCCATTTTGATGCCCAGTCTTCTAATTTATCAAGGACCTTTTGCAATTTTTCACAATCCTCATGGGTTTTAACAACTTTAAATGATATTGTGTCATCTTCAGATTTGATTACCTCACTTGTTATTCCCATTTCCAGGTCATTTACGAATATGTTAAAAAGCAATGGACCCAGCACAGATCCCTGGGGTACTCCACTATTCACCTTTCTCCATTGGGAAAATTGGCCATTTAGTCCTTGCCTCTGCTTTCTTTCTTTTAACCAGCTCCTGATCTACAATAGTACACTGATTCCTATCCTATGATTTTTTTTAATTTCGCCAAATTCTCGCATGAGGGACCTTGCCAAGGCGTCTGAAAATCCAGATACACCTTATCAACCGACTCACCTTTGTCTACCTGTTTATTCACATCTTCAAAAAAACATACCAGATTAGTAAGACAAGACCTTCCTTAGCTAAAGCCATGTTGGCTGTCTCCCATTAAGCTATGACTATCTATATGTTCGGTAATTTTGTTCTTTATAATGCATTCTACCATTTTTCCCAGTACTGACATCGGGCTCACCACTCTGTAGTTTCCCGAATCACCCCTGGAACCCTTTTTAAAAATTGCCGTTACATTGGCCATCTTCCAATCTTCAGGTATTACAGATGATTTTAATGATAGTTCACAGATTACTAATAGTTGATCTGCAATCTCATATTTCAGTTCTTTCAACACCCTTGGATGTATACCATCTGGTCCAGGAGATTTTCTACTCTTTAGTTTATCATATAGTTGTAATACATCTTCCTGGTTTATTGATATTTCTTCCAGTTCTTCCAATGCATCACCTTTAAATATCATTTCAGTCATAGGTAACTTCCCTACATCTCCTTCAGTAAAGACCGAAGCAAAGCATTCAGTCTCTCCAGTATGGCCTTGTCCCCTCTTAGTTCTCCTTTTACCCCTCTATCATCTAATGGGCCAACGGACTCTCTCACAGGTTTTTTGCTATGAATGTACTTGAAATAGTCTTTATTATGCGTTTTTGCTTCCACAGTAAGCTTCTTCTCAAATTCTCTCTTTACCTGCCTTATCAATGCCTTTCATCTAACTTGCCAGTGCTTATATAGTTTCCAGTTTTTGTCATTTGCCTCCCTTTTCCATTTCCTGAAAGATGCTTTTTTGGCAAGAACAGCCTCGCTGATCTCACCTTTAAACCATGCTGGCAGTTTTTTGGACTTTCTTCCACTTTTCTTAAAGCGTTGAATACAGCTGGTCTGGGCTTCCAAGATAGTATTTTTAAACAACAACCATGCTTGATGTAAATCTTTAACCTTTGCAGTTATTTTCCTTATTTTATCATAGTCTCCTTTGTGAAAGTTAAAAGGTAGTACTGTGGATTTCCTTGCTGTCCTTCCTCCATTTATTAAATCAAATGCGATCATGCTATGATCACTATTGCCAAGTGGCCCCAATACCCTTATCTCGTGCACCAGATCTTGTGTTCCACTAAGGACTAGGTCCAAAATGGCTTCCCCTCTTGTCAGTTCATGAACCAGCTGCTCCACGAAGCAGTCATTTATTTCTTCTAGAAACGTTATCTCCCTAGCATGTCCTACCATGACACTGACCCTTCTCCTACCTCAAGTAGGGAGAGATTCCTCCTGGGGAGGACCAAAATGTGGTGTGAGTGTTCCACTGAGAGGCGTTTGCCTCCCTTATTGTGCATTCCTTGAGGTCTCTGACTATTCCCATTGTGATCTTGGGAGACAAGGTGCTGCTAGATGATCCTCTGCTGCAGGGAGTGCATTCACCTCAGGTTGCCTTCCCTGTACATAGAGTTATTAAGGAGATGATTAATACTGAATGGAAAATTCCGGAGGCAGGTCTGTGGGGAGGTGGGGCAATGTCTCGCCTATACCCTATCCTGCAGAGAGAGACCTTTTGAAGTTGCTTTGGTTTCTGCGGTTACCAAAAAAGACAACCATACTGGTTGAGGGTGGTGCCACCTTGAAGGATGCTGAGGAGAGGAAATTGGAAGATTTGCTAAAGCAGGCTTTCAACATTAAAGCCCTCTCCTTAAGGGCCTCCATTTGTAGTTCCTATGTTACTGGGGCATGTTTAAAATGGGCGTACAATGTGCTGGAGGAAGAGCAGCCTGCATAAGAAACACAGTCGGAAGTGTTTAAGTTGGAGTCCAGGGCCGCGTATTTAGCAGATGCCTTCTATTATTTGATCAGAGCTTCAGTGAAGAGTATGGCATTGGTAGTGACCTCTAGATGGTTTCTCTGGCTGAAGAATTGGTCAGTAGATGTTTCTTCAAAGATTCATCTCAGTAGGCTACCTTTCAAGGGGAAGTTACTATTTGGAGAGGCGCTAGATAAGTTGGTGAAGGATCTAGGAGACATCAAGGGAGTGAAGTTGTTGGAGGACAAGCCTAAGAGTGGGAAGTCTTTGGCTCCATTCAGAAGTCAGTTTTGGGATTTCTGAGCGGTTCATTTTGCTCAGTTTCAGCAAACTCTCTACCCCTCATGGAGGCAGTCCTTTCAAGGAGGCAGGGGCTCTGGCAGAAGTTATTATTCGGGAGCCATTTTGGTCCCCAAGCAGCCGCAATGAAGTGAGGCTGGATCAGGTGGCATTGGTGCTGGTGGGAGATGGGCTGAGGGATTTCTACTCTGCTTGGGTCCAAATTACATCCGACCAGTGAGTGATGGACATCATCACAGAAGGTTATGCTTTGGAGTTAGCATGTCTGATTCCCGAAGCCTTCATCTCCGTACAAGACGGTGGTAGACACCTTGCACAGGCTGGTGCAGTTTGAGGCCATGGTAGAGGTGCCTCCAAGTCAGTATGGGCCAGGTCAATACTCCATTTATTTCATCGTACCCAAAAAGGAAGGCTCCTTTCGCCCAATCCTAGACCAAAAGTGGGTCAGCGAGGCCTTGAGGGTACCCCGACGAGTTCTTGATGGCCCTAGATTTCACAGAGGAATATCTCCATATCCTCATTCGACCGGAACATCAGAAGTTCCTGTGCTTCGCAGTTCCAGAGGGACACTTTCAGTTTTAAGCTTGCCCTTCGGCCTAGCCATGACTACAAAGAGTTTTGCAAAGTTCATGGTAGTGGTGGTGGCCACACTTTGTCGTGACAGGTTGTTGGTTCATCCATATCTGGATGATTGTTTGATCAGGGCGGTCAGCAAAAGAGAGTCAGGAGGTGATGCAGTGAGTCATAGAATTTCTGCGAGGTTTCGGATGGGTGATCAACTCTGACAAGAGCAAGCTGGTGCCCTCACAGAATCTGGTATATTTAGAAGTCCTCTTTGACACACAGAGAGATTTGGTATGTCTGCCGGTGGACAGAGTGTGGAAGTTACAGGCCCGGGTACAGCATTTTCTGGGCAGAAAGGCCTCGTCTGCGTCTCATTACCCTTCAGCTTCTAGGCTCAATGGTTGCAACCCTAGATTTGGTGCCATGGACAGGAGCACATATGCATCCTCTTCAGAGAGCTTTGTTATCCTGGTGGTCGCCACAGAGGTAGGCTGTCTCGAAAAGACTGCTATGCCTGCAGGAGGCGAGAGACAGCTTGCTTAGGTGGTTGGAGCCTTGGAATCTGTCCAGGAGGATGTAGTTGGAGCCTCCTCCGTGGGTGATAATGACCACCGATGCAAGTCTGAATGGCTGGGAAATACATTGCAAGGATCAGGTGGTGCAAGGATGTTCATCACAGGAGGGAGTGTGCTTGGTCCATCAATCGTCTGGAGCTTCGAGCAGTGTATCAGGCTCTTCGGTTCTTTATGCCTCACCTGCAGAACAAGGCAGTGAGGGTCTTCTCAGACAATGCTACCATGATGGCATACACAAATCATCAGGGAGTCACAGGGAGTGCAGTTCTAGCGGATCAGATGACTCTTTTACTGCAATGAGCACAGACACACCTCATAGAACTGTCGGCAGCGGAGGGAGTGAGCAGGAGCTCCTCCATGCCTCCTGACACCACCAATCAGATGTGTCCTTCAACGGCATTAAACTGCCGATGCGGGAGTGCACCCGGGACCAAGAACATTCAATCGGCAGCAGAGGGAGTGAGCGGGAGCTCCTCCATGCCTCCTGACACCACCAATCAGATATGCCCTTCAACTGCATTAAACCGCCGATGCGGGAGCGCGCCCACACCTTGCGGGTCTCACCAGAGAGCCATTAGGCATAGGACCATGCGAGACCGAGGAAACGGCTGCGCTAGTTTGGTTCTGCCTGCCGGTATGTGTTTGTAGTTAAATGTATTGCAATGTATGTATTGTGTTTCCCTGTGTTATGTATTCCCTGATTCCATCACTTTGATGTAATTATAAAGTGCTATATGTTTCCCTTACCTTTGTATAACCTTGTACTGTATTTACCACTTTGAAGGAAAAAGTGGGATACAAAACTGTTTAAATAAATAAATGTGGCCAGAAAGGAAAACGTATAGGCCGACTTTCCCAGCAGACATCAGCTGGATCCTTTTTGAAGGTCAGAGATCAATATTCCCCAAGGAAATCATTTTGTTTTTTGTTCAAGGAAATGTCTCTTTATAACTTTTCCCAATATAATATCCTTGCCTTCCCCTTACACTTTCGCACAGACAAGCAAAGGCACTCCTGCTCATGCGGCCATCTCGGACACACCCCACTCAACCAATATCTAACCCGGTCACTTTAGGGTCCATCCCTAGGGTGCTCAGTTTGTTTATAAGTTGTTTGTGTTGAATGGTGTCAAAGGCTTTACTGAAATTTAAGTATACCACATCTAGGGCTCTCCCTTGGTCCAACTCCCTGCTTACCCAGTCAAAGAAATCAATCAGATTTGTCCTTATCATCCCTTCAGTCCAGTCCAGACTCATGGGATGTATCACTGCAGTACTCAAGCATGGAAGGGACCCGTGAGACCAGCCTGCAACACATGAGCTCAAACCTCACGTACTTCCGAGCTGGGACATCCAGACCATAATGTTTCACAAATGTGTGCAGAGACGACCAGGTGGTGGCTTTACAGATCTCTGCCAGAGACATGAGACTCATCTCCATCCAGGACACTGCTTGCACCTTGGTGGAATGCGTGCGCAACCCCTCCGGCAGAGGCTAATGTTTGAGGAAGTACACCAAGGTGATAGCCTCTCATAAGCACCTTGTTATGGATGACTTAGATGCTGTTTCCCTGCGCCTCGGGCCCCCAAACAGGAGAAAGGGATGATCCAACTTCCTTAATGGTCACATCACCTTGAGATATCGATGAAACGCCATCCAGTAGATGCAACTGCCATGCCTCCGAACTGTCACCCGCATTTGAGAAGACTGGAAGAAAAACAGACTGATTCAGGTGGAAAGGAGAAATGACCTTCAGCAGGAAGGATGAAACTGGTCTCAACACCACCTTCTCCTTAGACAAGACCAGAAAAGGCTCTCTACAAGACGAGGCTTGCAACTCCAAGACACACCATGCCGAGCAGCTAGCCACTAGAAAGACCACCTTCAGTGTCAGATCTTTAAGGATGGCCGACCTAAGTGGTTCAAATGGGAACCTTGTCAAGGCCTCCAAGACCAAATTGAGATCCCACAGAGGTACGAAATGACAGGTAGGCGGATGAACCTGCTTGACTGCTTGCAGGAATCATACCACATCCGGATGAACTGCTATGGAACTGCCCTGAACTCGATCTCTATAACAGGCCAAGGTGGCAACTTGCACCCGCAAGGAATTCAACACTATAACTTTGCCAAACCCAGCCTGAGAAAAAGCTAATATCTGAGGGACCAAGGCCGAAAGAGCCCTGAGATCGTGCTCTTTGCACCAGCTCTGAAATATCTACCATACCCGAAGGTATGACAGGGATTAGACATTTTCTTCATCTGCAAAAGCGTGGCAATCACCTGAATAGAATAACCCTTTTTCCTTGACCTAGCTCTCTCAAGAGCCAGGCTGTAAACGAGAATTGATCCACTTGAGGCATGAAGATGGGACCCTGCGACAACAGGTTCTGCCTCGCCAGAAGGCGCAAGAGCACCACGACTGCTAGTCGGATGAGATCCATGTACCATGGCCTGCATGGCTAGTCCAGAGCAATTAGAATCACTGATCCATGGTGTTCTTATATCCTCTGCAGAAGCTGCCCTATCAGCGGCCAATGAGGAAATACATAAAAAGAAGGTCCTTCTTGGGCCACTCCTGCGCCAGGGCATCTAGCCCCTCTGACATCCTCTCTCGATGCTGAATAAAGAAGCGACAGACTTTGGCATTGGAAGCAGAGGCCATCAGATCCATGACCAGTATTCCCCAGCACCACATTATACTGCTGAAAACAGAGTCCTCCAGAAACCCTGATGGGTGATCAACTTTGACAAGAGCAAGCTGGTGCCCTCGCAGAATCTGGTACATTTAGAGGCCCTCTTTCACATACAGAGGGATTTGGGTACGTCAACTATATGGTGGTCTCTGGACTCAAGATGATCTTTCACAAATGAGCAGGGCCGGCCCAAGAGCTTCGACTACCGCAGGCAGGAGCCCTGGCTGTGCCACACCCCTCACCCCCCTGCCGCATGGAGCCATCCCCCTGCCGATTCAGTCTTCGGGGGGCAGCAGTGGCAGCAGTTTAAAAGCGGCAACTTTGTGCCACCTCTTTAGTGCCTGCGGCAGGCCATGTGTTTCAGCACACGTGGCCTGCCACTTCTGACCTCCCTCTGACAGGAAGTTGCATTGGAGGGAGGTCAGAAGTGGCAAGCTATGTGTATTGAAGCACGTGGCCTGCCATGGGCACCAAAGAGGCATCGGAAAGCTGTTGTGCTGCCTGCCGTGGTCTGCCACTCTGGGCGGCCGCCTAGCCCTCCTAGTGGACCGGCTGGCCCTGCAATTGGGGCACATCCATGGTGAATCTCTTTACTTCTCCTCAGGACAGAAAAGTATCTTGGTTCTTCTCCAGGACAGGGTCATATGGTAAACTATCCTCAGATGCTTTCCTCCTAGATTGGTTGAGGGGGAAGTCTTCTAATGCATATCCTCCAATTCTGCTTATACTGAAGACTTTCTAGGAGCTCATATAGGATCCAAGGGTCCATGGTTCTCATAGCTCCCTACTGATTTAAGACAAGTTGTTTCTCAAGCGCCATCAAGCTGAGGTATTCCCCCAATGCAGGCTTAGGGAACGCTGTTGCATCCCAACTTTGGGTCTCTTTTCCTCACAGCCTGGATGCTGAGAAGATGATTTTGGTCCCTCTGAATTTGCTTTATAGCACTTTGAGCTTTCTTTTTTCTTCCTGGGAAGAGTCCATTAGGTAGTCTTATGGTTTCCAATTGAAGTTTTGCTGTCTGATGTGACGGAAAGGCATTAGATTGCTTTTTTTGCCCCGCACAAAGACTGCTCAAGTGCCTTCCACATTTTTCTGTGTCGGCTTTGAAAATCAACTCCATTAGGGTTCGCTTTAGTGCAATTGATGTTTATAATCATAATAAGAAGGTAAGCCTATCTCTGCTCAGCCTTTAGTTGTTCACTTTATGCAAAATTTGCTTCTGTTGAAGCCACCTATTGTGTCTTGGGACCTGAATGTCATTCTAACCCAGTTAACGAAAACTCCCTTCAAGTCACTGGGCTCTTGTAATCCGAAGTGTGGATCCTCTGAGTTCTTATTATTTAAACGGTAACCAATGCACAGTCTGAGCTTCAGGCTCTAGTGACTGATCCATCCTATACAAATGTTTTCCAATCTAGACTGTGCTCTCAGTCATAGTTCCTTCCTAAGGTGGTATTGTACTTGTACTTTAATTAGTCAGTTTTCCTTCCAACACGTTTCCCTCAGGTACACAATTGCAGTGGTTAAAATGTTTTATATAATTTGGAGTGCAAAAGAGCTTTTGCCAACTTCTTAGAGCAGACTTTGAAAGTACACCCAGCTCTTTGTTTCTTTTGACTCCAGTAAACCTGAGATTGCCATTTGCCAAGTGTACGCTATCCAGTTGTCTAGTAGATTGCATATCTTTTGTTTATGCCCAAGCAGGCCTATTAATTTTGACATGATCTTCAAGGGTTATAGGGTTAGCGCCCAAGCCATGGCTGTATTGGTAGCCCACTTAAGTTTTGACCAGTTGGCCCTGGGGGTTATCTCTTCGGGGATTAGAATCCAACTCTATCTCACCAGGATCCTCTTTTCCCCTTCATTATCACCAAAAACATTCTTGATATCTGCCTATTGTAGCAACTTACCATGTTTTGTTCTCTTTTTTGTTGTTGATGACAGCTTGTAGCTAAGGAGGCCCATCTGCGAGGGCTTGTTATCCCACGTATCCTTGGGGAAAAGCAAGTTACTTACCTTTAGCATGACTTCTCTGTGGGCAGCAGAATATATGCCCTAACATATCCATCCATCTCCCATAGGAGTTGTCTTCTATTTAAGATTTCTTAAAGACTGATGAGGCCCTGCAAGACAGCGATGGACAGGAAGCTGTATGCTTGTGCGCTGATGCTCTTAAAAGCTTCTAGAAATTCTTCTAAACTGAAAAGACAAATTGCTGAAGACAACTGGAGGGATCTCAGTAGGAGAAAACTGTTGCTTATGAACAAAAAAGGACTGAGAGATGCATGGCTCATGGCAGCATATAGGCAGGAAATCTTACACATGCTTGTAAAAGCCTTCTAGGTTATGGTTTAAATTCAGAATCTGGGCAGTGGAGCCCTGTTCTCAAGATCAAAGCTTCCGTTATTCTCTGCCTACTGACAGCATCACTATTCCCTTCCAGCAGTGTTAACATCTACTGAGGAAACCAACAAGGATGTATAACCGTTTCAACCATTAGCGCTAGGGGGACAACTGCTTCTAGCCAAAATTGCTTAAAAATTTTGTTACCAGTCTTATTCTGCATTAAAAAAATGTTTCCTGTCGCAGGGCACATTGCAATGGTGGAGAGTTCTGAGGGAGGTCACAGCTTTCTTTTGTCGCAGGGCATGCTGCAACAGCAGAGAGCTCTGAGGGAGGTCACAACTTTCTTTCGACATGAAGAGGTGCGCTATAAGTGGTTGTACCCATTTGGATTACTGTTCACTGCCAAGGGGGCCACCTGAAGAGTTAGAATGGACAGTGAGGCGTGGCATGCCTTATAGGAGCTGGGCTTTGCAGAATTGTCAGCAGCGATGGGGACTTAGGAACACTGGAGGATAGTCTACGGGTTTGTTGGCGCTGAAGTGACAGTGGGTGGCCGCCAAGGGGAAGTACTGTAGAGGATGTCAAAGGGGAAGACACTGGAGGAGGCAGCAGACACTGGAGGAGGCAGCAGACACTGGAGGAGGCAGCAGACACTGGCAATGGGTAACAAGGGGGAAGATTAGGGTGGCAGAAGAGGGAAAGGAAAGAGCAGGGGGGACATAACAAGGATGGGTACTGCCCTTCGAAGAATACCACTACAAAACCTTCTAACAATTCAAAACAGAAGATTTCCCACCTGGCCATCTTCAACAAGTATCCTGGCCAAACAAAGCCGTTTTCAACCAACAGAGCTCCCGGCCACGATATCACTTCAGCATACCATGCGCCTGCGTTAAAACGCCACACAAGCTCCCCTCCCACTTCTCATGTCTTCAAATCAACTGGCTAGCTCTAAACACAAACTCCCCAATCCACACCTGAGTTCAAGCCTTCAGGGATCACAGTCCCAAGTTGGAAAATCCACCATTGTTCCCAATAAAGCAAATGCTATTCACCTGTTCTCCCCCTGGAACCTACACAACTCCGTTCCAAACAGAAACACTGCAAATCCACAAAAATATGTCCCTTCGTGAGACAATGCTCAACTAAAGGTGCTTCACGCTGTTTACAATGTGGCCGGCTCTTGTGTTCTCCAATACGAACCTGAAATGGGCAGATCATTTTTCGAATGTATAGCAATCGGCACGGACAGAAGATCCCATACACCACATATTCCGAATCACAGGAAGTCACTGACCGTAAAAAATTGGTATTCTTCGAAGGGCAGTAGTAGTAATGTAAAACACTGTGGTATGTCTTTATTTTTAGAATCACTTTTCCCTGAAGCAGCGGAAGCAAAACGCAGGAGGAACGTTCCGGCGGGCGTCAGGTTTTGGATTTGCTCGCTTTATTCAATACTCAATATCAGGAGTTCTACAAGTTAAGACTCTGATTTTTGTGCATTACACATGTTTATGTAATATCGTGATAGTTCCATGAAGATTATGTCTTTTTAGAATATGTTTTGAGAATTTTGTGAATATCAGTGTCTTATGGTGATATGTATGACTCCTGTCATTTTGATATTTTTGGTGGACTAGCAAACAAACCATTGATGTATTTCTCCTCATTTGTACATAAGATATGCCATACTGGGTCAGACCAAGGTCCATGAAGCCCAGTATCCTGTTTCCAACAGTGGCCAATCTAGGTCATACGTACCTAGCAGTTTCCCCAAAAGACACAGGTTCCACAATGCTTGTACTGGGTCAAGCACTGATATCCTGGGTCCCTTCTTAATAATGGTTTATGGACCTTTCCACCTGAGCTCACTTTTGTGTGACCTATGGGAGGTGTCGGAGGGTTCTGAGGTTTGCTTTTCCACTTTTAGGGATATATCAGGGATATATAATGTAGATGATTTTATTACTACGGAAGGTTAGTTGGTAGAGTTGTGTTTATTATTTTTCAATGTGCTTGATTGCAGCTCTGTTAATGACCATAGGTGTATATTGTTTGATTACAATGGAAGGTCAGGGCGTGTAGCGGCAGAACCGGGGGATATTCATTGGCACTAACCATGTTAGTGCTGATGAATATCGCAGCTCGTGAGGAAGGGTATTCCATAAAGATGGGGCATAGAGGGAGAAGGCCCTGTTACAGGTGGATTGTTTGCTATGTCTTTTGGTTGTTGGGATAGTCAGAAGGTTTTTGGTAGTAGAGCGGCGTGTTCTAGTGGTTAATGGGGAAGGGAAGAAGTGGGGAGAGGCATGGGGCAGACACATTAGAGATAATTTTATGTGTAAGGGTAAGCACTTTGAATTTGATTCTGTATTGAATGCGGAGCCAGTGGAGATCATATAGGACTGGTGTAATGTGAGCTCGTCTGGGGTTGTTGGTTATAAGCCGTGCGATCGTGTTCTGTGCTAATTGGAGTGGCTGTATGGTGTTCTTGGGAAGGTCATGATAGATGAGATTACAGTAATCAAGAGAAGGGATTGTAAGGGTCTGACAGACAGAACGAAAAGAGTAATGGCTTAGGAGGGGTTTTAGGTTCCGTAGGGTACGTAGCTTTGTATATATTGTATTGGTAGTTTTCTTTATTTTCTCAGTGAAGGAGAGGTTTTGATCAAGGATAATGCCAAGATATTTCACTTGGTTTTTTATAGCAAGTGAGAAATCGCCAATAGTAATGGTTGGAGGTGGAGTGTATGAAGTACTGGAAAACACCTGGAGAACCTCAGTCTTGGATTGATTAATCAGGAGGTTGTGCTGCGATAGCCAAGATTTTAGGCTGGTTTAGTGAAGTCAGGGTTAGAGAGGTTAAATGGGGTGAAGCACATCATGTCGTCCGCATATATTTGGTACTGGATGCCATAGCTTTGGAAGATCTTGCAGACAGGTTGAATGAAAATGTTGAATAGGAGAGCAGATAGGCTAGATCCTTGGGGGACACCTTGTTTAAGGGTGAATGGGAGGGAGGTGTCGTTTCCAATACGGACCTGTTGGGTTCTGCCATCAAGGTAGGATCGGAACCAGTTTAGGGTTGTACCTCTCAGTCCTATTTCGTGGAGTCTGCTTAGGAGTTGATGGTGAGGAAGGGAGTCAAAGGCAGCGGATAAGTCAAGGAATAAGAATAGGCATCCTTGGGTAGGATTCTGAGTGTACAGGTAGAAGGAGTCAAGTAGGGAGGTAAGGAGGGTTTCAACTCGTGGTTCATTTTGAAACCATGTTGGAATAAGTCGAGGGGAGAGTGGTCGTCAATATAGTTCTGAAGTTGGGCTTGAACTAGTTTCTCAGTTATCTTGGCAAGGAAAGGGATGCTAGAGATGGGTCTATAGGAGGCGGGGGAAGTAGGGTCACATTTTGTTCCTTTTAGAATTGGTCGGATAGTGGCACACTTAAGTGGAGGTGGTACAGATCCAGTCTGGAGGGAAGTTTGAACAATATGCAGGATGTAAGGGCTGAGAGAACTTCTAGTGGATTTGATCCAAGGGACAGGGCAAGGGTCAAGGGCTGAGGTAGAGGTATTTAAGTCTTTTATAACATTAGATACGTTTTCTAAAGTAAGGAGATCAAATTCATTCTAAGAGTTTAAGAGGATTGGTTCCTGTGGTTGAGTGCTGAAGTCAGCAGTAAGTTGGGGGTTATTGGTTGATGCAGGAGGGGGGAATTTAGAGATCAGGTGGGTAGCTATGGTTTGTGCGGTTATTTTCGGTGGCTGATCCTGCTGTAAGGGCTCTCAGTTTTGTAGAGAACCAGGGTGTTCTTTTGCGGTGCTTTTGAGGAAATTGTTTAGGTGGGAGTAGTGAGGCTGTGGATAGGATTTCGTTCCACTTAGAGATGTGGGACTCTTGGCTCAGTTTCATGCCATTCAGAAGGTCAAGAGATGGGATTGTTTGCTCTAGAAGGTTGGCAGCATTGAATTGCTTAAATTTACGAGTATGTTGAGGGTGGGTAGGAGGTTGAATTTTGTGAGTAGAGTAGGGGAAGGAGAAGAGGATAAGAGCATGGTCAGACCAGGGTATGGGTTGAATGGTGTGAAGGACCTGATCGGCGAGTAGTGACTGTTGTGGGATGAATATTAGGTCAAGAGTGTTTCCTTTGGAATGTGTAGGTTGATTTAGGATTTGGGTGAAATGGAGGGCGTTCATTGCTTGGAGGAAGGTAGAGGATTGGATTGGGGTTGTGGAGTGTAAATTCAGATCACCTAGGATTATAAGGGGGCGTAAGGTGGGTTGGGGGGAGCAGGCTGTGTCTTGGATCGTGGAGAGATCCATTGAGTCTGTCTGAGGTGCTCGGTATAAGAGGTGCAAGGACAGAGTTGAGTTGGAGACTGTGATGGAGTCCATGCCTGAGGTAGAGATAGATTCAATAGTGGAGAGTTGTAAGTTGGATCTAGCTATAATAGCTACACCCCCTCCTCTGCCATTAGATCTGTTGCATATATTGATTGAGTATGCGTTGGGGCAGAGTTGGTTTATTAGAACCATGTCAGAGTCTTGAAACCAGGTTTCAGTGAGGCAAAGTATGTCAAGGTCATTATCAATGATAAGGTCAACGAGTAAGGGGATTTTATTTCTAGCTGAGCGAGCGTTGAGCAGGGCGCATTTGAGGGGGATGGGGGAGGTCAGAGGGAAGATTGGGCTTAAGGTTGGGGTTTATGTTAATAAGTTTAAGTTTGCAAGTGCGGTGGTGGGGATTATGATGAGTGTGACAGAGGTGTGGTGGGATGTATAGGTGTCTGGGGGTGTAGATTATTGGAATGGGGGCACTATGGGTCAAAGTTAGAGCAAAAGGGAAGATAAGCCAGGAAATGAGAAGTATAATGAGGGCAAGCCTCAGGGTATATGAGAAGGAATTAGGGGGGGCCATTCTGGGATGGTAGGTGGGTAGTGATAAAGAGGATATGTAAAGGGATAATGTGTAAGAGGGGGTGAATGGCAGGGATGGGGGTCTGGCTGAGATTAGGGTCAGTTCAGAGGGTTGATAAAAGGAACAGTAAATATCACAGTGAGTTGGATACTTTTGAATAACAGTAGCAGTGAAAGTTTCAATGATTAGGTACTTTTGTAGCACAAGTTGTCACGGTATAGTAGCAGTTGTAACAGTCATAGCATTTTGTAGCATAAGCTGTAACAGTATAGTAGCGGTTGTAACAGTTATAGCAGTGACTAGTTGAGAATATTAGCAGCAGTGAATGTCATAAGATTAGGTACTATTGTAGCCCAGATTGTGATAATATTGCATTAAGCAGTTATATATTTTAGAATGAATAAAACTACAGAATAATTTGGAAGATAAGGGAACAATGTGAAATTAAAAGTAGCAAGGATTAGATGATGGGAGGGGGACGGGGGAGTTGCCTTGTTTTCCCTCATGCAACATTTGAGGCATACGGTGGACTTCATCCCAGAGAGAGAGAGGGGGATATACTCAAGGTGGGAGCAGTTGAAATTGAAGTACTTTTATCAATTTGTTGATGGGGGGGGGGAGGTGGTATGCTTTGAGGAGCTGCAGGAGAAGTATGGGCTATGGGGCATTGATCAGTTTGCTTATCTCCAGGTCACCCAGTATCTTGGGAGTAAGTAAGATAAGGAGGGTTTGGGTAGGGATTATATGGCATTGGAGGCCATATGGTATGGCCGGAAGCTGTCCTGGCATCTCATTTCGGCACTGTGTGGTGCGGTTAGGGGCTCTGATTTTGTTAAATTTAAATACTTGGTGGACTGGGAGTGGGATTTGGGGGAGGAGTTAGATCAGGGTCAGTGGAAGCAGGTTTGGAACCAGGTATGGCAATTTCTGATGTTCACGGCAATATGGGAGAATGGTTATAAGATTATGATGAGATAGTATTAAACACCTCTTCGCCTGCATAAAATGCTTCTGTCAGCATCCTGCTTGCGATCCTGTGGGGGAGAGGGATCTTTTTACCACATATGGTGGACATGCCCAAAGATCCAAGATTTCTGGGGGGGTGATTAGGGGGTGGATATGGGATATCTTCGGAATGGAGCTGACCCTCAATACCCAAATACTTTTGTTGGCATAGTGGAAGGGTGGGGGGGGGGGGAGTGGCTCGATGAAGCAACATCAGCAAATCCTGGCCTCCTTGAGTGTGACTAAGTGCAAGGTTGCCTACCGATGGAAACAGCTTGAGGCACCTACACTGGAACATTGTATAACAAGACTGAGACAAGTGTTCCTAATGGAAAAGTTGACAGCAATACAGAAACAGCAATTGGATAAGTTTAATGAAGAATGGTCTGTTTCGGGTGGTATTTGAAAAGGGTGGATGAGAGGGACCTGGGGGGGAGGAGGTGAGGGAGATGGGAAGTGGGAGGGAAGGGGGTAGGAGAAATGTGTTAGGGGTTATAAGTAAGTATAGCGCCATTATGGCTGTGTGAGTTTTCATGTTGGTTTGGTTGTGTTGAAATAAAAAGTTAAAGTTAAAAAAAATAGTGTAAGCAGGGCTGGTCTGTCTACTAGGCAAGCTAGGTGGCTGGTTGTGTGCCGCCGCTTTGTTGCCTGTGGCAGGCACATGACTTGCTGCTTCTGATTCCCCTCCAATGCAGCTTATTGTCTGAGGGGGGTCAGAAGCGGCAGGCCATGTGTGCTGAAGCACATGGCCTGCCGTGGGCTACAAAGCAGAGGCAGAAAGCCGCCACTTTTAAAATACTGCTGCTGCCCGCCTCCCCCCCCACCAAAGATTGAATCGGCAGCCCAACGTGGGCAACTTGACATGGGTGGGCTGTGGCACTGTTGGGGTTTTTACCTGGGGTGGCAGAAATCCTTGGGCCAGCCCTGGGTGTAAGAAAATAAGTATTCTATTATATTTAATAACTCCATCATTGCTGATGTCAACTTTTTGTAACAGAGGTAAAAAATATTTTTTTATGTTCACCACCTAATTATTTTTCTTAAATATTTGCAGGGACCAATACAAAACTGAATATGAAAACAAATTGCATGATGAGTTGGAGCAAATTAGGTTGAAAACAAATCAAGAAATTGACCAGCTTCGGGGAGCTTCCAAAGAGATGTATGAACGTGAGAACAGGTAACTAAAATGTTTTTATAAAAAAAACATATTCCTTATCTTGCTCGATCTGTCCATACGAGTGGGATTTGCACCCCAGCCAGCAGGTGGAGGCAGACCAGAGCAACTTTCAGTGATGTTATCACTTGTATCTATGCTGGTGATGCACTGAGAGAAGCCAGTATTGTCTGCCTCCTGCAGGTGGCAAGATGTGTGGACTGGTGCAGCATGGTCTTGTGGCCTTTGGGCCTGAGACCATATCATGGTCTTGTGGCTTTTGTGTCTGAGACCTTGGCCCAGTGTTTGTTCATATCTTGAGTACACCTATTGTTGCCTCAGTACAACAGTTGCCTTGTTCCTAGCACTGTTACCCAAGGTTCCAGCACTGGTGGGCTGTTGAATGGACAGGAAGACCCCACGGGACCCCTCGTGGGGATTGGTAAATCTAGGCCCAGGCCACCTTCCCCTCTCACTATCCTATCTCTGCATGTTCTACTTATTTTTCCCTATTTTTTATTTTTGTGCTGTTGTTTTTGGATCTCTGTCTTTGCTGCTTGAATAAGGCAACTTAAAAATAAAACAACCCTCCTTTGAGATAGCCAGGCCTTCCCAGGACTATGTGAGTAGCTGTGTGGGGAGGCACTTCTTGGTTTCTTTGGCCAGCCTGACTACTGCAAGGGGTTTCTTTTTGACCTTGGTTTGTTTTTCCCATCTGAGTTTTTTCCTTTAGCAGCTCTGGATTGGATGATAGTCAACATTAATGCCAGCCTGCTGGGTTGTGGGGGATGCATTGTCTGGATCAGATTGTTCAAGGGCACTGATCCCCTCAGAAAGCCTCTTGATCAGTTAACAAACTAGAGGCAGAGTGATCCACCTTGCTATGGAGAGATGCCAGTCCCTGCTGGGGGGAAAAGTGATCAGAGTGTTCTTGGGCAGTGCCATGGCAGTAGTGTACATCAACAAGCAGGTTGGCATGATGTCCACAGAGGTGTGGTAGTGCTGTGTTGTTAGGCAGTGGCTTATCTAGTGGCTCTACTGGCAGTTCACATAGTGGGTGTTGACAATGTGCAGGCTGATGTTTTGAGTCAGAATACGGTGGATCCCAGTGAGTAGGGGCTAAGCTCTTGAGCATTTCAATGTTCTAGTGCAGAGTTGAGGCCTGCCATTCTTCAATATGATGGGCACCCAGGGAGATTCCAAAGTACAGAACATTTTAAGCCATAGGAAGGATAAACGGGGCAGCAGGCTTGGATGCCTGTCTGTAGATGTGGCCCCAGAAGAGACTCCTGTTTGTCTTTCCCCATGACCATTAGAGAGCAAGATTTATGTAAAATTTGGTCTCATCCATGTTTGTTTGTTCTAGTGATACCAGACTGGCCATGCAGGCCATCTAGGCTGATCTCTTTAGTCTATTGGCGGGGTCTCCTCTATTGCTACCTCTAGAGAGGGAGCTTCTCCGGCGTGGGAGGATCCCGTTCTCTTCTTGCTTATGGTTTGTCCTTGAGAGGCATAAGCCCGAGTGGTACTCTATACTCTTCTTAAGGCCTAGAGGACCTCTATATCCTTGGCCTGTGTGAGGGTCTTCAAGAGGAGGTGCTTCTCTTAAGCCCTGGATGCCAAGAATGCAGACATATGGGCTTTAGTGTCCTTTTTACAGTCTGGGTTAGACCAGGGATTCGCTGTAAACTCTCTCGTTCCAATTGACAGCCCTTGCATGCTACTGGGGGGTTGTGTTCAAGGAGTTTCTGTGCATTCTGATGTGGCTTGGGTCCTCAAGGGGGTGAAGCAGATCCATCTTCCCGTACATCTCATCATACCGCAGTGGAGTCTTGCCCTGGTTTTGAAGGCACTAAAAGCCCCCCCCCCCCCACCCCTTGAGCTCCTTCAGATAGTATTTCTCAAAGATTTGACCCTGAAGACTGTATTCCTGGTGGTAGTTGCACTTGCCAGGTGGGTGTCTGAACTACAGGTATTGTTCTTGTAAGGAGTCTTTTCTGATTACCTCAACAGTGTCTCAATCTCTGAGGGCGGTACTGTCCTTTCTTCTCAAAGTGTTTTCTTATTTCATCTTAGTCTGTAATCCTGTCCTCCTTAGAGGAGGATCTTTGGCTATTCTCCAGGACCAAGCAGGAAGTCAACCCTCACATATGGGTGACATCAGCGCCAACGGAGCCCCCGTGCAGAGCATTTCCCCAGCTTTCAAGGAAAGCCTTTGGGAATGCAGCATGCATGCGCGGTCCCCTTCCCGCCAAAGGGTGCCATCTTGCTCAGTCTTTCTTTTTCCGCGGAGCCCAACAGACGTGAGTTTGTATCACCCGGGAAAAGTAGATTTTTTTCGGCTATTTTGGCTTTTTCTGATCCGGTTCGACGCCGGTTCCCCTTCCCGCCTGGGCTCGGTACACCGGTATCGAGTCAGGAGTTTTGATTTTCGGTTTTTATCCTTCGTGACTAGCGTTTGCACTGTTTTTGTGTTTTCACTGGCAGCCCGGTCTTTTGACCTTGCAGGGGCCCTTTTTCCCCTGATGTCTGCCAGCGGGTTCAAAAAGTGTGATCGGTGCAAGAAACTTATGTCTCTCACCGACACACATGACTGCTGCCTCCATTGCCTCGGGCCCGACCATGACCCCCTGGCCTGTGGCCCATGCGGCAAAATGTCGTCAAAGGCACTTTGGAGCCGTCAGCACCAACGTGAGAGAATTTTCTCAGAGTCCGCGTCCGGCCGGGCCCGGACTTCATCAGGGGCCTCGACATCTCGGGAGTCTGACCCCGAGCGCCTTCGGGGTTCCTCTGAGAGGGAGTCTCCCACCCGGGAGCACAGAAGGAAGAAGAAGCTTGCGAGGGCGACGTCAGTAGAGGCTCCTGGATCCTCGAGGCCAAGGTCACATAGCTCTGACCACCGCCCCGGGCTCTCGGAGTCGGAGAGGCCATCCAAGTTACCTCGCGTGGAGCCGGAGTCCCCGAGTCACGTAAGTGCTGTTGTCCTCGTGGACTCTCCTCCGGGGGAGCCGACGTCGGGTCCGACGCCATCGGGGCCCAAGTCGGGGGCTGCTGAGTCTCCTGAGCTTGGACTCAGGTTGATGGCCTTGGAGAGCAGCTTGGCTGCCTTCATGGAATAGCATAGTGAAATTGATTTTCTGGCAGTTTTCTACGTTTAACGTAATCCCTTTCACTTTCATACAGGTCTTCCCGCTTGACAGCTTGTAACCATATGTTTTAGGCCCCGCTGATACAAACTCTGTGATATGTTCATCTGAGGGTATCTCACTTTTGAGCTCACCTAAATAATCACCCAAAGATGGGTTCCAATCTCCGTCTTGACTTAGAAATATCACAGAATCTGTATCATGGTACAGGCAGCGCTCTTGCAAACTATCTAGAAGATTGTACAACTCCAGGCGTGCATAAGCCGTTGTAAAACAGGCAATGAAAACATTGGTGCTACCCGACAATATACAGCGGCCTTTTGAGTGCCTCCAAGACACACAGGCTGTTTCATCATCAATAAAATCGCATGATGAAACCTCGAATTTAGGAGAAAACAGATATTTAAAGAGATCATCAGGTTCTCTCACAATGCTTTGTGGTAGGCAGGTTTGTTTTTTGACCAAATTTACCCCACAGAGAATTTAAGAAAAGTTTTTCTATTTGACGCTTAGCAGGGTTTACATTAATCTGGTCTGCATGCAAACACACGCCCTTTTTTCTAAAGAAATCAGCTATGTACACATTTTGTTTTTCAGTATCATTGCACCACTGAGGGTAGCCAGAAGCCTCTTGTTTTTGACGGAGGTGCATTTTGATGTATTCGGAAAAGAGATTATCAGATTTTTGCTCGAAATGCCAGATTTCATAGATTTCAACAACCACATACCCTTTTGCAGTGGCTAAATTCATCTCCACCGTACACCAAGTCCCCACAAAAGCTCTTTCCTCATCCATGTGGGCACACATTTCCTGTTGCCGTGTATCAGCACACGTGTGACACAGAGGAAACATAAGCTTACCGCCCAACCGTATGGGTAACACCGGGAAAAAGAGCTTTCGCGGAGGATATACTTTTGCTTTTATAAAACCAAAGTAATTTGTAGGGGGACCAAATTTGTCATAAATGATTTGTGGATGGCCTATTGGATATTCCTTTGTTTTATTGACAAAAGGGTATAGACTGGTAAAATCATAGTAGTGTATTTTTTCCCCAGGTCTTGTTTTGTAGTACAGACAAATGGCATTTGTTCTACCCACAAAAAGGGCATCTCGTGGAATCAGAGGTTTCGGTAATGCGAGGCCAGCCAGGAAATCTGCACAGCTCCTGTCATTTTTTTTTACCATCCGCTTCCACTCGTGCACCCATAGACTTATGACCTCGAACCCCCGGCTTTCCAGGAATGTAGCTTTTAGCTGTGTTTTGTAATAAAGAAAATCATAGGTCGTGGCTGTTACAGGATTCTGGTCTTTATCGTTATAACAATTCGGACAGTCGTGATGAAAACAACCATTAAATTCAAAAGCTGTTTCTACCCCATCGATCACTGCATAGCCATCAAGAAAATAAGACCCCACCTTTTTTTCGCCACCTTTCAGAGCATGTGTGATCTGTATATTTTCTTTGGCCTCTACATACATCAGCCATTGAATAGAGGGGGATGAATATCTCTTTGTCTGCCGGTGATAGTTATCCGGGGGAATGAGTGCCACAGTCTTGGGTTCTAAAAACATTAATCTGAGCATAGCCATACATACAAATGCAAGGGTTATATATTGGAATCTTTAATCACACTTGATAGACCGCTTTGTCAAAACATTAAGCGGTGTACAATAAAATAAAAAGGACGCATTGCAAATTATAAGAAAAGGAACGCCATAAAAAATAGGAAAGAGTGAGCAGGACAGAACACATATAATAAATACTAAAATACAATAAAATATTAAAATATATTAAAATATTATAATAAGAAAATACACTCCAGCAAACCAGAGGTCCAAATAAAACTGACACAAAACAGGGGCAAAGACAAACAGTGGAGGGGCAAGACAAACCTAGGCTGGCAGCGGAACAAATGTAGCAACTTTACGGGGGGGGGGCATCGGGGGAAAGATCGAAGGCTTGCTGAAACAAGTGTGTCTTGAGCAATGACTTAAATTGAGCATAGGAAGGTTCTAACCGAAGAGTTGGGGGTAATGCATTCCATAAAACAGGGGCAAGAAAAAAGAAAGCTGAATTGCGAGTCTGCTCCAGACGAGCTTGTGATGGAGCAGGTAAAGATAGACGATTAACATAGAAAGAACGGGACTGGTGATAAGGAGTATGGAACGAGATGTGATCTGCAAGATACAGGGGATTATTAGTGTAGCTAGCACAGTGGGCTAAAATAAGAAATTTATATCTGAAACGATAGCGGAGAGGCAGCCAATGTAACTGGAAGAGAATGGGAGTAATATGATCAAACCGGGAGGAAAATGTAATTAGACGAGCCGCAGTATTTTGAATAAGCTGTAAATGTTGTAATTGAAAGCCAGGAAGATTAGCCAGAAAAACGTTACAGTAGTCTAACCTACTAATGACTAAAGCTAACACAAGAGTGACTAGAGAACCAGAGGGAAGCCAGGAATGAACGGCCTTGATTTGCCGCAAGGCAGCAAATGAGCGGCGTATGATAGAAGAAATATGACAGTGAAAAGAGAGCGAAGAATCCAAGATGACTCCCAAATAACGGAAGGAAGTGGTGAGTGGGATGGAGGTTGAACCGATCATGGGGGCAACCGTGGGACAAGGGCCACTAAGAGAGACCCACATGGCTGAGGACTTAGATGGGTTTAGGTGTAGAAAGTTCTGCAAGAGCCAGGAAGCAATGTGGGAAAGACAATGATTAAACTGAGAAATATCCAGAGTTAACGGCGAAGTATGAAAAAGGAGAATGATGTCATCGGCATACAAGTAAATAGAAACCGGGTATTGCTGAATCAATAGAGGTAATGGTGAAAGAAAAATATTAAACAGCAAAGGAGAAAACACCGAGCCCTGGGGAACACCACAAGTGAGAGGGAGAGCAGCAGATGACTGACCATTAGAGAACACAGAGAAAGAGCGAGCCACAAGAAAGGAATAAAACCACTGCAAAACTGTGCCGCGCAGCCCAATATCCGACAGACGAGATAGTAAAGTGGGATGGTCAATCAGATCAAACGCTGCGGAGAGATCAAGGGAAACTATAAGAGTAACATCCACGCGATCATGAGCAATATGTAATTCATTCAGAAGTGCCAGGAAACCGGCTTGGCGAGGATGAAGAGCATTTATGGACTCTGCATGGGAATTTAGTTGGTCAAAAACAAAACGTGGAAAGGGTCTAAACAACTTGTTAGAATTTCTGATACGTTACTCTGCTCTACAACCACTTCTTTCTCTGTCATTTTCCTGATTTCAGCTTGGTAGAGAACACAGGCCTGCCACAAAATAGATACATCCTGCTGGCAGTAATAAGCCAGCTCTTTTTGTAAATTAAAAGTTTTATGCTGGTTGTCCTTGTACCATTGTAAAAATTCCTCTTTTTCTTCAGGCAACATGTTTCCTACACCGTAATGTTCAACACTCGGCATAAGGCCTACATAATTTTGATTTTCCAGAGTATTAAAAAAGTGTGGAAAGTACCCCTTGCTGCCTGTAAAACCCATGGCTTGTGGAAGTTTGCTAAGTTTCATAGGCATAAAATTTAGGGCGTCTATAAAACGGATAGTCAAAGGTTCAACGGTAATTTGTAAAAGTTTAGTACCTTGAACCAGCAGCCCTGTGCTCATCTTTTCCTTTAGCAGTTGTTTAAGAACAAAATACCCGTCATAACCTTTGGAATTATGAACTATGAAGGTGTAGCCTTTAAATTTTTTGTCACAAAAAATCTATATAAAGGCAGAAATACATTTGAGGCCTTCAATTCCGTTTCTTTCATCATTTAAGTGCGTTGCATATACGTAATTAGGGACATGCCAGCCTGGTTCTTGCATACATTCACAATCATAAAAAATATACTTTTCAGATGTTTCAGTTTTACCAATAGGGGTCATAAGACATAAGTGGACGCCATCCCCGGTTAAGGGTTCACTGCATAGTTTACAATGCCAACCCTTGCACTTATGTTTCTTGTCCACATAAGACTCACATTTCTGGCGCAGTATCTTAGATAAACACTCCACTTGTTTTTTAAGAGCCAAATACGTGTGTCTATCTAAACACTCTTTAGAACGACAAAAGAGTTTGCAATTAGGACATCTCTGTTGTACACCAACATTATTCGCACACGTTAGTGTCAAACAAAGACGACACTATAATGTGCAATTGTGATCGTGACTGTACGGTTTCTGACAGTAACTACAGAAGTTGCGCTCCCCGTAGAATTTTTTGACATCGGTTATACCATAGAAATGGTCATCGTGTAGCAACAAGAATACAGTCTTAGGGAACACAGGTCTGTCTGATGTCTTAAAACAAACCCATAAATTTGTGTAAAGCACAACGCGTATGTTTATCTTTAAATGCTGTTCAAATATTGCTACATCATCGAGCATGACTTTTCTATGTACCGAATAAAACAAGGAGTACCGCTCTTGCAACAAACAGCAGGATACACAACGAGCAAGAGTCGAAAGACGTTAGGATAGGTTCAAAGTTCTTTAATAAAAGTAGTCCCCATTTTATTAAAGAACTTTGAACCTATCCTAACGTGAATAATTATGAATAATTTGGCTAAATGGTATAGTCTTTAAGACCCTACGAGCCTCCCCACCCTGATTTCTTATGACAAGTACAACACGGAATATATCACAAACCTGGATTTCTCTGTGACTCTGAAGGAGTTTAGCGATCTGATCTAAGAAATCATCAGCATCCAGTGCTTCTGGGTTTAATTTTCCAGAATACAAGGAATTGTGAAAAAGAGATGAATGTAGATGCACCTGTACATAATCACCAGATGAAACTTTTCACAAACTGAACATAGCTAACTGGTTCTGATTCTTCAGAGGGGTCTAATGCAAGATTATTTGTTCTGTCCTCTGAAACACTGTGATCAAAGACACGGCTTTCACCACGCTCTCCGTATTCTGTATTGGCGTGTGTAGATTCGCTGCATGATCTTTTCCTGTTAGACTTTACTCCCAGATTCGCTGATTTTCTAACATTTTCATGATCTCAGAAAGAAAACGTAGGGTCTAATACTTTTTTCTTTTACAGCGGCCTTAAAATTTAGGAGAGAGATAAAACCGGAATACTTACTATTTTGTTTATCTTTTGGCTTTTGGTAAGGAGCTGGTTGCTCTTCTGTACCGGTGTGTGTAGATTCACCGTCAGAAAAACTCTCGCTGTATGTTCTTTTCCTGCTAGACCTCTCTCCCATAGTCGCTGATTTTAACATTTTCTCCATTTGAAAAAGAAAACGTAGGGGGCTAATACTTTTTTCTTTTACATTGGCCTTAAAATCTAGGAGAGGGATAAAGCCTGATTACTTACTATTTTGTTTGTCTTTCGGTTTTCGGTAAGGAACCGGCTGTTGATTAGGTTGGTCATCTTGTTTTGTAGCATCTTCTTGGTCTAAAATAAAAAGATTAAAGGTTGAGACACATTATGAAGAGCAAAGCTGCTGGAAAATTTTAAAAAAATACCACCACATACCTTTTAACTTTCTTTGCTGTCTTCTTTTTGTAAGAGAGAGTCTATTTGTAAAACCCGGTTTCTGCTCCTATTTTTAAAGACAATCATAAATTCAGAGACAGAAACATTACATAACCAATATTTTTAAAAAGTAAGACTCATATCTACTCACCATGTTGATGTCTGAAAAGGTACCGATCTTACAATCTATAGAGATTATGTGATCTTTTCTGTCAGCTGAAATGTACTGCGCCTTTTTAAATGAAATTCTTTGATGGTATTTACAGCCCCCAGACTCTTTAACTGAAACAGCTCTGGATCTCATAATCTTATCATATGGCCTAGCTAATTCACACTGCCGTTTTTTTTTTCTTTTCGCAGACAGTACATTGTAATAGGTCCACATACACAATATATAGCATCTATGTGACTAATACACATTCCCCCATTCCCAGACGCTCTTCACATTATTATAATATGGTCTATTTTGTAGGCCACACCCGGATAATTCACACTGTCCCATTTTTTTCCAGACAACCCATTGTAAGTTTAATTAACTAGGAATTCCTAAAACACACAAGACAAAGCTGTAGGTTCAAAATGTTTTATTTCAAATAAAATGTTTTCATCTTGTGAACTGATTCATTTGAGCATTACAAGTTTTTTTTTTAATATAAAGACATAAATATATTTTTTGTTCTTCTGTATGTTCAGCTAATAGATTCTGGAAATAGAAACGTTTTCATAAAAAGTCAATTTTTACAAAACTCCGTATTTTTTTAAAGAACGATCTATAGTCTCTGTCACAGATTAAACCTTCCACTAGATCCGTATCTCAGTCTGCCACAGATCTAAGCAAAATATTGAGCAGTTGTCCTGGATTTCTACTGGTATTAAAATCTCTGATGAGTTCAAACAAAAAATTCAAATTTTCATGAACTAGGTCAGTTGCTTTCATTTTATGACCAACAATCATGGCAACATTTGCAATAGGTCCTAGACACAACCTGTTACAAGTTTTATGGATTTTCTGTTGTATTTCATTGTGCCCCCACCTCAGGCAATCATGATGTCTTTGCCCTGGAGCATGTATTAGACAAGCTGCACAGTCTCTATGCATAACGTCCTGCCAGCATTTCTTGATAATACAGCACACCATTGCTTGTATAACAGATTTAAATGTCTTTATTTCTTCAGGTTTTGAGTTGTCCTTTTGGTTAACTATGACATCAAACGCCTCCCTTTGATATGTACAGAGAAAGCACAAGCAGCATAGATTGGTTGTCTTTATGTCCTCTAGCTCTTGTAGGAGCGGAGATTCGTTACTTCCCTACAAAAACAAAACAGTGTCAGTGTGAAATGAACTACCTCTTCTATAACACTTTTCTACAAAAAAAAAAAAGACTTCTCTTACCTCTGCTGATCCTAGTTCTTCCAGTAAACAGGTTGCTTCTGCATCTGCTGCGGCGTAATATAATTCTATGTCCGCTGGATCCATTGCGTTGTCATCCGTTAAGTCAATATCAGTGCCTGTGTCACAAAGTTCTTGAGAGTCAAACAATTTTTGGGCATCTGGAAAATATTCAATCTCTGTTAATTCATGTTCAGTCTCTGCTGGACTCTCCTGTTATTCAAATGGATTTTCAATCGGTGGATAACCCTCAGCCGCTGCTTCATGATCCTTAAGAAAGTAATTAATGTTATGCACCCTGTTGGAAATTCTGCTTGGGGGTATGTTTACTAAACCGGGCTAACGGTTAACCCGGGCTATCTGCCACTAGGTCCCATATTATTCAATGGGACCTAGTTGCAGATAGCCCGGGTTAACCGTTAGCCCGGTTTAGTAAACATACACCTTGGTGTTCCAAAAAGAGCCATTTTTTCTTTTTTGAATCTCTGTGTTAAAATTTTTCTCACACAGGACACACAGCCTTACACCAGGAGCATGCTCAAAACAGGCCTCTTGTTTCAACCAATCACGTGTCACCACGTCATTTCCTACATTCACCAATAGCATGCTCAGAACAAGTCTCTTTTTTCTACCAATCACGTTACCATATCCTAGAAGCATGCCCAGACTTGTTTCTCTTTATTGTTTTTTTCTTTCAAAGCCACTAAAAAAAATAGCTGTAGTGGGATTTGAACTCAGGTCTTTTTGTATTTCAGCCTGAATTACACGGCTGTCAGAATACTTCTCTCTAACAGTGAGGTCTTAAAAGCAAATTTCTATCACATGGATAGCACTGGTTTCTCTAACAAAGATGTGTTAATTGCATTTTAACATTTTGGAAAGAAAAGCCTGTATACCAAATGCTGTGTCTCTGCATTGTGTTCCTGCTGCTGCTACCAAAGGGTTATTTTTAACAATCAGTTCTAAATAGTCTGCAATACACACAAAAGCATTGCACTGCTTTGTGAGAAAAAAGAACTCGGGCAGTGGGGGAAAGAGAAAGCATGTTTTTTTGTTTTGTTTTTCAGGGTTCCTGCTTTTGCAGATGTCAGCATTAACCAAAAGCAAAACATATTTCCGGAGTCAGTCACTTTGCTTCCGCTGATGTCATCGAAAAGTGACACTGTCCATTTCCGATGACACCCTGTTTCCCGGTGATGTCATCGAAAAGCGACACTGTCCATTTCCGATGACACCCTGTTTCCGGTGATGTCATTTCCGATGATGTAGGCTGGGGCGTAGTTGAGAGTGGGAGGACATGGGTGTGGCACAAACCCAGAAGTGGGCGCTGATTGGCTAATGCCATCATTGTGGGGCGGGGTGTGGGTGTGGCACAAACCCGGAAGTGGGTGCTGATTGGCTGATGTCATCCTTGGGGGTGTGTCAAAGTTTATTTCAAGATACATCTAAGAAAAACCTTCACATACTACAAATGGCCCCAAATGTTACTGCTCGGATTATTTTCAAAGCCAAGCTATCCGACCACATCTCTCCAATTCTATATGCTCTCCACTGGCTACCTGTTGCCAGTAGGATTCAATATAAAACACTAGTCACTATATTCAAGCTCATTAACGAAATAGCCCCTTCTCATCTAGCAACCCTAATCCAGACCCCCGCAGAAAACAGAATGAGAAGAAGGGTGAACCTTAACATGCTTCTAATCCCTGACTCTGTAAGAAAAACGAAGCAGGTAACAAGCAATACTGCCTTCTCTTATTATGCACCCAGTCAATGGAACATACTACCATGCAACCTAAGAGAGATTAAAGACCTTCTAACCTTCAGGAAGGAACTTAAAACATACCTTTTCACCCAGCACTATTACAACTTTCAGCTCACCCCCGAGCAGATGTCACAAGAGTACACAAATCACCTAACACAAGTTTACCCTACCTAACTCATGTCCCACTCTCCCTTGCACTTTGCCACTGATAACCCCGCTATACTCCTTCCACCGAACTATAGTCAGTCCTGTTCTGGCTGTTGTAAATATAGTTAATATGTTTATTATCGATGTGCATATTTGTTCTACTCTCTGTAAATAATGAATATGTGCTCAATCTATGTAAAATAGTTAATATTTCCTCTGTAAAATAGTTATTATGTGCTCAAAAATGTTCTATGTAATTGATGTTTACCATGTTCTCTGTAAACCACCCCTGATCTCTGGAAGGGGCGGTATAGAAAAGCACACAAATAAATAAAAATAAAAAAAGTGGGGGTGTGGCCACGCCTGGGGCGTGGATGGGTGGAGCTAACTCACCATTCATTTCTATGGCAGGGGGCGTGGCCAGAGGCGGGCCATACACCGGAAGTGAACACTGATTGGCTGCTGTCATCATTATCTCACCTGTCAATCAGTTTGACGAGTAGTGTACCCATTATACTACTGACCTGGACAGGATTAATGGCACCTTTTATTAATATTTAGTTGCACAACTCTTGGCATTGATGACAGCCTCCAGACATTTCTTGTATCCATCTATAAGTTTCGTACATCTGTCTGCTAGTAGTTTCTCCCACTCTTCAACTGTGATTTATTCCAGCTCATGAATCTTTCTAGGATTCCTTTTACCAATGGCAGATTTCAGCTTTTTCCAAAGGTTCTCGATTGGATTGAGATAGGACTCATTGCTGGCCAATTTGAAAGTCCATTTTTGCCTTTTTAACCATTCCTTTTTACTTTCGGATGTATGTTTTAGGTCCTTGTCCTGCTGGAGAACCCACGACCTTTGACCTAGACCTAGCTTTTTGACACTAGGTAGCACATTTCACTCCAAAATACCTTGATAGTCCTCTGATTTCATGATTCCTCCAGTTCCTGAGGTAGCAAAACAGCCCCACAACATTATGGAACTTCCACCATATTTAACTGTAGGAAAGATGTTTTGTTTTCTTATACGCTTCATTTCTTCATCTGTAAATATATTGCTGGTCTGCACTGCCAATGAGATCAAGTTTGGTTTCATCTGTCCACAGAACATTTTCCCAGAAGGATTGTGATTTCTCAAAGTGGGCTTGGGCAAAGATCAAGCATGTGTCTGTTTTCTAGCAGTGGGGTCCTTCTTGGTTTAGTGTGCGGCATATGGTGGATTGAAACCACCACTCCAGATTGCTCCAGGTCAGCTTTAAGCTCTTTGGATGATATTTGTGGTGTTGACAGAGGGCACCGTGAGGGGGAGTTCCCCTACATCCTTATTTGCAATCTCTGTAGGATCCGGTGCACCTGCACCATTACTGCCTCTTTAGGGGCCAAGGGGTGCTGGAGGATCTCCAACTGCTTTCCCCTGGGCTCATCCTATCTTCAGAGAACATGGGATGGCCTTGGCCATATCCCTCACAAAGTCCTGGAAGGACATGTCCTCTAGAGGAGACTTTTGCCATTTAGTGCGGAGGGGAGAGGTCCAATGGAAGCTCAGGAGACCTACTCTCTGACAGGGTCTCTGATTCCACATTTGTCACCCAGCCATCAGATTCAGACTTTTAAAGAAAGTTGGAGTATCTATGGCACTCAGCCTGGAGCCAACTCCGACTTCGTGGGAAATTGGAGCGTCAATGGGATTGATGAGGCATCTAGTGCTTCTGAGGTTTCTTCAGACATCAGACCCTCACACACTCGAGGAAGAGATGATCCCACTAGAGATTAGTGTTGGATGTTTTTGATGCCCCAATGTCAATGCCTCTATGTGGATCCCTCCATAGACAGCGCGTCTCTCAAGGATCGGTTGCACAATGCCATGGGCGCCGAAGCACCAGCCTGCTGCTTTTCAGCATCGCTGCCATATGAGCCTCAAGATCCCGGAAGCATTCCTCCATGGCTGCCAATTCCAAAGGCCTCAGGGCCTGAGCCGATTCAGCCACTGTTTCTGGCAGCCTTGCAGGGTATCAGCATGGCCTCAGTTATCGGGAGATGGTCTGTGCTCCTTACAGCTCTTGAGGTTGAGTCCTTTCACCAGGGCACTTTGGCAGGCCATTCAGAGCCATCACTCTCGACATTGCATCGGGAAGGGCTCCAATGCCGATGAATGGGAGGCTTAGAGCAGTGCTCGGAAGGGTCCCCCTTCGACATCTGAGTTGAGCTCGAGTCCTTCAATTCCAGGCGGACGCCAGCGAAAGACTGGTGCTCCAAGCCACTGTGGCCCCTTAGCTCTGATTGAGCCTGGGAGTCTTTCAATATTGATGCGCCCTCTGCGGAACCTAGAGGAGACATCGGGGACAATGCCGGTGTCGAAAATGCTGAATCAGACGTCTTGACCAAAGAGCGATTTTCTCTGCTTCTCTCAAACCTTCAGGCTTCGTAATATTCCAATACAAATTGAAAGAAGAGGGCTGATGATTGGGGCCCAGACACTGGAGATCCAGTTGTGTGACCAAGATGGCTCTGGCACATTTAGTGCAATTTTTAACTTATTGGCTGGCTTTTGCTACATATCTGGGAAAATAGCTGTTGCTAAAGCAAATGGCTCGATGGTGCCAGTGGGTTGTAGGAACAAGGAAAAAGAAAATAAAAAAAGATTACCGAAAAAGTGTCGCAACTGAGAACAGAACCGCGATCAACTGGTCCGATGCTACCGATGGCAGGCGGAAAGGAAAACAAGTGCAAGAAGGGGGAGAAAAGACAACGTTTACCGGCCGACAACCAAAGCACGGTTTGTGGGGACTCCGCGTAAAACGAAGACTGGAGAAGATAGCACCGCAGCAGGCAGGAAGACAGATGCAGGCAAGCTGGAGCTTCCCAGAGGCTTTTAGTTGAAGCTGGGGAGCGTTCCCACATTGGGCTCTATCGGTGATGTCAGTCATATATGAGGGCTTCATTCCTATTTGTCCACAGAGAATTTACATCTATCTTGTAAAGAGAAGAAATAATTCAGATAAAGCAAAAATGTAACTGATGAGCTCCATAATGCTAGTTGTTGACAGTATACAATGATTTTAGCAGTGCTGTTCTAACATAATACTATATGTTTTGCACAGTTGTACAATAAAAGCAAAAATAATCTTAGAAATATAAGCTGCAAATGAGCTCAGTAATTTGAAGGTTCAATCAACAACTTTTTTCTCTTGACAGGTTTAAATCTGCTCATTCTTGATCTCCATTTTATTTTTCAGTACATTATCAGTTCTATGAATATAATGTATTAGTGATATATGTCCTATTTAATATTTGTACTTATTAAACTATTCCATTCTTATTAAACTATTCCATTACACTTGGAAAGTCTCACCATTACTTTTAACATGATAAAACAATGGTTTCAATATGACAAACTCTACTGATTTTTATTGAGTGCAGTAGCAACTGAAATATATTTTCTATATTTTTAAAAATTCCATTTTGTTTACTTTTTAGAACTCTGATTTATATTTGAAATTAAAATTAATGTAGTTCATAATTACACTTTTCAAAGAAAATATGTATAGGCCTCAAATTACTAAGGGTAAAATAGTATATCGTGCTTTGCTATGCCACTCACTTGTATGCCTGACTGAATCTGCTTTGGATGAAAAAATATTACATCTGAACCATTCCACAAGAATATATGTCACAGAAAAACAAGCCTACTCCAATGGGGTGTACATAAATTGGAATAGTGTTCATTTGTACAGGAAATGCTGCCTCTAGCATAAATACCTTCATCTCCACACAGTGCGTACTAAATCACTTGTCCACTAAGAGGTTTTAATGTGCGCATAATAGAACAGCATACATTAAAACCCTGTTTGTACAACTTAAGAACATAAGATATGCCATACTGGGTCAGACCAAGGTTCATCAAGCCCAGTATTCTGTTTCCAACAGTGGCCAATCTAGGTCATATGTACCTAGCAGTTTCCCCAAGGGACACAGGTTCCACAATGCTTGTATTGGTTCAAGCATTGATATCCTGGGTCCCTTCTTAATAATGGTTTATGGACCTTTCCTCCAGGAACTTGTCCAAACCTTTTTTAAACCCAGCTACACTAACAGCCTTTACTACATCCTCCGGTAACAAATTCCAGAGTTTGATTACACGTTGAGTGAAAAAATATTTTCTTTTATTAGTCTTAAATAGTTTACCCTGTAGCTTCATTGCATGTCCCCTAGTCTTTCTATATTCTGATAAGGTAAACAATCGATCTACGTTTACCCGTTCCACTCCGTTCATTAATTTATAGACTTCTATCATATCTCCCCTCAGCCGTCTCTTTTCCAGGTTAAAGAGCCCTAACCTTTTTAGCCTTTCTTCATAGGAGTATCCTTCCATCCCCTTTACCATTTTGGTGGCTCTTCTCTGAACCTTTTCTAAAATCGCTATATCCTTTTTAAGATACGGCGACCAGAATTGCACACAATATTCAAGGTGCGGTCTGTCATGAGGCTGGAGCTAGAGAAGAAACAGTGTTGAAAAAAACTCCTGATTTTCATGGAACTCAGAAAAGGCAGAGAGCGCAGTTTCAACGCAGCTCAGCCAGAGGGCGCATGAACAATTACACAGTACCTGAAACAACGTGCTCTAGCACTGATCACATTAGTAACAAGCAGTTTCACCTGTCCTCAAACTTAGAACGTGCAAACCAGAAATCCTTTTATAAAGGAAACCAGATGATCAGTGGAGGAACAGGAACAGGAGGAGGAACAGGCAGAGGCGGAGGCAAGAGCAAGTGCTGGGGAAGTGGCAAGAGCGAGGTCAGAAGGACTGGCAGCAGGACCAGTGAGAGAAGCCTGGAACAGGAAGGCTTCCATGTGCAGCCAACTCAAGGAGACAGAATCCAAAAGAGGTATACTCAAAGGGATAAAGTCCAGAGAGGCCAAAGGTATTGGAACGGAGTCCAAAGCCAAGCAAACCAAAGAAGCAGTTTGCCTGATGAAAACAACTCTCCTAGCCCAAGTAAGTCTCCTATGCTAAACCAGAAAGGCACAAGGAAAGGAGATTCCTTCTACAGTGATACTTTTGCCAAGAAACACAGAGAGTGGAAATCCACGTCAGGTTTTCCAGGTAACTCTGATTGTAGAGCAGTGCACAGAACAGCTTGTCAGCCTGAGAAGCTACGTCACAAGCTGAGTCCTGGGTGTGGCAGCCTACAGAAGCCAAGGTATGAAAAGCCTTTCATTATAAGGGAAAGTTTAAGTGATGAAAACCTTATGCAAATAGATAAGCCTCAGAAAGTTAGAAGAAGTAAAGCTAACCTTTTAAAAGCACTTCCCAACAGTGTGCTAAGGAAGTTGTATGAGAAACAGAAGAACCCCTGTGAGGAGTTAGCAGATACTGAAGACAGTCATAGCATTGAAGAAGGTAGTGACCCAGAGTCAATGGACTTTGATTGTGAAACCAGTGTTCCCATTCCTCAGAGTGAACCAATGGAATGTAACTTTTGTTCAAGAACTAGCTTGATTGCCTTGCTAGATGTATAGAGAAAAGAGAACTCTGCATATGGTGAAGTTGATAACCATTTGTTTCCTGATGTTAATTTCTATTGATTTGAAAGAAGCCTTAACCCAGATAAACAGTTAATTGTGAAGCCTACAACCCTTAACTGTTTATATCACGGTGGAACCTTTTTGTTAGAGGAAAGAATTACCTTCATTTTCTTTTGTGTCTTATTGAACCTAAGCGTTGACCGGGGAAATAAAGCCTTATTACCCTACACATTGGCGTAGATTGTTCTTTGTAAGGAGTTCTGCACTACAAGGACCAGAATCCTCCTGGTCCTTCAGCTCAACCACTCCTTAATATAAATTAAATGTCACCGGACGCCCTTATTTCCTACGCCAGTAGGGGCGCCTGGGGACAGGTCTCACCACGGAACGATATAGAGGCATTATAATATCTTTTGTTTTATTTTCCATTCCTTTCCTTATCATACCTAGCATTCTATTTGCTCTCTTGGCCGCTGCTGCACACTGGGCCGAGGGTTTTAACATGGTATCCACAATGACGCCTAAATCTTTTTCCTGGGTGGTGGTTCCTAATGTGGAACCTTGCATCGTTTAACCATAGTTTGGGTTGTTCTTCCCTAGGTGCATAACCTTGCACTTGTCCACATTAAATTTCATCTGCCATTTTGATGCCCAGTCTTCCAATTTATCAAGATCCTCCTGCAATTTTTCACAATCCTCTTGGGTTTTAACAACTTTAAATAGTTTTGTGTCATCTGCAAATTTGATAACCTCACTCGTTATTCCACTTTCCAGGTCATTTATGAATATGTCAAAAAGCAGCGGACCCAGCACAGATCCCTGGGGTGCACCACTATTCACCTTTCTCCATTGGGAAAATTGGCCATTTAGCCCTACCCTCTGCTTTCTATCTTTTAACCAGTTCCTGATCCACAATAGTACACTGCCTCCTATCCCATGACTCTTTAGTTTTGCCAAAAGTCTCTCATGAGGGACCTTGTCAAAGGCTTTCTGAAAGTCCAGATACACAATATCAACCGACTCACCTTTGTCCACCTGATTATTCACTCCTTCAAAAAAACATAATAGATTAGTAAGACAAGATCTTCCTTGTCTAAAGCCATGTTGGCTGTCTCCCATTAGGTCATGACTATCTACATGCTGAGTAATTTTATTCTTTATGATGGTTTCTACCATTTTTCCCGGTACTGATGTCAGGCTCACCGGTCTGTAGTTTCCCGGATCACCCCTGGAACCCTTTTTAAAAATTGGTGTTACATTGGCGATCCTCCAATCTTCAGGTATTCGAGATGATTTTAATGATAGTTCACAGATTACTAATAGCAAGTCTGCAATCTCATATTTCAGTTCTTTCAACACCCTTGGATGTATACCATCTGGCCCAGGTGATTTGCTACTCTTCAGTTTATCTAATATTTGTAATACGTCTTCCCGATGTATTGATATTTCCTTCAATTCTTCCGCACCTTTAAATACCACTTCAGTCATGGGTAACATCCCTACATCTTCCTCAGTAAAGACTGAAGCAAAGAATTCATTCAGTCTCTCCGCTATCGCCTTGTCGCCTCTTTTTGCTCCTTTAACCCCTTTATCATCTAATGGACCAACTGACTCTCTCACAGGTTTTTTGCTACGAATGTACTTGAAAAGGTCTTTACTTCGTGTTTTTGCTTCCGCAGCAAGCTTCTTCTCAAATTCTCCCTTTGCCTGCCTTATTAATGCCTTGCATTTGACTTGCCAGTGCTTGTGCTGTTTCCAGGTTTCGTCGTTTGGCTCTTTTTTCCATTTCCTGAAAGATGCTTTTTTGGCAACAAACCAGAATGTGAGCCAACTCGGTTCTCCCCAAAACACTGCAAATTGTCAGATTAGATTATACTAGTTCAAATCTATCCATTTTTTGGGGTGACCTTTTAAACTATGTAACTGACAGAAGAATGGACTGACATAATCTCTGCCCCCACCCCCACTCCCATTCTTTTCTTTGGCTTGAAAATGAATCCACCTTCCTGAATTCTTTTCCTCAAAAATGCATGCAGTTATTTTTAGCACCTTATACTGTTGTATAGATGCTGACCAATTAACATTTGATCAGGTACCTCTCTCCAGATACTTAAGTCAAACTGCCTGGTCTGTAATTCCCAGGCCTTCTAATAGATACATAGATTCTTCCCTTTGTTGTTCTTGGCTCTTTTTTTTTTAAGATACTGTAGGAATACATGCTACTTCATATTTTCACTCTCCTTGGGCCTCCTCATCACAAGTTCTTAAAGATAATTCTTAAAGGACTACAATAACTTAAAGCAATTCTTTAAGTTCACTAAGATACAACATGCCATCAAGCCCTGGTAATTTAAACACATATAACTTGATCTACTCGGACTTGCTCTTTCCTTATTCTAAAGTAGTTACCCCCCCCCCCATGTCTGTGTTTTAGTTACTAAACAAAGCACTTACTAATGATCCCTTTTCTAAAGACTGAAATAAAAGGCATACAATTAATCAGCCTTCTTAGCTCATATGTTTTCTAACCTCATTCACTAAAAGGGCATATGATTTTTGCACTTACTTATTTCTAAGAAAAGTTTGCAAAGTTTTCCTATCAACCTATACATTTCCTACCACGTTCAACTCATTTTGGACTGCAATCTTCCTAAATCATTTCCTTTGAAATCATACTAATCTTCTATGCCATGCTATGTTCCATTTTTTGGAGTGGAGGAGTGGCCTAGTGGTTGGGGCAAGGTACTTTAGGCCGGAAGGTCGGGGGTTCAAATCCCACTAGAGGACAGCTACTTTGGGCCGGAAGGACTGGGGTTTCTAGTCCCACAGGTGCTCCTTGTGGTCTTGGGCAAGCCACTTAACCCTCCATAGCCCATGTTCCCTGTAAAATAGTTATCTCCAAGTTATAATGCCCTGTTCAATGTAATTTCAGTTTGTTCAATATAAACCACACTGATGCAGAATAGCACGGTATATAAGAGAATGTAAATAAAAAATAAATAAAATAAAACAATATCTTTTAATTAACTTGGTCTCTTATTATACTTCCTGTCTTTCTTATGGAGTGGAACAGTTTTATTTTGTGTCCTCAGTTTTGTTCTCAAAAATAACAGCTTTCCTGAACTCATGCTCACTTCCCAGGGAGTCTTTCCTCAGGCTCACTTCCCAGGGAGTCTTTCCTCAGGCTCACTTCCCAGGGAGTCTTTTCACCAGTGCTCTAATTCTGTTAAAACGTGTTTTCTTTAGGTTTATCACCATTATTTATTGTTTTCTGTATAGCTGGTGTCTTCCATAGATAGTTGATAAGTCTTCATGACCTATTCCTGACCACATCTAAGAGCCTTTACTCGATCTTCATCTTTTTTTACCTATATGCTGTTTTGCCAGTATTAATCATCACCTTCTCCTCGGTATCGTGCCCTCACTTGAATCTGAGGGCTCCATTCTGTCATAATCCTCTTCTCCTCTCTCCCATCGCACTTTTCTGCTTTCAGTTGGTGTACCTCCGGGCTCTATCTTGGAACCCATTCTCTCTATACTCATTCCCTTGATACCACGATCTCCTCCTATGGTTTTCATTTCAATTGTTAAGCTAATGAATCGCAGATTTACCTCTCTAACCGGAAATCTCTCCTGGAATCCAGGCCAAATCTCATTCTGCTTGTTTATGTTGCTGCCTAGATGTCCCACTGCCATCTGAATTGTATGTGATTGGGGGGGGGGGTGGAGGTGGAGGTTGGTGTGCATGGACCGGGAGAAAGATCTCTGTGTCTGAGGATCTCAAGGTGGCGAAACAATGTGACAAGGCGGTAGCCAAAGCTAGATGTATGCTGGGTTGCATATAGAAAGCAATAACCAGCAGAAAGGAGGAGGTATTAATGCCCCTGTACAAGTCATTGGTGAGGCCTCACTTGGAGTATTGTGTTCAGTTATGAAGACTATATTTCACAAAGGATATAAAAAGACTCGAAACAGTTCATAGGAAGGCAGCTAAAATGATTTGGAGCCTGCACCACAAGAAGTATGAGAAGACAAGACCTAAGTATGTATACTCTAGAGGACAGGAGAGGAGGGATTGGGGAGATATGAAACTGTGAGAGATAGTGAGTGATAGCTACCTCATAAAACCCTATTAGGCGGCTGCCTAGGGTGTTAAGATTTAAGTTGCCTTTTGATACAAAAAGAGTCTTGTAGTCAAGTGGTAAGGCAAACATAATATTAGGGCTTTATTCCCTGCCCTGAGGGGATATTCCTGGGATACAACAAACAATATGAAACAAAAGAACTGTTGCACAAAAAAATATCTTCTTTCCTTTAGGCACCATCAGCTGGCTGCTTTGCACACGTTCAACATAAAGATACAATATCGTCAGATAAACATATTGTACAATCCATGGGCTCAGGGTCAGAATTATAGCTGCTGTTCTCCCACTGCATTAACTCAGAGTCACTTACGATTGCATATGGGTCACACTCTTCACAGCTGCTGTCTTCCTTAAAACTCTCCTGTGAGTCATGGGCTAACTTCTCTAGAAAGGGCTCTTTAAATCCAGGGCTCTGAATGCCTGGTATATTAAAAGCTTCCTTCTGGCTTTCCCTTCTTCTCCACGCTGGTAGAATTACTGTGTAACTTTCAGTGTCAAAGTTACTTCTGGTGCCACGCCCTTGCCTTTCAAACCAAACAGAACTTCTTGCCTTTTCTTTAGCAAAACTAGGTTCCCACCTCTTAGCTGTGGTTCTGTCTCTTATATCTGGGCTTCTGGCAGCTCTCTCCTGGTCTCTCCAACTACCAGGAATCCTAGCAGGGTCCTGGGCACGGTGCTGGCTGTTTCCTGCTCTGCTGCCACACCTACTGCTTCCTTCCCTCAGTGGATTTCCTCCAGCATGACGTGTGTTCACTGGATGCTGGCTTAGTCCTCCCAGGTCGCTGCCCCTACTGGCTTTCCCTGGTTCTACCCTGCAGCTTTTATCCTTGTTCTCTTTGCATGCTGCCTGGGTTTCTGAGAACAGGTGTTCCTGATTAGCCTTCCTGCTTCTAGCTACGTCAGGACTAGTGCAAGGACGTTTTACTCTAATGCCTTTTTGCTTTTCTTGTGCTGAGTTTGTTTGCTGCTCAGCTAATTCTACATGAGCTGAGTTTGTCTGCTGCTCAGCTAATTCTACATGAGCTGAGTTTGTTTGCTGCTCAGCTAATTCTACATGAGCTGAGTTTGTCTGCTGCCCAGCTGATTCTGAGGTAAGTTCCTTACTTTCCCCTAACTCCATGGGCTCTGTGCCAGCTGCTGTGTCACAATACATAGCAACATAGAAACATGATGGCAGAAAAAGACCACATGGCCTATCTAGTCTGCCCTTCCATATCAATTGCAAAAGTCCCCTTTTTCCCTTTAGAGATCCTCTGTTTGCCCCAAGCTTTTATGAATTCAGATACTGTCCTCATCTCTACCACCTCCACTGGGAGTCTATTCCACGGATCTACCACTCTTTCTGTAAATACATTTAAATACTTAGAGTATTAATGAACAAACATTTTTCAAAGAAGGGGAAGCTGCCTTCTAGTCTTTATTGCCAAACTATGGCCCCCAAAAACTAGCAGGGCAACATCGCAATCTGCCTATAGCACAGTATGAACAAATCAGACAATCAAAATTGTGAACTGGCACCACAGCCTTAAGAGCACTTGCTCTCCAAAACCTGTAACAAACCATAAGTATATAGGGTGGGTCTTGGACTGTACTGGAGAGACTCGAGGAACTAAAATAATAGCAGGTAAGGTCTATTCTCCAGGAACAAGCAGGAAGTCAGTCCTCACATATGGGTGACTTTGGTGCCAATGGAGCCCATGCAGAGCATTTCCCCAGCTTTCAAAGAAAGCCTTTGGGAACGCTACCACGCATGTGTGGTCCCCTTCCTGCCTAAGGGTGCCATCTTGCTCAGTCTCCTTTTTTCCATGGAGCCCAATGGACATGGTCCTCATCTCTCCCGGAAAAAGTGATTCTTTCCCTTTCATATTCTTGACTTCGGTCCTGTACCGTCCTCCATCTCAAGTCAGACACCTTGATGCCGCTCTTGGCCTCATTGCAGTCCTTTTTTGTTGAGGTTTTTCCTTGACTGGCATTCGCACCATTTTTTTGCCTGGAGGTCCTCTACCCCAGCTGGGTATTCTCCCACCATGACTCCCGGTGGATTTAAAAAGTGTGACAGATGTGGCCAGACCATATTGGTTACAGATACTCATGATTGCTGCCTCCGCTGTCTGAGCTTGGATTACGACAGCTCCTCCTGTGACTGGTGCCAGCCAATGACACCGAAGACCAACAGGAAGAGGCCAGAGTTGCAGGGGAAGCTCTTCCCCAAGCCAGACTCCGCTCCGACGTCCCCCTCTCCCAGTCCGAAGTAGGGTTCCTCGAGGGAGGTGCAGGTGTTCTCAGAGTCCCGTGGTGGCAGCTTCTTCTGTAGGTCGCCAGACTAAGAAGAAGAAGAAGCAGAAGGTGTGGCCTCCCGAGTTGCCGACGAAGCCTGGGAAGGTCCCACAGCAGGACTCGGGCAACAGTGCAGCGCCCTCCCAAAGTCTCGAGGCAGGAGCCCTTGGCTGGCGGTGACCATGCCAGGGTTTTGGGAGCCCATAGTTCTCCTGGTGGATGCACTTTCCGGAGTGCCAACATCAGACCCAAGGTCCTTGATGTCCATGCTGAAGGCTGCTGAGCCATCGGGTCTCAAGGCCCATATGGTGGCCATGGAGCAGTCTCTCCTCTATTCTGGCCTTGCAGCAGGTGTTGATGTCTGGACTCCCGGCATCATCGGCCTCGACACCCGGCCCCCTGGCCTTGGGGGATCCTGGTCCTCGGAGCTCTGGTCTTCCCCGGCAAGCCTGTGGGGTTCTGGTTCCTCGGGTGGTCTCCAGTTCCTCAGGGTTACCCCTGAGGCTGAGTCCTCGACTATCTCGGGATCCGAATGGGAGACTGATGACAAGGCTTCTCCTGAGACCTCCCGGCATTGGGATGTTCCCTCGGAGCCTTCAGCCCCGCAGCCTCGATGCCACTTCCCATCCGAGGATGTGGCTTTCCATGATTTCATTCGAGACATGGCCCAGGCTCTCGGTGCAGATGGAGTCCAAGGAGGACCCGTGCACCGAGGAGCTGGAAATTTTGCAGTACGAGTCTCCGCCCAAGGAGACATAGTCCCGATCCTGCCCATACTTGAGAGGCTCCTGCTCCAGACATAGGAGACCCCGGCCTTGGTGTCGGTGGTCAGCCGACGTGTCGACGACATTTACCGAGTCTGGAAGGATGCAGGGTTCCATAAGCCTCAACTCCCCCACAACTCAATGGTGGTGGAGTCGTCGATGCAAAGGCTCAAGATTCAAAAGACCTACTCGTCCATGCCCCTGGGCAAGGAGGCCCATGCCCTCGACGCCCTGGGCCGTAAGTGCTACCAGGGCACCATACAAGCCTACGAGCTGTATATGAGGATGTATTTGAAGAGCCTGGTCCAGGAGCTCTTGGGATTCTTGGTGGGCCTTTCCAGGGAACCCATCCAGAGCTTCTTGTCCCTGACTGGGGCTGTCCGGGACTGCTCTGTTTCTCTCTAGAGCTGCCTACGATGGGTTTGAGGCCTGTGATAAGGAAGCTTATCATAGCTCAGGAAGGAGCTATAGAAAAGGTGAAGTGACTCTGAACAAGCAACCTGTCAGTTCTGGTAGAAATAAGAAAACAGAATTTTCCCATAAAAGACTACCAGTCCCAGAATGCACCAGGTTTCCAACAGCCGTTAGAGGAACTGAAGTGGGGAAACGTGTGTTCAATCAGGAGGGCTATGAGGTAATCCCTAAGCACTCATCTCAAAGGGCAGGGCCTGATTCAGCACAGCTGCGCTGTATTAGGGGGGAGCACTCATCTAGGCAGAATAAAGGTAGAGTTTATTCTACAGAGAATCAGCTTGAGCTTGATCATCTTCATCATCAGGAGGATCATCAGAAGCAGAAGCCAAACCGGACGGACAGAGAGGGAAAGAAACCCTTTGGAAGAAAGAGGAGAAAAGCCTTTGAGAGGTCTAGAAGAGTCCAGAGCAGTACGTATACTGGGAGGCATTCCAAGGGCCAGCATACACCATTGGACTGGGGAAAGCCAGAGGAATGGTGCTGCAAAGCTAGGAATCTCCAGACGGTACCTGTGAGGGAGATGGCTGCACGTGGAAGGGACCCTAAGACCCGTGCCAGAAGGTATGTGAAGAGAGATCCAGTGTCCAGGGATCTGGATTGGAAGGCTGGACATAAGAACTGGACTACATACTGGCCAGGCTATATAGAGAGGAACTCTAACAGCAATGGAAGCTCAGGTATGAACACTGATGTATGCCCTAGCTATAACCTTGAAAGACAGCAGGGAAACAAGTATTCTCCTGAAAGCGCTCCATTGGGAGATTCATCTGTGCCAATCCATGATATTGAACCCATGCTTGTTGAAGAAGAGGGGGTGATAGCAGATGAAGAATCTGTTTACATGGACTGCTCTCTGTCTAAACTCCTTTGGTGATTTTCTGTTATAAAGTACAGCAACCATCACAAAGAAATACAAACTTGTTCTTTAATCTACTCAGAAAAGCTCCTGTGTAGGAGTTCTAGCCACGCAGTAGAAAGCAAGCCAGCTAAGGGGTTTCAGCCTGATAACTGCTAGCAATTGAGCCTTACCTAATTGCTTGTGGGCTCTGAGAGAATCACTTCTGAATCTATGTGGGAAGATATAAGAAGTTTACCTGAAAAGAACAGTTTTTTTCTTTCTTTGTGGCTTTTGGTTTGTTGTTTGACCTTGCTAAGAGAATATTAGCTAAAGCCTACAGAAAAGACCAGTTTGTTGCCAACCAGGTCTTATTTCTTTTGCTTGATTGCCTGATAAGTTAAAATGTTGTTTTCCTGATTTTGTTTTTTCAAGTTTAACACTGAAAGCAAGTAACCTGATTTAGGTGCTACCAAGCATATCTGTGTTGGGAGAAATAACCCCATAAATAAATATCTTATTGGCTTTAACACTTGAGCACAACTAAATTATTGTCAGCAGCTGTGTCTGGTGTGAATGAACTGCATTGCCCACAATCCCTTGCAAATCATATAGATATATGCACTTGCCAAGACTGTGAAGATTCTCACCCAGGCAGCCGTCTGACAGGCCTCAGCCCGAGAGGTGGTCGCAGACATTGGTGCCCAGTGCCAGGCATGGCTGCAGATCTCGGACCTGAAGCAATGGGTGCAGGAAAAGCTCCTGGATGTGCCCTGTAATGGGGAGAATCTTTTTAGCAAGCTGATGCTGGATAAATCCGCCAAGATCGAGCCTGAGGTAGTTACCTGGCAGAGACTTTCCAAAAAGACCTTGACTCACCCCAGGAAGAAGCCCTCAGGAAAGAAGACCTTTTTCCCGAGGTAAAAGTGTCAACCCTCGGCCAGCCATTACCAGTCTTACCAGGGTCAACTTCACCAACCCGCAAAGCCAAAGAGCCAAGTGCATGGGTCCAGGAAGCAAAAGGTTCCAAAGCCCCAGGCACTAGCCCCCCCCCCCCCCTCAGTCAGGGGGGGTCTTTTGACTCTGTGGGCAGGGTCTCCCCTCCCCCAGGAGACCTACCTCCGCCCATAGGGGGTTTACTGGCTGCCTTTGCCAACAGCTGGGCCACCATCACTACAAGACCAGTGGGTCCAGCGGGTGGTGAGAGAGGGTTATTTCCTCCACTTGCAGCAAAACCATCCAGATTTCTTTCCAGGGGAGCCATCCCATCACCTCCTTTACCAGGCTTTGTTCATCACAGAGCTTGCAAACCTGCTCAGGGACAAAGTGGCGGGGCCTGTGCCTCACCACCTCTGGGGTAGGGGCTTCTACTCAAGGTATTTCCTTGTCCCCAAAAGAACAGGAGGCCTCTGGCCTATCTTGGATCTGCGCAACCTCAACAGGTTCCTGGTGAGGGAGCAGTTCAAGATGCTCTCCCTTGGAACACTACTGCCCTACCTCTGCTAGGGAAACTGGCTTTGCTCCTTGGATCTCAGGGACGCTTATGCCCACATCCTGTTTCATCCCTCCATCAGGCAATACCTTAGGTTTGTGGTGAGAGGTCTGCACTTCCGGTACAGAGTTCTCCCATTTGGTCTTGCCTCCTCCCGAAGGGTCTTCACAAAGTGCCTGACCACAGTAGCCGCACATGTGCACCTTCAAGGAGCTCACGTCTTCCCCTATTTGGACGACTGGCTTGTCAGGGGCAGCACTGCCAGGGAGGCAGACCTAGCCACAAGGCTGACCATTCACGCCCTCCATCAGTTAGGATTCGTCATCAACTACCCCGAGTCCATAACTCAGACTCTTGAATTCATAGGGGCCCAGCTAAATATGCTGTTGGCCAGGGCTTTCTTCCCAGAAGACAGAGCTCACCGCCTGATGCAGTTGGCCGGGGAGGTGCAAGCCTGCAGTTTGATGCCGGCCCGTCGACTCCTCCGCTTGTTGGGCCACATGACCTCAACAGTGCATGTTATGCCCCTAGCCCATCTACACATGAGAGCGGCCAGTGATGCCTTTGGTCTCAATGGTCTCAGGCCACAGGTGGACTGGGGGGACAGGGTGTGGGTCACCCGGCAGCTGGCAGCCTCCCTTTCCTGGTGGAAGTCCCCGCATCACCTCAGGGTGGGGATATCTTTCCAGGCACCAGAACCTCAGAGGATTCTGACTACAGATACCTCCCTAGCGGGTTGGGGTGCACATTGCGAGGGCCAGTGCACTCAGGGCCACTGGTCTACTGAGGAGTCTCTCCTGCAGATCAATCTTCTTGAGCTCCGGGCCATCTTTCTGGCTCTGCAAACCTTCTTCCACCTGCTCCGAGATCTTCCAATCCTCATAAAGATGGACAAACAGGTGGTCATGTTCTATGTGAACAAGCAGGGCGGAACGGGCTCCTACTCCCTCTGTCAGGAGGCCATAGCACTTCATTCCTTTGCGGTACGCAACCGCATGACCCTAAGGGCTGTGTACCTACCAGGCCAGGACAACTCCCTGGCAGACAACCTCAGCAGAGTCCTCCAGCCACACGAGTGGTGCCTGGAACCCGAGGTGGCCTAGAGGCTTTTCCGACTCTGAGGCGTGTCCTGCTTGGACCTTTTTGCCTCTCCGGACAACGCACAGCTTCCGCGGTTCTGCTTCCCTCTATCACACCGCGGGAGGGTGGCAGCAGATGCGTTTCTGATCTCATGGTCACAGGACCTGCTCTACGCATTTCTGCGGACCCCCCTGATACCCAAGTGTGTGTCCAAAATACAGAGCGAGCACGTCTCGGTGATCCTGGTGGCCCTCAAGTGGCCCAGGCAACCCTTGTTCCCCCTGCTGCTCTCTCTATCGGTGACAGCAAAAGTACCCCTGGGCCAGGCCCCAGGCTTCCTCTCACAGAAGGAGGGCTCCCTCAAGCACCCAAACCTGAGGGCCCTAACACTGACAGCGTGGCTGCTGAAAGGGTAACTTTGGCCCCTTTCCACCTCTCGAGGAAGGTCGAGGAGGTCCTCTTGGCCTCCAGGAAGTCCTCCACTAGGAGGGCTTACGCCTTCAAGTGGAGGAGGTTCTCTGTCTGGTGCGCAGACAGGAATGTGAATCCATTCTCCTGCCAGGTACAGCTCATGTTGCAGTACCTTTTGCATCTCTCACACTCTGGCCTGAAATCTAATTCAGTCAGGGTACATCTCAGCGCCATAGCTGCGAACCACCACCCTGTAGAGGGGAAGTCCCTCTCAACCCTGCCCCTAGTCTCCAGATTCCTCATGGGCCTTCTGTTGTCAAGGCCACCCCCCTCCGCCACCAGAAGGGGACCTCAATGTGGTGCTGTACCAATTCACCAGACTACCATTTGAGCCTATGGACACCTGTCACCTGAGATACCTCTCCTGGAATGTGGCTTTCCTGGTGGCTGTGACCTCTGCCCGCAGGGTAAGCAAGCTGTAGGCCCATCCTCCCTACACCCGGTTCTACACAGAGTGGTGCTGCGTATGCATCCCAAGTTCCTTCCTAAGGTGGTGTCTACTTTTCACCTCAACCAGGAGGTGGTTCTCCCTGCCTTCTTTCCATAGCCTCACTCTGTGAGGTGCCATACCTTGGATTGCAAGAGGGCCCTGTCCTTCTATCTTCATAGGACCAGGGACCATTGCAACGCACCCCAACTCTTTGTCTCGTTCGACCCCAGTAAACTGGGACTGCTGGTAACCAAAAGGACTCGGTCCTCTTGGGTGGCGAACTGCATCACCTGTGCTTACGAGCAGGCGGGCCTTACCTTGGAGCTCCGGATAACTGCTCATTGCGTCAGAGCCATGGCCACATGCAGCACATTACTGCCTAGAGAGTGAGTCCTGCAGGGACAGTGCCTTCAGCCAGGCGGTAATCTATAGCATACTCAGTGTATAGGCAACTTCTGCCCTTCAGCCTGTCTGGCTCCCAGATTAATAGCAATGAGGGTAGCTGGACATTGCAGAGTCTCTGCATAGGGACTCGTCTTCTGCAACTGGCGGCCTCCCCTGGTGGTCTCCATTTGTGCTGTTGTGATTCGGGTCCTGGTAGCCTGGAACTAGGGAGTCCTATAGGTGAGGACTGACTTACTGCTTGTTCCTGGAGAAAGTGTAGTTACTTACTGTAATAGGTATTCTCCGGGAACATCAGGAATCAGTCCTCACAACCCTCTCTCCTCCCCTAGGAGTCACCTCCTCTATCTGTTTTTGTCTTTTCGCTTAAGCTATGTCATCTGACTGAACAAGATGGCACCCTTGGGCGGGAAGGGGACCACGCATGCGTGATAGCATTCCCAAAGGTTTTCTTTGAAAGCTGGGGAAATGCTCGGCACAGGCTCTGTCTGTGCTGACGTCGCCCGTATGTGAGGACTGATTCCTGCTGTTCCTGGAGAACACTTGTTACTGGTGAGTAACTACGTTATTTCACCCTTCTCATTGTCCTTCCAGTCCAGTCCAGATGTGTGGAATGTACCAAAGCAGTACCTAATATGGGTTAGGGGAAGGAACCGATGAACCCAGCCTGTACTACTTGTGCCCAAAAGCGTGCAGCCCTCAACACCCGAGCATTCTGATTCCCTGAAAATGCAAAGCAAGTAGGACATACCACACTGGTGCTTCAGAGCTTGATTTATGCCCCCCATAAAACCTAACCCTGGTGGGTGAAATCTTAAGCCATGCCACACCTGACTGGCCTTCTTCAGCTGGCAGCAAAGATGCCATGGAGACCGGCTGACCCTGCGTGCCCTCCGCAAAACCACACTAAAGGAGTGGAGGGCACGCTGGTTACAGCAACAGCCCTAGTACCCAAGAAATCTGGGTTCAATTCCCACTGGCTCTCCTTGTGACCTTGGGCAAGTCACTTAACCCCCCATTGCCTCAGGTACAAACTTAGATTAAAAGCCCTCTGGAGACAGGGAAATAACTACATACCTTAATGTAACTCTCCTTGGAAAGGTGTGAGCTAAATACAAATTAATAAATAATAATCTCCAGAAACAAGCAGGGATGAGTCTTCACATATAGGTATCGTCGGTACCGACGGAGCCTGCGCGGGAACGCTCCCCAGCGTCCAATCAGAAAGCATCCCACAGCGCCTGCGTGCTGCCTTCCCGCCTTTCCCAACTGTCTCTCCTCAGTTCTTCTTTTCCGCGGAGCCAGCAGGTCGTGTTCCTGTCACCGCAGAAGAACTTCTTTATTTCTTTTGTGTCGCGTCTGCCTTCTTCGACGCTCCATTGGTACCGCCGGTCTTTTTCTTTCTTCTTGTTTAAAAAAAAAAAAAATTCTTTCCGTTTCTTTTCTTCAGGTGTTGCGTTTTGGGCCTTAGGCCCAAAACTTTTTTTCCTTAACATGGAAAAACCTGCCTCAGGATTTAAGAAGTGCACAAAATGTGGTGGTACAATTTCTGTCACCGACACCCATGACTGGTGTCTAAAATGTTTAGGTCCTGACTATTCCATCACAGATTGTATGTCCTGCTCTACGATGTCTAAAAGAGGTCGGCAGAATCGAGCTGCCAAGCTCAGTACCCTGTTTCCCTCTGATGCAGCTTCGGTGGCATCGACGTCTTCCAGGGCTGCTTCTTCCTCACATGGATCTCAGGTAATTAAACATAAATCCAGCCGGTCCTCGAAGGGTAGATCTCCTTCTAATCATCGAGATGCCGCTGGCGTTGCCCTCGAGAATTCTGCACCGGCAAAATTACCCCGGCGGGAGGCTTCGGCCTCTAAAGCATCATCATCGGGGTTCCAGGATGTTCTCAATGGCGTGATCTCGACAGATCTCCTAGTGCCATGCTCTGGGGTACTGGTGGCTTCCACCGGTACTGACTTCCAAGCATTGGCGGCGTCGATGGATCAGAGGATTCTGTCCATAGAACGCAGTCTGGCGACTTTCCTTGTGGCATCGACACCCGTGGTACTGCAACAGACTACCCCACTGGTACCGGCTATAGCATCGCCATCGGTACCGATCCCGGTACCGGCTATAGCATCGCCATCGGTACCGATCCCGGTACCGGTGGCATCGACATCGGTGTCCGCTATGCCGGTACTCTGTCCTCTGAAGCCCTCCGGAACCGATACCCCGGTACCGGTTATTCCCGATGCCGATCCCACTCGGTACGGGTATCGGGCTTTGCAAGAGCATCCGGACAGACGATACTTCGATTCCTCTGAGGACTTGGAGGATTCTGAAGAGTCGGTCGATGCAGTGATGCATCTTCCACAGGAGGAGTCCTCTCCTAAACGAAGGATGTCTCCTCCAGAGGACTTGTCTTTTCAAGACTTCATCAGGGAGGTGGCTCGGGGCCTTTCCATTACGGTGGCCCCTGAGACAGAGCCCAGAGCCAAGGAGTTAGATATGTTACAATATCCTAAAACTCCTAAGGAGGCAGCTACCTTGCCTGTTCATGAGATTTTGTATGATCTCATGTTAAGGATGTGGGAAGCACCTCTGACCTCCTCCCCTCATTCTCCCAGTTTGGATACCATGTATCGTGTCCCTCCTTGTCCTGGGTTCCAAAAAACTCAACTTCCTCACCACTCTATTGTGGTTGAGTCTGCTATGAGAAAGATTAGAAGTGCCAAAAGACATGCCTCCAATCCTCCAGGACGTGAATGTAGAACCCAGGATGCTTTTGGAAGAAGAGTCTTCCAAGCTTCCATGCTTGCTGAGAGAATTAATTCCTATAGTCTTTACATGGGAATGTTCTTAAAAGAAGTCACTGATCATTTGCAGACTTTAAGTCCTTTCGTTTCTGAAGATAAAAGACAGGACTTTCTCACTTGGCTTAAGCATGCCCACGATATCTCCAAATTCTCCAACCGTGCAGCTTTCGACTCCTTTGAATGTGTCAGCAGAGCCTCAGCTATTGCCATAGGTGCACGTAGAATTGCTTGGCTTCAAGCATCTGATTTGGAGATCTGGGTTCAAGATGAATTGGGAAATATCCCTTGTACAGGTGAGAACCTGTTTGGTAAAGATTGGCAAGCAAAAGTCAATCAGATGGATGCTGAAAACTCTGCCTTGTATAGACTATCCAAATCCACAGCTGCTCCTGCTAAGAAAAGGTTGTTCAAGAAAGCACCTTTTTCAAAAAAGGGAAGATTCTATCCTGCTTATGGTCAGCGGGCATCTTCTGCAGCTCAGTTCCCTACCAAACGTCAGCAATCATCCAAACAGAGCAAAGCAAAGGCTGCTAGGCCTCCACCGACCCAGCAACCTCAGCCCCCTCAGGGCCTTTGACTTTCCGCTAGAGAACTTAGCCTTCCTGACTGTGGAAGGACCAGAGCCCTCCACCATTCCAGGAAGGTTATGTCATTTTGCTCCCAGATGGGAGCAAATTACAGCAGAGCATTGGACACTCTCCATCATAAGCGAGGAGTACAAACTTCATTTTTCAAGCTTGCCCCCTCACACAAGAGTGCACCAGTTCAATTCTCCAACCTCCCTCCTCAGCCTGTTGGGGCAGGAGGTTGCCACTCTTCTCACCCAGGGGGCAATAGAGGAAGTGCCTCTTCAACAACAGGGCACAGGTTTCTACTCCCCCTATTTTCTTATTCCAAAGAAAACAGGGGGCTTCAGACCCATCTTAGATCTCAGAGTTGAACAGATTCCTAGTCGAGGAAAAATTCAAGATGGTTTCTCTGGGAACTCTGCTGCCATACCTTCAGAGTCAGGATTGGCTTTGTTCTCTAGATCTCAAGGATGCGTACACTCATGTTCTCATCCATCCAACTCACAGAAGGTTCCTTGGGTTCCTTTTTCAAGAGAAGCACTATTAATACAGAGTGCTCCCTTTTGGTCTGGCCTCTGCACCAAGGGTGTTCACGAAATGCATGGCAGTGGTAGCTGCTTTTCTGCGCACCCTGGAAATATTTGTCTTCCCTTATCTGGACGACTGGCTCATTCGAGCTCCCACTCAGTCAGAGGCCAAGAGTTCTCTAACCTGCACAATGCGTATCCTTCAGTATTTAGGGCTGGTAATAAACATCCCAAAATCCAATTTGATCCCTACTCAGTCCCTGGAGTTTATAGGGGTGTTGCTGGATACCATAAGGGCAAGGGCCTATCTCCCCCAGGCCCGTTGCCTTCGCTTGGTGCAGTTAGCTTCTCAAGCAGAGTTGAAGCCCCTCCTAACTGCTCGAGAGATGTTACAGTTGCTAGGCCACATGGCATCCACCGTGCATGTGGTACCATATGCTCGCCTTCACATGAGGGCAGCTCAGTGGACTTTATCCACCCAATGGACCCAGGCATTAGACTGCCTGTCAGACAAAATAGCAAACACAAGTCGCCTCATTTTGTCCCTCCAGTGGTGGAAGTCCCCTCAAAACCTGTTGCTGGGGTCCCCCTTTCAGCAGTCTCTACCCCAAGCAACTCTTACAACAGATGCTTCTCCAATGGGGTGGGGAGCTCATCTGCCAGACCTCTCCACCCAGGGCATCTGGTCCCCACAGGAGAGTTGTCTACATATCAATCTCTTGGAACTCAGAGCACTCTTCCTTGCTCTGCAGGTGTTCCACACCCTGCTCAGCTACAAGACAGTCCTCATCCACACGGACAATCAGGTAGCCATGTTCTGTGTGAACAAGCAGGGAGGGACTGGCTTTCTGTCGCTTTGCAACGAAGCTTTGCGACTGTGGGCCCTCGCCAGAGAGCATCACATTCATCTTCTGGCAGTTTATCTTCCAGGCATTCAAAACTCTTGGGCAGACAGGCTCAGTCGAGTTCTGCTTCCACACGAGTGGTCCCTACATGTGGACCAGGTGTCCAAGATTTTTCAAATTTGGGGAACCCCGGACATAGTCCTCTTTGCAAGTCCGTGGAATGCCACACTTCCCCGGTTCTGTTCCAGAACTCCGGCTCAGGGGGCTCAGGCAAGGGATGCTTTTCTCCTTCACTGGGGTCAAGACTTCCTGTATGCCTTTCCACCCATTCCCCTAATTCCAAAAACCCTGTTCAAGCTTGTCAGACGGCTGCCTAGGGTGAGAACTTACACAATCTTGACGATGCATATATTCATATGATTCTTGCAAGGTATTGTGGGTATTGTAGTTCATTCACTCCCAAACACAGCTGATGACAATAATTTGAGTTGTGAAACGAAGTGGTAAGATCAATAAAATACTTCTTTTATTGATGGGGTTTAATTCACCCAGCACATGTATGCTTGATAGCACTATAAATGAGGTTACTTGCTTGCAGTGTTTAAAAATGGATAACAAAAAGTCACAAAGTAAACCAGAAACAACCTTCAGCTTGTCAGGCAATTAGCTAATGTTTTCTTAGCAAATAATTACCAAATACAAAGGCACAAAGAAAAGAATAAACTTTGCTGGTTAGGTTAACTTCTGCTTATTTTCCACGCAGATCTCAGCAGTGATTCTCCCTTGCTCACCCACACAATCAGGTGCAGCCCTAATTACTACCAATGAACCAGCTGAAAGCCTTTAGCTGGCTGGCTGCTACTGTGTGAGCCCAAATCCTGCTTTAAGAGCTGTTTGCAGTGGAAATAAAGAACAAAGTTAGGTTTCTTTGTGATGGCTGATGTGTTTGCTCAGAGAAAGCTAGCAATAGCATTTAGATAGAGAACAGTCCATATAAACTGTACTTTCATCTGCTGTATCAATCAGCATAGGGTCATTATCATACATTGGCACAGACGAGTCTTTCATTAAGGCACTATCATGAGAATGCTCATTCCCTTGCTGCCATTCTCTATTATAGATAGGGTCTGGATCAGTGTTCATACCTGAGCCTCTCCTGCTATCACTATTCCTCTCTGTATAGCCTGGCCAATATGTAATCCAATTCTGATGTCCAGCCTTCCAATCTTGATCCCTGGACACTGGATCTCCTCTCACATACCTTCTGGCCTTGGTCTGAAAGTCCCTTCCACATGCAGTCTTCTCTCTTCCAGGTAGCCACTGGTGATTCCTATCTCTGCCACTCCATTCCTCTGGCTGAATCCAGTCCAATGGACTCTGCTGGCTTTTGGAATACCTCCCAGTATGAGTACTGCCTTGGAATCTCCCAGACCTTCCAATGGCCTTTCTTCTCTTCCTTCCAGAGAGTTTCCTTCTCTCTCTATCTGCTTGGCTTGGCTTGGCTTCTGTTTCTCCAGGTGATACTGGTGCTTGTAGCCGTTGCTGAAGCTCTCCCCTCTGTATCTCTTCCTGAAGCTGTTCTTGAAACTTTCCCTGAAGCTGTTATCTGAAGAATAATCTCTATTCTTATTCTTTCCTAATGTGTGCTGCTCCCTAACACAGCGCAGCAGTCTTGAATCAGGCCCTGCCCTTTGAGATGAGTGCTTAGGGATTACCTCATAGCTCTCTTGATTGCACACACATTTCCTCACTTCAGCCCCTCTCATGGCTGCTGGAAACCTGGTGCATTCTGGGACTGGTAGTCTTTTATGTGAAAACTCTGTTTTCTCACTCCTACCAGAACTGACAGGTTGCTTGTTCAGAGTCACATCATCTTTTCTATAGCTCCTACCTGAGCTATGATAAGCTTCCTTATCACAAGCTTCAGAGAGACAGAGGCCACATGATTCTCATAGCTCCTCATTGGCCACGGCAAGTGTGGTACCCTCTGCTTCTATATATCTCTCAAGCTCCCTCCCTGGAGTTAGGGTCTGCTCCAGATCTCCTTTCTCAAGAGGACTGGAAGTTGTGGCATCCCAATCCCCAGTCTCTGCATCTCAGGGCTTGGTTGCTGAAGGCCTAGATCTCCAAGATCTTCATCTTTCTCAACAGGTGAAAGATGTTCTTTATGCTTCCAGAAAACCTTCCACTAGACATTCTTATGCTTTCAAGTGGAAGAGGTTTACTATCTGGTGCACTGGGAAGGGTCTTAACCCCCTTGCCACACCCCTCGAATCTTTGCTGGAGTATCTCCTCCATCTGTCTAATGCAGGCCTTAAAACTAACTCAGTAAGGGTCCATTTGAGTGCTGTTGCAGCTTCCCTTAAGCCTCTGAATGGACAACCTGTTTCCTCTCATCCTCTTGTAGCAAGGTTCATGAGAGGCCTTCTTTTAACAAAGCCTCCCATTAGACCACCTCCGGTGGCTTGGGCCTTGAACCTGGTTCTTGGTCAGCTTATGAAGCCGCCTTTTGAACCTTTAGCTACCACCTCCTGGAAATACCTTTCTTGGAAAGTTATCTTTCTTATTGCAATCACATCAGCACGTCGTATTAGTGAATTGCAAGCACTCATAGCTAATCCACCTTACACAAGGTTCCATCATGACAAGGTAGTCCTTAGGACTCATCCACATTTTATGCCTAAGGTGGTCCCGCTCTTTCACCTCAACCAGGAGGTCTACCTACCTGTCTTTTTTCCAGGGCCTCATGCATCAAGTGCAGAGAGGAATCTTCATACCCTGGACTGTAAAAGAGCTCTGGCTTTTTATTTACAAAGGACACAGCAACATAGAAAATCCTCTCAGCTCTTTGTTGCCTTTGATCCTTCTCATTTGGAACTACCAGTCTCCAAGAGAACACTGTCTAACTGGATTGCCCAGTGTATTTCATTCGCCTATCAGAGTAAGAACATTTCTCTGGAGGGCCATGTCACAGCTCACAATGTGAGGGCCATGGCCGCCTCAATGGCTCATCTGAACTCTGTGTCTATTGGTGACATCTGTCGAGCAGCCACTTGGGCCTCGGTTCATACCTTCACAGCCCATTACTGCTTGGACAAGGACTCCCGCCGGGATGCCTTGTTTGGTCAGGCTGTTCTCAAACACCTGTTCCATACTTAATCAACTCCTACCCACCATCCCTGATGGGATGCCAGAGATCCATGGGGGGAAGTGGAGCCCTGTCCTAGGGACACACAACGTTTGGGGTCTCTCCCTGGCATCTAAAGCTAGGGAGTCCCCATATGTGAAGACTCATTCCTGCTTGTTCCTGGAGATAGCACAGTTACTTACCTGTAACAGGTGATCTCTGGGAACAGCAGGAATAAGTCTTCACAACCCGCCCACCTCCCCTGGGAGTTGTATCTCTCTATCTATCTTTCCTTTCCCTCTCTCTCTCTCTCTTTGTCTCAGCTTTAAAGCCTAACTGAGGAGAGACAGTTGGAAAAGGCGGGAAGGCAGCACGCAGGCGCTGTGTGATGCTCCCAAAAGCTTTCTGATTGGACGCTGGGGAGCGTTCCTGCGCAGGCTCCGTCGGTACCGGCGATACCCATATGTGAAAACTTATTCCTGCTGTTCCCAGAGATCACCTGTTACAGGTAAGTAACTGTGCTATTCAACCATGAAGTCCTATTGTGCTCCTAAAATACAAACCGAGGTCCACCGCACCCTCTACCAGTACCAAACCAGAAATCTAGGCTCCCTGTCAACATCCTTAACACCAGTAAGGGCAGATACTGAACAAATGATTCCCACTGGCACTCCTTGTGGCCTTGGGCAAGTCACTTAAACCTCCATTGCCTCAGAAAAATCTAAGTTATCAATGTCCCTGTTTAATGTACATTGCCAAGTTTAAGTTACAATGTAAATTGCTTTGAATGAAATGATAAAGTGGTATAAAAAAATCCACCCTGATAGATAGATAGATAAATAAATATGAAACATAGAGTCCATCTAGGACTGAAACATGGAACTATGAAGAACTCTAAAACTCAATCAAGGAGTCCTATATATACCAACCATGGAGCCTCAAGGTGTAACACATCAAAAAAGGAAGCCTATATAGCCTGCTTCCACCAGAACCTTTACAAATGAGGCTCAACTGAACCCCTATGACGCCTAGCAAACCATCAGAAGATCCTATAAAGGAGTACTGTGAGAACCAGGGAACGCCAATGGTCCGGCTCCTTTTCAAGTCTGGCATCCCATTCAGAAGAGAGTCCAATGATTAACCCTCTTCCAGGATCATAGCACGCCAGGCAGAGATACAAGCGCTAACGTCTGCATCTTACCTTCAAAAAAGGACAACACTGCCTTCTGCCTTCACCTTGAAAGCCACGCTAGCATCTAACCAAGCATCACTTGCCCCGTCACCAAAATGTCAGAGTGAAAAGAACTCCAAGGAATGAAAAACCTGTTTCCTTGTCCAAACACATCAAGGCATTCCTACTTGACCTAAACCAGCAAGGTATAAAATCTGTGCCCCAAGTCAGCCGCTATGACTCCAGGCAAATAGGCTTTCTCTTTCAGAATCCAGCTCTCTTCAAGGGGTAAATAAAAAAGTAGAATTAGCTGCCTCCCTCTTGAGAAAAAGACGCTAAGGGTGGAGTGCATCCCATATCGGCCATAGGAAAAGAAGCTACTGGCCTTGATTAAGGCCTACAGATACTGGAAGAATTGAGAACTGCATGAATGCAGATCAAAACCTCTCATTATCAGCTGATTCCTATGAACGAAAGGCTAGGCAATCAACTTTCTTCCTTCCTTCCTGACATCCTAGACCATCTTAACATATAATATGTCTTCTGTGTGACAGTGCTGATGCCAATAGGGAATACTTGATTCTTGAGCAACTCTGCTTTGAATTCCTTCCAATAGAAGACTGTCCTGAGGGCCTTAAAACTGAATGGGCCATGCTGTTTCCCGCTCACCATACCACCAACAAATGATCAGAAATGCTCAGAGCTGGCCTCACCAGGACATTCAAAGCTAAACAATAGATTCTTATAGCCACAGGCTGCTTAAGACTTAAGGTTTGCCGAGGGTGCCAACTCTGAATATGCTTGAAACAGCCATGCCCTTAAAAATACTGAGATTCCAAGTTTAGCAAGGATGACACCAAAAACAGCACATTACATACTGCATGTCTGACAGAGCTCACTAAATCCTGCTTGCTGAGCCAAGAAAACTTCCATTCATTATTCCCAGCTATTACAGCCACCAAACATGAGGGCTTTGAGGAATTAATAAAGCCACTAATGCAAAAGGAAAGAATTCAAGTAAAATAAAATGCAGTTCATCCCCTCAGAATAGATACTCATTGTGTTCTCCAAACACTAGAGGGGGAGAGAGGGCAAAAAGGGTCTCTACAGGCCCCCTTGCCTGATGCTGCACTGTTTCCTCATACTTAAACCATTTGACTATTAAACACCTGGAGCTCTAACCACAAGTGAGCTAGCTAGCTGATGAACATTTGAGGCCTTTAACAGCCCCTCCAATTGATTGGTAACTGCTATCTTTGTGAATGATGAGTTCCAGTCAGCATACCTGAAAGGGAGAGGCTCAGCCGGCAGAGCAGTGGCCTACTGTGAAGAAGCACATATGATGGCTTTTCCCACTCAAATACCTCGTAGAGCTCCTCCAATCAATAGTTATTACCCTACCCTGACTTGCGGTCGTGGCCGGGGACACAAGCTCCCTCCACAGCCCTCTTCAGCTAACAACCCTGACACTGACATCTGCCTTTGCTGCGGCCACCACATCAGGCAATTGCAGCAATCCTGTTACCCACATAAGTTGTGCTATGTCAGGCACAGCAAACGTGGGAGACTGTGCTTGATCACCATCCCCCAAGAGCTGTCTCAGCAGCAGGCCATGAGAAATCCTTTTCATCCTGCCGTGCCATGTCAGGGATAGAGACTGTGGAAACCTGTATACCATTTACCCCCCCCCCCCAAGCCACCACTCACCTTTATAGCCAGTGGCCTAGGCTGCCCAGAACTCCTGCACTGAGTCAGCCAAGGCCCTGGTGAACTGTACTTTTTTTTTTTTTACTTAAAAGTGCTACCAGCAAAAATTCCTCTCCTGGCTGCCTCTCAAAAAAATAGAGAGAACCCAAGGAAGCACCTCACCATTTTGTGAAGATGGCCAGGTCAAGAGCCCACTGAGGGGGGAGGGAGAGGGACCTGGTACCACTGGGTTCTGTACCCCAAGCATATCGACACACTCTTTTTTTCTTTCTTTTTGTTTCTTCTGAGGGGAAATAGATGGGTGCGGGAAGGGGGAAGGATCTGGTACCAATGGATTCTGCACCCCAGGCCATTGTAGGTAGTAACTGCTGTCTTATGCCCATCACGCCAAGAAACCTCATTAGTAAAGTCTCTCTCATCCAGTTTAGATTGTGCAGGTTTTAGGCAACCTCTGTCTTCTGGAGACTGAGAAATATTGGTGAGAGGAGGAATGCACAGGATCCTTTTACCGCGACATCATCAAATCAGTGATTCCTAGTCACCATCTGCTAGTAGGAAGACATAAACCCACGCATCTGGACTGGACTGAAGGGGCGATGAGGAATACTAAATTATAAATAGAGGGAAATAGACTTTTAAAGGCAAAAACTGCCACTACAGATCCACCACCTTTTTCGATAGATTGGGTTGGCAGACAATAGAAAACATGATACTCTCCCTCCTCCTTTTTTCTTCTCTGAATGACTAGAGGCAAAAAAGCACATAGGAAGCCTCCAATCTGTCTTCAGTAAGTAGGTTTCTTGAACAAAACAAATAGAGGCCTTAAGTCTCACAACCTCTCTCAGCAAAGATTGTGTCTTAAAAGACATGTTGAGGCCTTTGGCATTTATGGAAAAAGAAGGTAACATTGCAGACTGCAGAAAATTTTTCATGGAGCTCTATTATCATAACAATTGTTATGGAGTGGAGTAGTAGCCTAGTGGTTAGGGCAGCAACCTGACTCTCCTCGTGGCCTTGAGCAAATCACTTAATCCTCCTCTGCCTCAGTTACAACCTTACGGAAATCGATGCACAGCCGTTAAGAACCCATAACGCCACGTTTAAGCACACTTTACGAACCTTTTGAATGCCGAAAACAGACGGAAACATAGAAAAACTAGCACCCAATTAATGCCACGCATATGTAAATGTATTTTAATCTACTGCACATAATAGTCTGGTATGCACATCATGGCTACGCCCGATGCAGAGACAGGTGTAGAGGATTTTGCAACCAGCCATAGCTCCAAAGTTTTTACTGCAGGGTCTGAGGTGACTTAAACATCTAACTCATACCCCCAATAGTATTTTGATGGCACTGGGTGCTTTCCCCGGTGCCTAGATCATCTTCTCCTCAGATGATCAGGCATTGTGAAAAGCCCCCGATACCATCAAAACAATATCGGGGGCCAGTGCCCAACAAAAGAGAATCCCTGGTGGCCCAGAGGCCCCATTCCCCCCTCTCCCAACAGTATTTTGATGGCATTGGGGGTGATCGTGAAAAGGCTCCGGTGCCATCAAAACACTTGCGGGGGCCAGTTCCCCAACAGAAAGCAAGTACCTGGTGGTCTAGTGGCCCCTTTACTCCCCCCCCCCCCACAAAATAAAATAAAATAAAATTACCTGGTGGTCTAGCGGCCCCTAAATCCAAACCCCCCCCCCCCCGGTACCACTCAGAGCGGGAGCACATAGGCAACACTGCCTATTTTAAGGTAGAGGAGGTTGGATTTTAGGGGCTGCTAGACCACCAGGTGATTTTATTTTACTTTGAGGTGGGGGTGGGGGTACAGGGGCCACTAGACTACCAGGTTATATTCTTTTAGTGGGGGGTGCAGGGGCCACTAGACCACCAGGTGACTTGTTTTATTTTACTTTGGGTTGGGGGTGAGGGATGACAGGACCCACTAGACCACCAGGTTATATTCTTTTAGTGGGGGGTGGGAGTACAGGGGCCACTAGACCACCAGATAGGTACTTTATGTTGGGGCACTGGCCCCCGACAGTGTTTTGATGGCATCAGGGACATTTCCTGATACCGTGATCATCCCCATTGTCATCAAAATATTGTCGAGGTGGGGAAAGGGGCCACCAGAGATGCTCTTATTGTCAGGGCACTGGCCCCTGACAGTATTTGGATGGCATCGGGGGCTTTTCCTGATGCTGCGATTGTCCCCAGTGCCATCAAAATACTGTCAGGGCTGATATGCAAATTAGTCACATGGTGCCTGGAGAGCAAGACTTCTTGTGCACGTGTTTGGTTTGCTCTCCCAGTTTCACGCTGTGATGGGTCATTTACATGTGCATGGTTACCGCAGCGTTCCTTTGCATACCCTATCTTTCCTGCATTGCACGTTAAAATGTGTGTATTGTCGAGAATGTAAAAAGTCGATCCAGTGTGTGTCTAGCTCCAGCTTTCTACATCAGCCTGTTAGACTGTAAGCCCTCCAGGGCCAGGGAAATACCTACAGTACCTGATTGTAACCTGCCTTGATCTACTTCTGGAAAGGCGTATGTGAGCTAAATATTGCTAAATAAAAGAAAAGTAAAAATAAATAATAACAAGCCTCATGCAGTCCAAACAATTCCCTCTTCCCATCCCTATCCCCATCCCTCTCTAGAATCTCATCTTCCCATCCTCCAGCTCTTAATTGGCCTGCCATCCTCTCCCCTCAGACCATCTCTTGGAGAAAATGTTGAGAACACCCCCCCCCCAGCAGTCTACTCATTCATTCATGCATCCATACCCCCTCTGCAATGTTAAACAATACATCCTTTCACCCCCATGCATTCCCACCATATTAAGGTTACCAGATTTTTTTGGAGGCAAATCTAGGACACTTACTTAGAATGTGTGTGTGTGGGGGGGGGGGGGATGGAGGAGAGGGGTGTTCTATGCAAGGCCGGACCTTAAAACTCACCAAATTCAGAAAGATCCAGAACATCTATTCATTCTAACGTTTTAATCTGCTTGGGCTCCAACAATAAACTGAATGTAAGCATTCTGGCTGTATGTCTCTGGGACCCCGAAAGGACTAACATAACCAACTTCAAAACCACTATGAAATGCAGTAGAGAAGAGACTCCTACTTGCTTGAAAAGAAGAAAAGTGTGCTGACTCTGCACATTTGAGTAGATATTCTTCAGCGGAGGTTCTGTCCACCTCCCTGTTCAGTGACAGTCCAGCTGCAAAGGAACGGTGCCAGAAATTAGTCAAACTTTTGTGTAGCTCCTTGGAAAATCCTGAGCCAAAGTATAGCCATCTTTACAATGCTTGCACAGATCTGATGTGAAGGTGTCTTTCATAACCCCATCCAAAGTGCATGAGAAGGGGGAAACAAATCTCTGCTGAAGTTTATTAAGGGTACTCCCAAAACACAAACTTGCACATTTGTTTCTAGCTCAATCTACTCCAACAAAAAGACAACATTAGGATACTATGGCTGAAATGTTTCGACCACTGTTAAGTGTAGATCCAGCAGCACAAGTATATAGTACAGATTATCTGCAGCATACTGCACTGATAGCATAGGTACAGTGCAGAACTTCTCTTGCTTAACAGTTGAGCTTCAGTCCTTCCCTGAGCAGCGGCTGGCTGCCCATCCTCTGATGTCCACTCATCCTGTTTATGATGATAGGCAATTCTGCACTAACTGCACCTTCCAGAACAACTTCATTTGTTCCTATAAAAGATGTTCAGTAACTCTAAGGGGTATTAAAAGGACTTACCAACCGTTTGGTATCAAAACCCAGTGCAATGCCATTGTAGTCCACTAGCCTAAATCCTGCTGAGAGAGACATTCACGCTTCCAAATATCCAATTGAATTCAGAACTTTAAGGAGGCCATTCATTGCCATGTTTTTCTCCATGCCCTTAAATCTCATAAAGTGTGAGATTCATATCTCATCCTTCTGAATTTTCTTTGGAAGCAAATGAGTACTCTACAAAGATTTCATCTGATCTGTCCCCTTCTCCAGGAAGGAATGAGCCTCCTTATAAGGATTTCTCTTATCCAAGATTTATTGTTCAACATATAGCAAGAGAAATATCCCACCTGCTTTAGCAAGAAGCAGTTTATTTCCTTTTACTTTCATCACATGCCCCCTTGTTTCAGAGCTTCCTTTCATGTGTGGATGTCTTCTTGCTCTTTAGGTTCATAGAGGCCCTAAAGACTACTATTGCTATACCAATTCATGGCCCCTTTCAAGAACAGCAGCTTTGAATGTGGCAGACTCCAGCCACCAATTAGCCTGCCTCCAAAAAGATGAATGTGAAATATAAAAGTGCAACCAGCTCCAAGTGTCAATAAAGACCAGCTTACTCACTCTTTTGCAGTTGAGATGGCCATGCAGAAAGCAAGAAATTGGAAAGAGTTCAAAGACATGCCTCCTGCCAAAGATCTAGGCTCTTGGACTATTTGACTCACCAGATTATTCAACCATTACTAATTGCCTACTTGATATGAGCAACTGGCTGGCATCCAACAACCTCCAAGTCAACTTCAAGAAATCAGAAGCTCTGTTCATAACATGGGACCCATAATTTACGTCCCCCCTCTGCAATAACCATAGCGAACACTTTAATCACAGTAAAGGAGCAAGTTCTATACTTGGGAATTATCATTGACCGCTTCCTAAACCTACAAGCCCATATTAACAAAACCTCCCAAAATGCATTCCAAAAGCTTGCCATTATCAGAAGACTAAAGTCCCCTCATCAGTCAAGAACATTTTCGTACAGTCTGTCATATGCTCATAACCCCAATTCTGGATTATTGTAACTCTCTCTATCATGGCCTACCAGCACAGACTATCCGTCCCTTTCAATTGGCACAGAACACGGCTGCCGCATAATCACAGGATTACCTAAACATGATCACATAACTCCAATACTATTTCAGCTCCATTAGCTTCCAATCCCCTCACGTGCTAAGTACAAAACTGCTCTTATGATCTTCAAGGTAAGAAGCGACTTGTCAGCAGCTCTACATGATCTCATATGTACAAACTCAAGCAGCAGACCTGAGAGGCAGAACACACCATACCGACCTCCAGCTCCTACACTAAAGTGAAAAACTCCACCACAAAGAGAGCCCTTTCCATAGCTGCTCCCACCACCTTGAACACTCTGCCTGAAAACATCAGAGCAACGAAGGACTTAAAGGACTTCAGAAAGCTTCTCAAGACTTTTCTATGAACCGATCACTTCAAAGACAATATCTAGTCCTTCCCTCCCATGCCAATTCCACAGATAACCCTGTCCATGTTGCTATGTATATAAGTTCTGCCCCCGGGCACTTCCCGCATGCCACCCTTACCTGATATTTACAATGTGTTCTATGTAATATGTTGAGTTCTGTGTAAATCGCTTTGATTGTAAGATAAGGCGGTATAAAAATCCTGTTAAATACATAAATAAATAAATAAAAGGTTTTCTAGGGGCAATGTTATCTGCCCACGTTGCAGCTTATGAACTTTGTGGTGCAATATATGCATGCCATCTTCCAAGCCTGTCCTTTCAAGAACAGACTGAGCTGGCGGCTATTTTAGCAGACACGGATGAGCATGGAACCTATCTGATCTGTATCGTTGTGGTCAACATTATTGGTACCCTTGCATTTTAGGTATTTTGTGTACAATATCTTGAGAAATAATTGGTAATATTCCAACTGTATGTCCTCATACTCTTTTAATAGTATGTTCAAAAGTATACAACAAAAAAAGATGTCTGGGCAATTTAGTTGTAATAATTTCTGAGAAAAAAAAACAAGATATGACCTGAACAGGATTAATAGCACTCTTCACTAATATTTGGTTGCACAAGCCTTGGCAGTGATGACAGCCTCCAAACCAGTGCTTATCAAAATATTTTCAGTGTGACCCTCATTTTAGCAGCTGAAAATTCCTGTGACCCCAGATAATAATAAAATAAAATTATCATTCAAATAACAAATATAAACATATAAATATGTTTATATTTATGCCTTTTCAAGTAATCATCTGATGTACTCAACTGACCTGATACAGGCTTGGAAGTTATGAAATAGCTTCTTGAACATATGCAGTGTGGGGGCTGAGCGTCTGGAGGTAGTATGTGTGTGTGGGGGGGGAGTTGAATGTCTTGGGGCAGTGTGTGTGTGTATTTGCGTGGGGACTCATTTTCTGGGAGCATTATATGTGCATGGCTGTGGGTGCTAAGATACCGGGTGCAGTGTGTGTGTGTATCTGAAGCTGAAGAAAGCACAGCCTGATAGTGCGTTTTGAGGTCTCCTCCCAAATTTTTGCCTTGAGCTAAGCTCCATCCATATCTAGCACTGGCAGATGTGCATTCCAAAAGCTCACATATTCCAATCACTAAATAGAAAATAAAATTATGCTTTTATCTTGTTTTCTAGTCATTTTATTTTTCTAATCGTGTTGGTCCCAGGGTCTGGTTTCTGCCTTCTCTTAACTCTTATTTCCAGTGTCATTTGTCTATTTGCCATTTCTTCTCTCGCCTCCTGTCTTCACTTCATCACTTATATCAATCTATAATACTGATCTTTTCAGTTTTCTTCCTTCTCCTGCTTTTCACTGTGTTTGCCCACAACCTTTCATCACTCTTTGTCATTCAGCTCTCCCATCCCCATCTCTCTCTCCTTCCCAAGCCTCTTATTGCCCTCTCTTTCACTAACTCTCCTCTGTCTCTCCTCCATGTGTCCTGCATCACCCTTTTCACCATCCCCATCCAGGGCTTCTTTATCTTTCCCATGTTCAGTATCTCCTGTCTGCCTCCCGCATCTCCCACATATGTTCAGCATCTCTTTTGTCTCCCTAGTCCCCCCATGCCCACCATTTCTTCTGTCTCCCTCCCTCTCATGTCCAGTATCTCCTCTTTCTGTCTCCCTAGGCTCACCCCTAATGTTCATCAATCTCCGGGAATAAGCAGGAAGTCGATCCTCGCATATGGGTGACGTCGGCACTGACGTAGCCCTCATGGAAGCCTTTGGGAGATGCCACCATGCATGCGTGGTCCCCTTCCCACACAAGGGTGCCATCTTGCTCAGTCTCCTTTTTTCAACGGAGCACTTAAGACGTCGTCTGGCTTGTCCCAGGAAAAAGTTGATTTTTTTCTCTCTCCGAGTTTCACACTCTCCTCCGGTATAGCACCGGTACTCTTCCTGCCTACCGACCTCGGTGCCTCAGCATTGGGTTCGATTTATTTTTTGTAGCCTTTTGTCATTTTCTTTTTCTGGCATCTTCACGCCTTTTTTTCCCGCTGGCAGCCCGAAGAGTCTTTGACCTCGCAGGGGTACATTTTTCCCCCATGGCTACCAGAAGCTTTAAGAAATGTGATTGGTGCTCTAAAATCATGTCCATTACAGGGAAAAACTTCCATATGCTGACTTGCGCTGAAGGGGCACCAAAGGAGCGGAACCTGCCCCTTTGGTCACGCCCCTTCGGGCATGCGACCGTGTCCCGCGGTGGGGCTAGAGAACTTTTAGTCCTCCCAAACTTCACCAGCCAGTCAGCATAGGTCTCGCAGATACCAGAAACCAATAGACAGCCAGGAAATAAGTTGAAGGAAAGGGGAATACCTCGGCGTCCTGCAGTGGGGCTAGAGAACTTATAGCCCTCCCAAACTGCATCAGCCAGCCAACACAGGTCTCGCAAGTACCAGAAACCAATAGGCAGCCAGGAAATAAGTTGAAGGAAAGGGAAACACCTCCGAATTTGGCCCCCTTCAATCTTCCGTTTGAGGTGGAGGATATCGCAAGGTCTCTACTAGGAAGGCTTATGCCCTCAAGTGGGGCAGGTTCTCTGTTTGGTGCGCCAATCACGGAGCTGACCCTTTCTCCTGTCCTGTGGCTCTAGTGTTACAGTACCTTCTCCACCTCTCTCAGTCTGGGCTCAAGTCGAACTCCATCCGGGTGCACCTCAGTGCCTTGGCAGCGCACCACCATCTGGTGGATGGTAAGCCCCTCTCGGTCCAGCTGTTGGTGATCCGTTTTCTTCGGGGCCTGATCTTATCGAAGCCCCCGGTTCACCCTCCGGCAACCGAATGGGACCTCAACGTGATGTTGGGGCAGCTCACTCACCCACCCTTCGAACCTCTGGCTACCTGCCACCTCCGCTACCTCTCTTGGATGGTGGTTTTCCTGGTCGCACTTACCTCCGCTTGCAGAGTTAGCAAGCTCCAGACCCTTGTGGCGGAGGCGCCCTATGCCAGGTTTTGCAAGAATAGAGTGGTGCTTCGCATGCACCCCAAATTCCTGCCGAAGGTGGTATCACCCTTCCATCTCAACCAGGAAGTGGTGCTCCCTACCTTCTTTCCAAGACCTCACTCCAGTCGGGCAGTGACGGTCCTTCACACCTTGGACTGTAAGAGGGCTTTGTCCTTCTATATCCAACTCTTATGGTCACGACCCCAGTAGGCTGGGTGAGGCGGTGACCAAGCGTACGCTGTCCACATGGGTGGAGGACTGTATCACCCTCGCTTATGAGCAGGCGAATCTCCTGCTGGAAGGCTGCGTCACAGCGCACCATGTCAAGGCCATGGCGGCCTCGGTGGCAAACTTGCGCTCTGTCCCGATGGTGGACATCTGCCGGCCGCCACCTGGTCTTTCCATACCTTCGCAGCCCATTACTGCCTGGAAAGAAAGTCCTGACGGGACAGTGCCTTCGGCAAGGCTGTGCTCCGTAACCTTTTTGGGGTTAAGGGCAATTCCTACCCTCTGACCCTCTGTGTTCAGGCTACCGGAGTGCTGGTTCATCGGGCACAGGGGTCTTACTGTGGTCTGTGTACATGAGCTAATTGCTGCTGCTTGTGGCTCCCCATGAGGGGAGCCCCTATTTTTGCTATGGGCTTTCGGTAGCCTGTATCTGGGGAGTCCCATATGTGAGGACTGACTTCCTGCTTGTTCCCGGAGAAAGCATAGTTACTCACCTGTAACAGGTGTTCTCCGGGGTCAGCAGGAATCAGTACTCCCAACCCTTCCTCCTCCCCTTGGAGTTGCTCCTTTTCCATCTTTTAGTTTTGCCGTCTTTTAGCTATGTCATCTGACTGAGCAAGATGGCACCCTTGTGCTTTGAAGGGACCACACATGTGTGGTGGCATCTCCCAAAGGCTTTCTTTGAAAGCTGGGGGTATGCTTTCGCAAGGGCTCCATCAGTGCCGCCGTCACCCATATGTGGGGACTGATTCCTGCTGTCCCATGAGAACACCTATTACAGGTGAGTAACTATGCTTTTCCTGTCAGTCTCACCAGTACTTGTGTACACTCTGGAGGAGAGGAGAGACAAGGGAGATATGATTCAGACCTTTAAATACTTAGAGTATTAATGAACAAACAAACCCCTTCCAAAGACGGGGAAGCTGTAAAACTAGAGGGCATAACATGAAGCTGCAAGGGGATAAACTGAAAGACAATGTCAGGACATACTTTTTCACTGAAAGGGTGTTGGATGCTTGGCATGCCCACCCGATTGAAGTGGCGGGGGCAAATACAATATCAGAATTCAAAATGGCATGGGACAGATACAGTGATCCCTTTGTAGCAACAAGATAAAATCAAAATAAACATAACTATCTCTTATATCTCAACAAGTAGGGGTGACCTACAATGAGCGATGGGTACACCCCTAAACAAAGGCTTGGTGAGGATTGACCTGCACGGAACAGCAGGCGCACCTACTCTTGCCGCCTTGCTGGGCAGACTAGATGTACCATATTGGTCTTTATCTGCCATCATATGCTATGTTACATATGAATGGTTAAGGAGAGGTGAACTGAAACCAAATGATGAAAGATTGATATTTGCAGCCCAAGACAGCGTATTATGGACGAGATGGTTTGCGGTGAGCACTGAAAAAACTAACAAAACAGGCATATGCCGATTCTGTAAGAAAGAGCTGGTAACAGTGATGCACCTTATAGCAGGCTGTGAAGTTCTGATGGTGGAAGATTACTATACAGAAAGGCACAACAAAGTAGCATGCCTCCTCCATTGAAAACTCTGAAAACACTACAGCATCACTGTCCCTGAAAAGCACTGGGATCATGACCCTAAGAGAATAACAGAGAATGAAGAGGTTCTGATCACCTGGGACATTCCCATTCCAACGGATAAGAAACTGGATGTGAGGAAACCTGACATAGTGGTAAAGGAGAAGAACACCAGGACGGCATTGATAATAGAAGTGTCGGTACCGAGTGATTATCCTGTGAATCGCTTGGAGAGACAGAAGATCCTGAAGTACCAAGAAATGCAGTCGGAGACGAAGAAAATGTGACAGAAAGATATAGAAATCTTTCCCATTGAACTTGGAGCGACAGGCTTGATAAAGAAGAATTTCCAAGCACATTTTGACAAACTTTGCATACTTGTTACATCTTATGAACTCCAAAAGGAAGCTGTCTTTGACACGATGCAAGTACTATGCCGAGCATTAGCAGTAAATTTGAGAGTGAGATCATACTCCACATACCCTGGCTTAGAACTGAGGTTCACGACTGTCATGGAGAAACTGCCCGGTGTATCTCCCGGGCGAACTCGGTCTCCTTGCAGACAGACTCAGCCATATCCTATGTCCACACGAGTGGACCCTAAATCAAGAAACGACATCCTGGATCTTCCACATGTGGGAGACCCCACTCATAAATCTGTTCGCCACTCAGGAGAACACACAACGTCCTCTGTTCTGCTCATGGCTTCCCTAGCTGCTCCAATAGGTGATGGATGCTTTCCTTCTCCATTGGGTACAAGGTCTACTCTATGCATTCCTGCAAACCTCCTTGATACCTCTGTTCAAATTACAGGCCGACAAAGGCTCCTTGATCCTCATAGCCCCTTATTGGCCCCATCAGCCGTGGTTTCATCTGCTGCAGTCACTAGCACAGACTCAGCCTCTCAGCCTGGGACACCCGCCCAACCTCCTCTCTCAGGATCACAGGATGCTTCTCCATCCCAATCCACAGGCCCTCTGCCTCACAGCATGGCTGCTGAAGGCTTAATTTTTGCTAACCTAGACCTTCCATAACAGGTTAAGGATATCCTACTTGCATCACGCAAACCGTCCACCAGACATTCATATGCCTTCAAATGATGCAGGTTCACACTGGTGTTTCCCAAAGCAAATTGACCTTTCTAGCTGCCCAGTGGAATTTCTTCTACAGTATCTTCTCCACTTGTCCTTGGTAGGTCTCAAAACTAACTCAGTCAGAGTTCATCTTATCACAAGCCTTTGGACATGCAACCTATTTCTTTGCACCCCTTGGTGCAACATTTTATGCGGGGTCTCCTGATGTTCAAGCCACCTATCAAGCCATCACTGGTGGCCTGGGACATTAATGTTGTTCTAGCGCAACTTCTAAAGCCTCCCTTTGAGCCTTTAAACCACTGTTTCATTCATGTTGCTGACATGGAAGGTAATCTTCCTCTTTGCTTTGACTTCAGCTTGCCGCATCAGTGAACTACAAGCTTTAGTATTGGATCTTCCGTACACTCAGTTCCATCATAACAAGGTAGTCCTCTGTACCCATCCACACTTCCTTCTGAAAGTGGTATAAGCCTTTCACCTGAACCAGTCGGTATCCTACTGGTCTTCTTCCCAAGACCACATGCCTCTCGAGCCGAAGCAGTGCTACAATCTCTAGACTGCAAACGAGCGCTGGCTTACTACTTGGACAGAACCAAGGTTCACAGGAAATCCTCACAACTATTCATTTCCTTTGTTACAAGTCACCTTGGACTTCCAGTGGCACCCTATCCAAATGGATAGTGGACTGCATTTCTTTTGCCTATTCGCAGGCGGGACTCTCCCTCGAGGGTCATGCCACCGTTCACAAAGTGCGAGCTATGGCAACCTCAGTTGCCGACCTCCGTTCCGTCTCCATTAATGAGATCTGTCGAGCAGCTACATGGTCTTCCATTCATACCTTCGCTGCACACTACTGCCTAGACAGGGACTCCTATCGGGATGCTGTCTTTGGCCAAACTATCCTCCAGCACCTTTTGGGACTTAAATGCAACTCCCACCGTCCATCCTGGACTTTTTTTCTGGCACCAGAATTCCATTAGAGATGGTCTAACCGACAACAGTCAAGTCCAGTGGGGCCCCATTGTATCCATACTCTTGGCTCTAGCCTCGGGATACCAGAGCTACCTGCTTCAAGTCTGGTACCTGGGAGCTAGTGAGACCCATATATAAAGACTGCATTCCTTTTGTTCCTGGAGATAGAGTTGTTACTCACCTGTAACAGGTGATCTCTGGGAATAGTTGGAATCAGTCTTCATAACCCTCCCTCTAGGAGTTTTAGGGTATACTCTTTTTTTCCTCTATCTCTCAGCTACAAACTCAACTGAAGAGAGGAGTTGGGAGGGTGGGAAGGCAGATGCGCAGGCTCAGTGGATTGCTTCCAAAAGCTTTCCAATTGGACGCTGAGGAGCATTCGCACGCGGTCCCTGTCTGTAACAACGACACCCGTATGTGAAGACTGACTCTTGCTGTTCCTGGAGATTACCTGTTACAGGTGAGAAACAACGCGTTCTATGTAGATAGGCAAAAAGCATTGCTTTGTGTTTAAGTCATAAGTGTTTAGCATGCTTTTCCTTCACAAGAGAAAAAAAGGAGACCAAGGAGCACAGATACAAAGGGTTTTTTTCTACTTTTGAATATAATTATGACCTTGGGCAGGCATTTTCCCTGGTTTGCTAGAAATTTTAGGAATCACATAAAGAATAATGACTTGCTGAAACTGTGGTGTTTTCTGCAGCCAATATCCCCCTTGAAATCCATGGAATACGTCAAAACCATGAGCAGGGTTGGAAAAATCCTAGGTGCAATGCCTGGAATAAGCTAGGAGTAGGGAAGGGCATTTGAAGCCCTTTAGAAACCCTGCTGCTGCTGCTACTGCTGCCAATATGGACTTAAATTTGAGACTGTTTGGTTGGGGGGAGGGGCAGACTGTCCATGTCCCTGCTCCATACTTTATAAGCTTCAATAAATGGGGAGAGATGGGCTGGAAAGAGGAAGCTGGATAGGAATAGGAAGAGACTTTCTGGGAAGAGGAAGCTGGATGGGAATGAGAAGAAACTGGGAAGAGGAAGCTGGACAGGAATGGGAAGAGACTGTCTGGGAAGAGGAAGCTGGACAGGAATGGGAAGAGACTGGGAAGAGGAAGCTGGCCAGGAATGGGAAGAGACTGGGAAGAGGAAGCTGAACGGGAATGGGAAGAGGCGTCTGGGAAGAGAAAGCTGAATGGGAATGGGAAGAGACTGGGAAGGGAAAACTGGATGGGAATGGGAAGAGACTGGGAAGAGGAAGCTGGATGGGAATGGGAAAAGACTGGTTAGGAAAGGGAAGCTGGATGAGAATGGGAAGAGACTGGGAAGAGGAAGATGGCCAGGAATGGGAAGAGACTGGAAAGAGGAAGCTGTATGGGAATGGGAAGAGGCTGTCTGGGAAGAGAAAGCTGAATGGGAATGGGAAGAGACTGGGAAGGGAAAACTGGACAGGAATGGAAAGAGACCAGGAAGAGGAAGCTGAATGGGAAAAGACTGGGAAGAGGAAGCTGGACAGGAATGGGAAGAGACTGGTTAGGAAAGGGAAGCAGGACGAGAATGGAACGAGACAGTCTGGGAAAAGGAAGCTGCACAGGAATGGGAAGAGACTGGTTAGGAAAGGGAAGCTGGATAGGAATGGGAAGAGATTGGCTGGCTGGAAAGAGGAAGCTAGAAGGGAATGGAATTGGGGGAGAGGTTAAGCAAAGAATAACTACAGGGGAAAAAAAGGTAGGGGGAGAAACTGCAGAGTGGGAAGAAATTAAGAGCAAGGCTGAAGGAAAGGGAGGAAAGAATTAACCCGTTTTGGACCAGCGTATGTTTTACATACATAAGGTTTCCATAATTATTACTCAACTATTTACTAATTAATGGTTATAAATTCAATGGAACTATGTTTAGCTATTATCGTTGTGTCAAAAAGCGTTATATACAGATCTTTTTATCTGAGATCTAGTTAGTTTAATAGGTATTTGAAGTTTGCTGATTTTGACAGTACTGGCGGCTCAACATAAAAAGATCACAAAAAATAGTACATAGCTTATAATGCTGTAATAGCTACTATTTTGCAAATAAAAGTATTTGTAGACTTTAGAAAATAGGTTTAGATAACTGTAAGTTACTTAATGTCAGAGGTATTGGTGCGTATATTGGCCTTGTATGTTTTTCATACGCTGGGCTAATATGTTGTCGAAACTAATTGCTGTCAAGCATTCTGTTCTAGGTGTTTCAATGGTGCAGTATTGACGCACTGCATCAGAAGTGTTTTCACGTGTATCATATTCTGACGTCAGAATGGACTGTTGACAAACTATATTATATCATAATAAAGTGCTTTAAATGAAAACTGCAGATTCAATAGTATCATACAGTATGTTTATGTCAATGAATATTGGAACTGAATCCTATCTTTTCTGAAGACGGACAAAACGTAGTTACTCACCTGTAACAGGTGATCTCCGGGAACATCAGGAATTTAGTCTTCACATATGGGTATCATTGGTACCGACGGAGCCTGCGCGGGAACGCTCCCCAGCGTCCAATAGGAACGCTTTTGGGAGCATCCCTCAGCACATGCGCGCTGCCTTCCCGCCTTTCCAACTGTCCCTCTTCAGTTAAGTTTGTAGCTGAGTGAAAGGCTAGAGGGAGAGAGAAAAGAGACAAAGAGATAGACAACTCCTAGGGGAGGTGGGTGGGTTGTGAAGACTAAATTCCTGCTGTTCCCAGAGATCATCTGTTACAGGAGAGTAACTACGCTATCTCCAGGAACAAGCAGGAATGTAGTCTTCACATATGGGGACTCCCTAGCTGAAGATGCCAGGGAGATGACCCCAGGAAGCTGCCACCTTTAGTGAGGTTGGCCATGCTTCCTCCCATGGATCTCTGGCATCCTACCAGGGTTGGGTAGGAATTGTGTTAAGTTTGAAAGAGATTTTGAAGAATAGCCTGGCCAAAGAAGGCATCTGGATGGGAGGCTTTATCTAGGCAGTAGTGGGCTGTAAAGGTATGTACCGAAGCCCAGGTGGCTGCTCAACAAATGTCATCAATAGACACAGAGTGAAGGTTAGCCATAGAGGCTGACATGGCTCTCACATTATGAGCTGTAACATGGCCTAGAAGAGGACGATTCTTACTCTCATAAGCAAAGGATATGCATTGTGCAATCCATTTGGATAAAGGCCTCTCGGAGACTGGAAGTCCCAAATGACTAGCATCAAAAGCAATAAAAAGTTGAGAAGACTTTCTGTGTTGCTGTGTACTTTGTAGATAAAAAGCTAAGGCTCTTTTACAGTCTAAAGTGTGAAGGTTCTCCTCTGCATTAGAGGCATGAGGCCTCGGAAAGAATACAGGAAGATAAATCGATTGATTTAAATGAAAAGGCGAAACCACCTTTGGCATAAAGTGTGCATGAGTTCTGAGGACAACCTTATCATGGTGAAACCTAGTGTAAGGAGGATCAGCCACTAACGCTTGCAATTCATTAATGCGACGTGCAGAGGTGATTGCAATTAGGAAGATGACCTTCCAGGACAAAAACTTCAGGGTAGTAGTGGCTAAAGGTTCAAAGGGCGGTTTCATGAGCTGCCTGAGAACTATATTTAAATCCCATGCCACCGGTGGTGGTTTGATGGGGGGTTTTGTTAACAGACCTCTGATAAATTAGGATAGGAGAGGCAATTGGTTGTCCATTTAGAGGCTTATAGGAAGCTGTAATTGTGCTAAGATGGACTCTTACTGACTTGGTCTTTAGACCAGAATTTGATAAATGAAGTAGATACTCTAGTATCTCTTCCAAAGGTATCACCAGGGGGTTTAACCCCTTCTGGGAACACCATATAGTGAAACGTTTCCACTTGAAGGCGTAACATCGTCTTATGGAAGGTTTTCTAGAAGCCTGAAGGATATCCTTTACCTGTTGGGAAAGGTTGAGATCCTGAAGATTTAAGCTTTCAGGAACCAGGCTGTGAGATGCAGGGACTGGGGATTCGGGTGCCATAGGGTCCCGCTCCCATGGGAGAGGAGATCTGGAGCACACCCTAACTCCAGAGGCGCAGCTTGAGAGAGATGTAGAAGCAGTGGATACCACGTTTGGTGTGGCCACCGTGGCGCTATGAGGATCACACAACCTCTGTCTCTCTGAAACTTGAAGAGTGTTTTGGGGATGAGGGGAATAGGTGGGAAGGCATAGAGGAAGTCCTGACCCCAGTGAAGGAGGAAGTCATCCCTTGCCTGGCAATTGTGAGCCGGAATCCTGGAACAGAACCAGGGAAGTTTGGCATTCAGTGGACTTGCAAAGAGGTCTATGTCTGGAGTCCCCAAGATGTGAAATATCTTTGTCACCTGGTCTAGGTGGAGAGACCATTCATGAAGCAGCAGTACTCGGCTGACTTTGTCTGCCCAAAGGTTTTGAATGCCTGGAAGATATACCACGAGAAGGTGGATTTTATGCTCTCTGGCGAGGGCCCAAAGTCGTAAAGCTTTGTTGCATAACGACAGAGAGCCTGTTCCGCCCTGCTTGTTCACATAGAACATGGCTACTTGATTGTCCGTTTGGACTAGGACTGTCTTGTAGCTGAGCTGGGCCTGGAATACTCGAAGAGCTAAATAGATTGCTCTTAATTCTAGGAGGTTTATGTGAAGACAAGCCTCCTGTGGAGTCCAGGTGCCCTGGGTAGAGAGATGATGCAGGTGTGCTCCCCAACCCACCTGTGATGCATCTGTTGTTAGGGTGGCCTTGAATAGGGGTTGTTGGAAAGGAGACCCCACTAAAAGATTCTCCAGTGATTGCCACCATTGAAGGGTGTCGCCCACTCACCCTCCCAGAGGCCTTAGTGTGTGAGTAAGGTGAGCGGGGAAGTGTTCTTCTTGAGGCTGTGAACCACTATTTTGAGGCTTGGTAAAGCCTTCTGGGTATTGTAGTTCAGTAGCTTATGAAGTAAATAGTTGTGCATGAGATAGTAAGGTAAAAATAGGATTTATTCCCTTCCCAGGGTTGGATTTTAACCTTGAAAATACAGCAACATAAAGTCCATACTTCTGGTACAATGAAACAAAAGGATAACCAAACTTAGGCCGTGCTTGTCTTCAGCTTCTTAAGGTAACACAAAAAGACACAGAAAACAGTTTAACTTCCAAACACTCTTTGGACTGTTTTCCTTCTTATAATAATGTAGCAATACTAGCATAGAGAGTGTATGCTGTCTGACAGCGTGTACGTACAGTCCATCAACATCTCCGTGTCTGGAGCTTGGTAAAAATCACACTGCATACCATCAACGTCGTCCTCAGTTTCCCGTGGGGTGAACTCTTTTCCCTGCTTAATCACTTCCTCTGCAAAGGGTAAAGGGTTCCCTTCCCCCAACAGCCTAGAGGAGCCTGGGTGTTTACCATAATTACTGTTGGCTCTTTCACACAGCTCCTGGTATGTACAAGGAACTGGGTTAGATTCCTCTGCTCTGCTATTAGGTGGTATTTTCCTACCTTCCAGCAAACTCCTTTTCAGGAACCTCCCTTGGCTGCAACACGGCTCAAGGTAAAACTTTTCCTTTCTGCTTTGCCTGGGTTTTCTCACAGGCAGAAGCTCAGCTTCAGGGAAAACTTTTCCTTCAGAGTACTTAGCATTATAAGGCTGAGACTGCCTTACCCGGGTTTTAAAGCAATGTCCCTTGCTTTCTGGGGAATAGAGTTCCTCAATGCACTGACCAGCCGTGCACTGCTTCCTACAGCGTGGAACTGTCTGTCTCTTTGGGTCAGCGTGCCTCCCACGGCTCCCTTCTTCAGAGGAACTTTCCTGGGTGAGATTGGGACTCCCTTCCCTTCTCTTGTCCTTCCACTCTGTTCCCAAGACAGTTCTCCTTTGGCTGGGTCCTTGGTTAATTCTTCTCCTCCCTCTCTCCTCACTACTCCCTGCTAGGGGATTTTTAAATGTGTTGCCTTTCCCGTTTGCTTGGGCTCCGCCCCTCATCAGCTGCCTCCCCTCTCCTAATGAGTCATGGGTTAGCTCCTGGCTTGGGCGTTCCCTAGTACTGTGTGACATAGTTTGTTTGGGGTTTCTATGCCAACCTTCCTCCATGTTTTCCTTTGACCTGTCAAAAGTGGATTCATTCTGAAGTATATTCTCTGTCTCCCTGGGCTCTGATCCTTGTGCCTCATGACAAGGGACAAGATAAGTCAATGAGAGTTTGATACCTTTTCTGACAGACGTCCTGTGGCCTGTGTTCACTGTGTGGATAGGGTCCACTGGGCTGCTCGCATGTGGAGCCGAGCATAGGGAACTACATGAACTGTGGATGCCATGTGTCCCAGTAACTGTAGCAGTTCTCGAGTAGTTAGGGAGGATTTTCCCACTGCTTGAGAAACTAGTTGCACTATGCGAAGACACTGGGCCTGTGGAAGGAAAGCCCTTGACTGTCTGTTATCTAAACAGACCACTATGAACTCCAGAGACTGGGAAGGAACAAGTTGGGATTTTGGGAAGTTTATTACCAATCCCAAGTATTGGAGGATTCGCATTGTGCAAGACAGTGCAGAGCTGGCTTCTGCACTCGTGGGGGCTCGAATGAGCCAGTCATCCAAGTAAGGGAAGACAAATATCTCTAGGGTTTGCAGGAATGCAGCTACTACTGCCATGCATTTCGTGAAAACTCTTGGCGCGGAAGCCAGACCAAAGGGAAGAACCCTGTACTGGAAGTGTTTTCCCTTGAAAAGGAATCGTAAGAATTTCCTGTGATCTGGATGGATCAGAATGTAAGTATATGCATCCTTTAAATCTAGAGAGCAAAGCCGATCCTGACTTTGAAGGTATGGCAGAAGAGTTCCTAGAGAAATCATTTTGAACTTCTCTCGGAACAGGTATTTGTTCAATTTTCTGAGGTCTAGAATGGGTCTGTGTCCCCCTGTTTTCTTTGGAATAAGAAAATAGGGGTAGTAGAACCCTGTACCCTGCTGGAGGATGGGTACTTCCTCTATTGCCCCTTGGGCAAGAAGTGTTGAGACCTCATCATTCAGCAGATTGTCTGCAGAGGTCTGGGAATTGAACTGCCTCAGGATTGTAGGAGGGGGCATGCTGTGAAAATGAAGCTTGTACCCCTCTCCTACAATGGACAGAGTCCAATTTTCTGCTGTTATTTGGTGCCAACTGTTGGCAAAATGACACAGCCTGCCTGGAATATTTAGGGGTTCTGGACCCCTCAGAGGCAGGAAGGCTAAGCTCTCTAGGAAGGAGTCAAAGCCTTTGAGGGGGATGAACCTGTGGATCTGGTTGAGCTCTCGGGCCTTTTGGCTTCTTCTGCTGTTTGAATTGCTGTTGTTGTCCCCTTTGAGCTTGGCTTTGCTGGGTATAGGATGGAAAAAACGTCCTCTTTTTGCTGAAAGAGGGTTTTTTATAGGGTTTCTTTTTGGCTGGAGTGGCTATAAATTTTGACAATCTATCTAAGGTGATATTGTCATTATCTATCTCAGTAGCCTTTTCCTGCCAATTCTTGCCAAAGAGGTTTTCTCCTTTGCAAGGGATGTTGCCTAATTTATCCCGTACCCAAATCCCCAAGTCTGATGTCTGAAGCCAGGCAATCCGTCGTACACCAATGGCAATAGCAGAGGTTCGGCTGATGCATTCAAGGCAGTCAAAGGCTGCACGATTCACAAACTTGGAGACATCTTGAGCATGCCTGACAAGCGTAAGGAAGTCTTGTCGTCTGTCATCTGGGAGAAGTGGGCTCATAAGCTCCAAATCTCCTGTGACCTCTTTGAGGAACATTCCCATATATAAAATATATGAGCTGATCCTAACTGAAAGCATGGAAGCCTGAAAAGTTTGACGTCCAAAAGCTTTCAAGAGTCCTGCATTCACGACGTGGAGAATTGGATGCATGTCTCTTTGCACTTTTCATCCTATCCATGGCTGACTCCACTACCATTGAATGGTGTGGCAGCTGAGTCTTTTGAAATCCAGGACATGGTGGAACTCGATACATGGTATCAAGCCTCCTAGAATGAGGAGATGTGGTCAAAGGTGTCTCCTACATTCTGAGCATCAGATCATGAAGAATTTCATGAATGGGCAGAGTGGCTGCCTCCTTTGGAGCCTTAGGATATTGGAGAATTTCCAATTCCTTTGCTCTAGGTTCCTTTTCAGGAGCTACCATGATTGAAAGGCCTTTGGCAACATCACAAATAAAATCCTGAAAAGACATGTCCTCCAGAGGCGACATTCTGCGTTGGGGAGAAGAAGAGTCTTCCGGGAGAAAAACTCTGGTACCGGCAGAATTATCAGAGTCATTGGAATCGGAGGATTCGAAGTATCTCTGATCACTATGTTCATGTAAGGCACGGTCCTGGTATCGATCGAAGTCGGTACCGAGTGGATCCGGTACCGATCTTTCGATGCCTGGCAAAGACGGCATGGGAAGAATTCCCACTGGGGCTGGTACCGTTGGTGCTGGTACCGGTATCTGTGCCAGTACCGTCATCGGTACTGGTACCGGTGCCGGTGCGTGTTGAACCATCGGTGTCAACGGTACCGCAGCTGTAAGGAGAGCTGCAATACTGCGCTCGATAGCAAGGAATCTCTGGTCTGTCGACACTGCCGATGTCTGGGTATCGGTACCGGTGAAGGCGGCCGGGACCCCTGAACATGGCACCAGTAGTTCTGTCAAGGCCGAGGCCTCGAGAACATCCTGGAACCCCGTTGATGCTTTGGAGGCCGAAGCCTCCCGCCGGGGCTGTTTTGCCAGTGTGGTTCCCTCAAGTGCAATGCAAATGGCCTCTCGATGCTTAGCAGGAGAGCTACCCTTTGAGGACCGGCTTTTATGTTTAATTACCTGAGATCCATGGGAAGAAGAAGAGGCTCTTGAAGACATCGATGCAGTGGACCTGGCATCCGCAGAAAAGAGGCTACCGAGCTTTGCAGCCCGCTTCTGTCTTCCTCTTTTAGTCATTCCCATACAAGAGAGACACTCAGATGGAGAATGGTCAGGGCGTAAGCATTTAAGACACCAGTCATGGGTGTCGGTGACGTAAATGGTACCGCCACACTTAGTGCATTTTTTAAAACCACTAGCTAGTTTTTCCATCTTTAAGGAAAAATGGGGCCTAGTGCCCAAAATGGCGCCTAGCACCGAAAAAGAAAGTTTCTGAAGAGAAACAATTCAGAATTTTTTATTTTTTTTTTAAGAAGAAAAGAAAAGAACCGGCGGTACCGGTAGGCGTCGTGCGGAGGCAAACGCGACCACAAGAAAACAAAATTAAAGAAGAAATTTTCTGTGGTGGCAGGATATGTGTCCCGTCGGCTCCGTGTAAAACGAAGAACTGAAGAGGGACAGTTGGAAAGGCGGGAAGGCAGTGCGCATGTGCTGAGGGATGCTCCCAAAAGCATTCCTATTGGACGCTGGGGAGCGTTCCCACGCAGGCTCCGTCGGTACAGACGATACCCATATGTGCAGACTACATTCCTGCTTGTTCCTAGAGATTATACTATATTTGACCAGTGTATGAAAAACATACACTTTGTGAAACTTCTGTTTTCTGCAAAGTTTTAATATTTTTTATTATTGCCGGTATTTCACAGTTGTTTGAGTGTAACAAATCTAATAAATCATCCAGAACAGAGAGAGAATATGCGAGCTGTCCAAAACGGGTTAAAGAAACAAAAGCAAAGAGGGAATAGAATTGAAAAGAGATTCTAAAACCACAGAAGCAAAAGAATTCCCTGGCTTCTATTTGTAACTGGTGTCCAAGTTTTCTAAGGATTTTATATTCCTGGTCATGGAGTCATTGTTCAGTATGTCATAGCTTTTGCTTTGATTTGTAAACATGCTTCCAACAGTACTAAAAGTGGTCTGGTATTATAATAAAAAAGCTACAGGTTGAAAAAAACAAAATCACTTTCATTCTTGAGCTCTTTTGCCTGTCATTTTAAATTCAGAAGGATAAGTTAACATAAACGTAGACACATTTAGGATTATGATTTATGCTTACATTTTGTTGTGCCCTAAGTCATGTTGCATTTTTTTCATTTTTATTTGCAGTCTAAAAAGTAGAAACATTGCCTTTGGCATTGATTGTTAGTTTCCTATTGGTTACGTGTAGATGCTTTTATGTACATTTAGAGGTAAACCTCAGTTCTTTCAATGACTAGCTTTAAACATTTTTCATTTAAAATATGTTGTCAAGTGCTTGTCAACTTTTGAATTCTTCTGTTAGGCTATAATAAATAACCCATTGGCCATCAGAACTTTTTAACCCAAAATGCTGGTAGGTAGGCAAAATTTGTGTTCTAAAGATTAGTTTTAAAGCCACAGGAGGAAAGGTTCTAAAAAAACGGTCTAAAGCAAGCAAGAACACTTATTTTTTGGAGGCTTTGAGGCATGTTTGCTAAGGGTAAACATGCCTCAAACACATGCACTAAGTGCCATCGCAGCCATAAGAATAAAATGAGCTGCAGAGGCACTTAGTGCATGCAAACAGTCCTTACTGCTCATTAATCTTTTAATAAACATGCCCCTTTGTCTGTCTTTCTGTTACTTTATTGTGTTACATGCAAGCTTACAGACCATTATTAAGGGGCCATGCATGTTCCCTGTAAAATAGTTATCTCCAAGTTATAATGCCCTGTTCAATGTAATTTCAGTTTGTTCAATGTAAACCGCACTGATGCAGAATAGCGCGGTATATAAGAGAATGTAAATAAATAAATAAATGTCTCATTCAAGCAACAACGACTGAGGAGAGTAAACTGAAGAGCCAGAATCCATGCTACCACTATTGCTCCCCATCTCAAACTCTCTAGTGTGTCGGGGTTCCACTGTTTGAAACTCATGACCCCGTGGACCAGAGACTGCTGATCTGTGGGTGAGCCATAAATTCTTTTTTGCCGTGAGCCATCCCTTCAGCCTTAAGTAGAGGTGGTGGAAGGAGGTCTCTACTCCTGGAGGGAGCCCATTGGACCAGTAAGGGATGTGTTCACCATTTTCATCTTTATCTTTATTAGGCTTGATGTACCACGCCTTCGCATGAGCAGCAGGAAGGTGTACAATTTTTAAAAATAAGTTGAACAGAGCAGAAGCAGAGAGGAATGTCGTAGTCTGATAGGAAAGATGTCACAGTCATATAGAGAGGGCAGAGGAGAGAAGGATGGGATAGAGAGGAATGGGGGCTGGAAGGGCTATATGCAGGGTGATGGTAGATCAAAGGCTAGCTAAAACAGATGGGTTTTGAGCTTGGATTTGAATTTGGCAAAGGACAATTCCAGATGGAGGTCAGAGAGAAGAGCATTCCAGAAAGCAGGACCCAACACACTGCTGCTGGTCTAGCAAGACATCCAGCTGGCTTCTGTACTTGGCTTGTATACAGCTTTATTTCTCATTGTCGCTACCTGCTTAATATCCAGCTGTACAATCTGTTGTCTATTCCTGGTTCTTGCTTAATAGCTGCATATTTAACTGCTACATTATTTCTTTGTCATCTGCTCACTGTCCGGGTTCCTGCTTCCATTCTGCCTGCCATTCTATCCCGGCTGGAATTACATCACTCTCCTGCTCCTGCCAGCCTGGACCATTCTGCCCTGGGTCTAGCCTCTCCACCATGCTCTGGCCCAGGCCTTGACAGCTCGTACCAGCCCAAATATCCGCAACTAGGCCAAAAATGCAATCTACTACAGAGACTCTTTGAACTCTCGCAGAGGTCATGCAAGCAATGCAAGGACATCTCCAGGTACTACAGCAAAGGATGTTAGCTCTCCATCCCTCTGGGAAAGAGCAAGGACACCAGACTATCCCACCCCTGGAGCTGCATATACCAATACCAGAGACGTTTGATGGCACCCAAAGAGAACTGCATAGGTTCCTGTACCAATGCAAACTTTGGTTCAGATTTCATCCACATTTGTACCCATCTGACCCCCTCAAAGTCAGTTTTATTAGTCTCCTCATGAAGGAGGCCCTGACTTGGCCTACTCCATTGCTGGAACAGAAGAATACCGCTCTGAATAACCTGGAGCACATTTTGTCTGCCCTTCCCCATGCTTTTGGGGAATCAGACTTAGCCCAGTTGGCTGAGAATAATATGATGACCCTTCACCAGCACACACAATTGGTGTTGAACTATGCAACAATTCAGGCATTGGGCTAGTGACCTCACTTGGAATACATCGGCCCTCTACAGCCATTTCTGATGAGGCCTTACTGCTTCCCCATGAAGGATGAGCTGGCATTATTAGAACCTCCAGCATGCTTAGAGGAGCCATTTACACTATTGATTAAAGGATAAGGCGGGATAGAAATACCATTAAATAAATAAATAAAATAAATAAAACTATGACTGTACATAGAAAGTCATCTGTCAGAATGTGACTAGAAAAGATGTGACAAGAGGATTCAACTGAGTTAGAGAAATGTACCTTCCGATTTGCAGCTATCACCAGAGGAGCCCATGCTAATAGGTACCATGTTGTTATTAAGTACCATCAGGTTGATATCACCTCATGGCAATCCTGTGGATACTTGTCCTGATCTGTGCTCAATCTTCAATCAGATGGCTAATTGTTGATAGCTATGGCAATCCATAGCTGCTGCTCTTGTATCAATCAATCGCATTGCCAGTGTTCCTTTTTTGTGGTGATTTTTAATCTTGCCAAGCATGTCATCTTTCTCTAATGATCTTTCTCTTTGCATGATGTGTCCAAAGGATTAAAGTTGAAGCTTTGTCATTTGAACTTTTAAGGAAAGCTTAGTTTTGATCGCCTCTAGTACCGCTTGCTTTGTTCTTAGGCAGTCCATGGTATTCATCATATTCTTCGCCAGCACCATAATTCAAAGGCATCATTTTTCTTCCTGTGTGTTTTCTTCACTGTCAAACTTTCACATCCATATGACATTATTGAAAATATCATGGCTTGGACAAATCAAATCTTTGTGCAGAGAGATACATCTCTGCACTTGAAAATCATCTCCAGATCCTTTATAACCATTCTTCTAAGAGCAATGCATCGTCATATTTTTTGACTGCTTGTCATTTTATTATTGATTATTGATCCAAGTAGGTTAAAGTTGTCTACTGTTGCTATTTCTTTTCCATCGAAGATGAAATTGGTTTTGCCAGTTGCCAGGATCGTTGTCTTCTTGATGTCAAGGTACAGACCCATTTTAAGACTATTCCTTGATCTTGATAAGCAGATGTTTTAGATCATCTTCATTTTCAGACAGTAACTTTGTATCATCAGCATATCAAAGGCTGTTGATGAGTCTTCCATCAGTCTTCACACCTTGGTTTTCTTCATACATTCCTGCTTCTCTTATGATTTGTTCTGCATATAAATTAAACAGATATGGGGAAAGTATGCACCCTTGTCACACACCTTTGCCAATTTTAAACCATTCTGTTTCTACTTATTTATTTATTTTATTTAACAGTATTTCTAAACCGCCTTATCATAATAATCAAGGTGGTATCACAGCAAACAATCTGGTAGTGTGAGTGTGTTATACATGCAGTGAGGGTGAAAATTTTAGTTGGGTGCGTGTTGTGTTGTGTGCTAGATTAGTTTGAGTTATGTACAATGTGGGCTATATACAGTGGTGCTAAAAACATCTTATATACATACAGTGTTAGGCGGTGACGTGTGCTGATATACAGCTATTTAGACTATGTGATGTGTCCATAGTGTTCTATGAACAGCATGGTTTTCAGCTGTTTCCTAAAGTCCTTGAGGTCTGTAGTTTGTTCCATATTGTTGGAGCAGCCATGGAGAGTGCTCGGTCTGTTGTGTCCTTGCGTGTGTGTTTGTATTCACTTGGGGTGCTGACTCGGTTGTGAGTTTGTTTTCTTCTTGGACGTGTACTGGTGTCTGGTTGTATGAGGGTGTGCAGGCTGTTGGCTGATGTGTGCTGTTTTATCTTGTATAGGTTTATGATAGTTTTGTATCTGATGCGTGCACTGATTGGAAGCCAGTGTAAGTCCTTTAAGGTGGGTGTGATGTGCTCCTGTCTTGCAGTTCCGGATATGATTCGTGCTGCGGTGTTTTGTGCCAGTTGGAGTGGTTTGATGGCTTGTTTCGGTAGACCAAGGTATATCGGATTGCAGAAGTCCAGTAGTGGGGTTATCAGAGCTTGACATACGGTACGGAAGTGTTCTGGGGCGAGGAGTGGTTTCAGTCTCCTGATGATTCGCATCTTGTAGTAGGCTTTTTGTATTGTTTTGCCTATGTGTGGCTTGAGATTGAGTTTATTGTCCAGCGTAACCCCGAGGTATCTCACTTCTGACCTTATTGGTATAGTAGTGTTTTGTATCTTTATATTCGGTGGGTGTATGAAGCTTTGGTTCCGAGTGATGATTAAAGCTTCAGTCTTGTTGTAGTTTATTGCGAGGTTGTTGTCCTGACACCAATTGGTCATTTGTGTAAGGCAGTCTGTTATCTTAGAGAAGTCCGGGTTGTCGATTGATATCGGGGTGTATATCATGATGTCGTCCGCATAGATTGTGTATTGAATGTTGTTCTCTTTCATGATGTTGCATATTGGTTGGATGTAGATGTTAAATAGGAGTGCTGAGAGCGCAGATCCTTGAGGTACTCCTTGACGGATTTTGATGGGTCGGGAGGTGATGTGTCCCACCTTGACCTGTAGCTGTCTTTCGGTTAGGTACGAGTGGAACCATTTCAGTGTGATGCCGTGTATACCAGTGTTTTTTAGTCTTTCCAGGAGCATGTTGTGGTCCACTGTGTCGAATGCTGAGGAGATGTCGATGAAGATCATTATGATTCCATTCCTGGTATTGTCAATTATTCTTAGGATGCTGTCGAAGAGGTAGATCAGTAGCGTTTCGACACCGTGGTTGGGACGAAATCCGTGTTGGTTGTCGTCGAGTGTTTCATGTTTGTCGATGTGATCCTGAAGTTGTAGTTGAACCGCTTTTTCAATGATTTTTGCGAGGAAGGGTATGCTGGAGATTGGTCGGTACGCTGCTGGATCTTTTTTGTCGAGAGTTGTTTTCTTTGTGATTGGTCTTACTGATGCAAGTTTTAGTTGCTTTGGCATGATTCCTTGAGTGAGTGAGTCGTGTACTATTTTATGTATGGTGGGGATGAGGCTTGATTTGGTGGCTTTGACCCATGACACTGGGCATGGGTCTGTAGGAGCGGTGCTAGTGTTGATTGTAGAGATGATGTGGGATATCTATTCTGTTGAGGGTGAGGAGAATGTGCCCCAGGTTTTGGGGTATATGTCCGTTCTTGTGGTTCTACTAGGCGTTGTTTGTTCTGTGGAGTGAAATTTCTCTTTGATGTGGTCGGCGAATTCCTGTGGATCAATTTGTGCTTCCCCTTCAGTTGTTTGCTCTTTTGTGAGGATCTTTACTATTTCAAAAAGCTCTCTGGGTTTGTTGATGGAGGTATTTATCATGTTTGTGTGGAATTCCCTCTTTGATTGGTTGATGTGTTCATTGTATTGCTTTTGCTTCGTTAGATAAAGATGCTGGTCGGCAGTTGTTTTGTTTTTTCTCCATCTCCGTTCAATCTTCCTGAGTTCCCTCTTTTCCTGTCGTATTTTTGTTGAGTACCATGGTTTGTTTTGTCTCCTGTTGTGGTATTGTTTCTCGGTCCCACCCTTGGATGGTGTGGCAGCGTTGGCTAAAATGCTGTTCCAGCTGGAGACTTGTTCCTCCAGGTCATCTGTAGAAGTGTTCAGGTGTTGTATTGTGTCCTGTATGAATTCGTCCTTGTCAAAACGCTTGAATCGTCTTTGTGTGTGTGAGATGTTTGCTCTTTCGATCGTCTGGGCCTCTTGTGACCGCAGCCTTGTCTCGATTAAGTAGTGGTCAGACCATGGTACTGGGGTAATGGTGGGTGGAGAAATCAGGTTTCTTGATGTTAGGTAATTGGATGCGAATATGAGGTCTGGCGATGATCCATGTCTGTGTGTTGGTGCATTGATTATTTGTGTGAATTGAAGTGAGGACATTGCTTGAAGGAAGGCCTCTGCGTCTTTGGCATTGGTGGATTTTAGGTTGAAGTCTCCAGTCAGCAGCGCTGGTTTGTTGTTTGTTGTTATGGCACAGGCTTCTTCGAGTGTGAAGGCCAGTTCGTCGGGTGGAGCTCTGGGTGCCCTGTATGTTAGGCAGATTGCAATGCTCTTGTTCTTGATGCTAATTGTGTTACAGTGCTGTGTATCGGTGAGGCTCTGTGTCTTGAAGTTTAGTTTTGATTTCGCTATTATCAGGACTCCTCCTCCACGTTTGTTGGTGCGTGGGCAGTTGTACGCTGAGTAGTTGTTTGGTACTAGTTGGTTGAGTAGAACATTGTCCGTCTTGTTGAGCCATGTCTCTGTGATGCATATTATGTCGGGCTGTCGCTCTTCAATGTGGTCTACAAGCGTGTGTATCTTGTTGCAGACGGATCTGGCATTTATGAGCTCTATCGTGGTTGTCTCTGTTGAGGAGGTTGCTGTTACATGTGTTTCCTTTGAGCAGGTGTGGGAGCTTGATTTGTGTCTGTATGGTCGTTTTGTTCTGTTCAAACTGTTGCTTCTTGATCAATGTAAAGGTTGTGCATTAGAACGCTCAGGTGTTTTGGTATAACCATGCTTCTTAATATGTCCAAAAGGTTTTTATGATTTATGCAATCAAAGGCCTTGATGTAGTCAATGAAACACATGTAGATATCCTTTTGGTATTTTATCTTTTAGAGGATCCATCTCACATCTGCAATGTCTCTTGTTCCTTGCTCTTTTCTGAATCCTGCTTGCACTTCAGACAGTTCTTGTTCCAGGTATGGTTGTTGTCTCCACTGAATGATCTTGAGAAGAATCTTGCTGGTGTGTAGGATCAGAGTGATTGGGCGATAATTTCCACAGTCAGTTGTATCATCTTTCTTCAGAATTGGTATGAACACAGATCTTTTCCAGTCAGTCAACCATGAATGTTGCCTCCCAGATTTCCTGGCAGAGCCTTGTAAGTATTGTAATAGCTATATTTGATTGCTATAATAATTCAGCGAGAATTTAATCAATGCCTTTGCTTTGTTCTTTTATAATGCTTTCAATCCTATTTCAACATCAGCTTTTATCACTAACGGTTCCTGATTCTAAGGTTCAGATTGAAACACCTGTTGATCCACTTGATCTTTATGGTATAAATTTAATTAAGAATCTGGAATTTAAAACCTCATGAAATATGAACTCTAGACAAGCTTGTTTTTGCATTTCTTTTCCTGCCTCTACTTTTGTTCTGACCTAACAAATGAACACCCAGAAGAAGGCTTCCCTCTTTTGAAAGAAGAGGACAAAGTGCCAGATCCAACCACAATCTTTCAGTTGGAGATCTTCATCCTGGGCACTTGAAAGATGGGTCTTCTGGGACATCTTAAAGCGAGGTTGCTCAGTGATACATTTGTGCAAGATCCACAGCGAAGACTAACACGATCAGGGGAGGAGATGGGTTGGAACTTCCGTCAAGGATTCCTTTATAACAGGAAGTGCTTCATAGCTGCCTTGACGCCTTACTAGCAGGCTATCCTGGCATTCGCAAATCTTAGGAATTAGTGGGCCAAGACTTCTGGTAGCCAAGACAGATTACACTAGAGAGTCATACAATTTCAAGTGGAAGAGCTTTGTCATCTGGTGTGAGAGAGAGGTCCTAGATCCTTTTTTCTGTCTCGTACAAAAACTATTTGAATACCTTGTACATTTTTCTGAGTTGGGTTTGAACGCCTACTCCTTTAGAGCTCACCTTAGTGTAATTTCTGCATACCACCATCGTGTAGAAGCTCAACTTATCTCTATATAGCCTTTAGTTGTTCAATTTATGCAGGATGTGCCTTTATTGAAGCTTCCTATCAAGTTTCCCACAGTGTTTTCAAGCAACTAGATACCTGTGAACTGAAGAACCTAATCTGGAAGGCCTTTTTGTTGGTATTGGTAACTTCAGCACAGGCTCAAGTAACTCGTCCACATTATACTAAGCTTTACAATTACATGGTGGTTCTGCGAACTCGTCCTTCATAAGGTGGTGTTGAATTTCCACCTTAACTAGTCTATCGTCCTGCTAGCATTCTTTCCCAGGCCTCATGCCCACAAAGGAGAAAGTGCATTACACACAATGAATTGGAAGAGAGCCTTAGCTATCTTTTTGGGGCAGACTAAAGCCTTTAGAAAGCCCACCAACTTCTTGTTTCTTTTAACCCAAACAAACTGGGGTTTGCCATCAACAAACGTACTTTATCTAATTGGCTAGCAAATTATTTCTCCTTCACTTATGAGCAGGCATGGTTGACTCTTGACTCATAATCTCAGAGCTAGGCAGCATCAGTAGCCCACTTGCGGTCAGCATCCATGGGAGATCTGCAAGGCTGTATTATGGACATCTGTACTTAAATTCACATCACACTATTGTTTGGAAAAAGATTCCTGATATGACAGAAGGTTTGGTCAGTCCATCCTCTTGAATCAGTTTGGGGAACTGAATCCAAATCCTTTCCTTCTTAGTCCACATCTTTTAATTTCCAGGCTGCCTTCGGGGAGGGGGGAAGGCGGGGGAAATTTTTGAAAAATTATGAAAAAGGCTAGTTGTCTGCCTTTTGTGGCACTTTTCATATTCATTATATCCCCTCTTTTTGAAAGCAGCCTATAGTTAGGGAATACCAAGTTATGAGGACTTGCTGTCCTGCTTGTCATTGGTGAAAACCAAGTTGCTTGCCTTTAGCAGATATTCGCATTGAGCAGCAGGATACAAATCCTCATATATCCGCCCACTTCCCCGAGGAGTTGTATTCTATATTCAACTTTTCTAATAGACTGAGGTGGTCCTGAGCAAAAGTGGCAGTTGGGCAGTGACACACATGTGCAGTGGAAACCTTCCATAACCTTCAGGAAACATTCTGAGCTAGGAATCTGGTTCCAGCATGGGCTCTCGCTGTAACATTACCCATGTTTTATTTTATTTTATTTTTATTTAGACAGTTTTTGTATACCGCCTTATCCTTCAATCAAAGCGGTCACAACACAATTGGGGGATACATTTAACACGTGGGGATATGAGACACATACACTAATACTTACAGGGAACATGGGTAATGGAGGGTTAAGTGGCTTGCCCAAGACCACAAGGAGCATCTGTAGGACTAGAAACCCCAGTCCTTCCGGCCCAAGGTTGCTGTCCTCTAGTGGGATTTGAACCCCCGGCCTGAAGTACCTTGCCCCAACCACTAGGCTACTCCTCCCTCCCATGTGTAATGTTATTAGGACTTATTTCCTGCTGTCCATGGAGAACACCTGCTACAAGTAAGTAGACTTTGATTTTCTCTATCAATAAAGTGGAATGCATTGCTTTCTGCTGGAGGTACTCCACATGATTATAGCAAGCATGGCCTTTAATACCTCAAGATCCAGGAAAAAATGCTGCATAATAACGAGACCCTCACCTTTGAGGACCAAATATGAGGATCTAGTTTTCCCACCCTCTTCATCCACAGAACTTACAATCTCTCTATCACCCCTACCAGTCTCCAAAATGTAGCCTTACTCTATTCCTCTACTCTTGCCTCTCCAGTATCTCTCTTTCAGTCCCCCCCCCCCCACTAGAGCCCCCTGCCCCACACACCACACATACAAGCATTCTTCTTTCTCTCTTGCTTTGTTTTCACCAGCAAGCAGCAGCAGTGGTGGGATCTGGTTGGTTCGCGCAAACTAATTCCTGCCATGGCCCACGTTTGCCGAACTGGGCCGAACACGGCATTGCAAGGTCTGCTCTGCAGTGTTGGGAATTCCCCCCCCCCCCCCCCGACAATGTTTTGACAGCAATGAGAGAAGCCACTAGTGCCATCAAAGCATTGTCAGGTGGGGGATTGGGCCGCTGGGCCACCAGGTGGTTGCATACCCTCGGTGGAGGGCAGTGGCCCAAGCATACGGTCACTGAAATGTCGCCATTTGAGGTGCAGCAACCCAGTTGTCATGCGCATGGGAGGGTTGGGATTGAACCTTGGACAGGGAGCCTCCTCTATGCCTTCACGCCCACGCCACTGATTGCCAAGACCCTGTTCAAGGTCCATCTCGACCAAGCCACTTTCCTACTAGTGTCTCCTTGCTGGCCCCAGCAGCCGTGGTTCACCCTGCTCCTCCATCTGTCTCAGGCATGCCCCTGATTCCCCTGGGATGCGCTCCGGACCTGCTCTCGCAGGAGGACAGCTCTCTCCTGCACCCCAACCTGGGGTCCCTAATGCCTGCAGCCTGGTTGCTGATAGGGTAGCCTTGGCCCACCGTCGCAACTCACAGCGCTTCATCTCCTATGGCCTAAATCGGCTGCTGCCAGTGGTCTCCATGCTTACCCTAGCCATTTAGGTGGTGGTGCATCACCTTCGCCTACAAACAGGCCGGTCTTTTGCTGGAGCGCTGCATCATGGTGCACAGCATCCAGGCCATAGCAGCTTCTGTGGTAAACCTGCGCTCCGTTCCCTTGTCAGAGATCTGCTGGGCCACCACCTGGTTCCTAGTCCATACCTTCGCAGTTCATTACTGCCTGGAGAGGGTAGTCCCGCCGGGACAGTGCCTTCGGCCAGGCAGTACTCTGTCATCTGTTTGGGTGTAAGGCAACTCGTGCCCTCCAGCTCTTTGATGTGTTCAGGCTTCCGGAGAACTGGTTCCTCACTTGACAATGGGGGCCGCTCGTGGGTCTTGCTGTTCCTTGATTCCATTGCTGCTTCTCACGATTCACCTTTTTCAGTCTCCCTTGGCTTATGCAGTTTTTTTTCGGTAGCCTGTTGCTGGGGAGGCCCATATTTATTTATTTATTTATTTTATTTATTTAGACGGATTTAGTATACCGCTTTATCATTAAATCAAAGCGGTTTAGCACATCAAACAATCGAGGTAATTCTGTGGTCAGTAGCATGCAGTGGGAGATCAAGAAGAGTGATGTGGGGTCAGAGTGCTAGATTTTATCGGTGAGCTATATACAAAATGGGCAATATACATATATACAAGATTAGAGCCATGTGTAAAGGTGATCTAAGATCTGGACCTTTATAGCGTTGTAGATACTGCACATCAGAGTCAGTTCAGGTGAAGTCCTTGTAGTATTCTGCAAATAGAGTTGTTTTAAGTAGCTTTCTGAAGTCCTTGAGGTCTTTGGTTGATCTTAGGTGGTCAGGGAGAGAGTACCATAGTATGGGCGCTGCCAGAGAAAGTGCCCTCCTTGATGTGGCCTGATTTGTTTTGGCGAATTCCTTTGGTGTGCTGATGGTGTCCGAGTTTCCTTTTCTTCTTGGTCTTGTGCTGTGGTCAGTTTTAATGATTGGTTGTAGGCTGTTAGCTGAGAGGTTGTGTATTATTTTGAAAATGTTTATAAGTACTTTGAAGCGGATTTGAGAGCTGATTGGGAGCCAGTGCAGGTGGTACAGTTTGGGAGTAATGTGGTTGTGACCTGTGCAGTCTGTTATGATGCGTGCGGCGGTGTTCTGTGCTAGCTGTAGAGGTCTTAGAGTCTGTTTTGGTAGCCCCTGATAGATGGGGTTACAGTGTGAAGACTGACTTCCTGCTTGTTCCTGGAGAAAGCGTAGTTCTCCAGGAACAAGCAGGAAGTCAGTCCTCAGATATGGGTGACGTCGGCTCCGATGGAGTTCTCGTACGGAGCAATTCTCCAGCCTTTGGGATTGCATCACGCATGCGCGGTCCCCTTCCCACCCAAGGGTGCCATCTTGCTCAGTCTTCTTTTTTCCGCGGAGCCCAATGGACGTGGTCCAATTTTCACCGTGGAAAAAGTAGAAGAGTTGCTTTATTTTTTTCAGCTTCCCAGTTCAACACCGGTTCCCCTTCCCGCCTTCGGCTTGATACACCAGTACCCGAGACCAGTCAGTTTTTGTTTTTGTCCTTTGTGACTAGCATTCGCGCTCTTTTTATTTTTCACTGGCAGCCCGGTTGTTTGACCTCGCAGGGGCCCTTTTTCCCCCGATGGCTGCCAGCGGGTTTAAAAAGTGTGATCGGTGTAAGCAGTTGATGTCTCTCACCGACACACATGGCTGCTACTTCCGATGCCTCGGCCCTGACCATGACCCTGTGGGCTGTGTGGTAAGATGTCTTCGAAGAGCGGGCAGCATCAGCGTGACAGGATTTTTCCTGAGTCCGCAACCGCCTGAGCCCGGACCTCGTCAGAAGCCTCAACATCTCGGGAATCGGAGCCCGAGCACCGTCATGGATCTTGTGAGCGGGGTCTCCCTCCAGGGAACACCGGAGGAAGAAGAAGCTGATGAGGGCAGCGTCGCTGGACGCCTCTGATCGGCTTGGGCCCTCGGGTTCCAGGCCGTGGAGCCCGGACCGCCACCACGGGTCCTTGGAGTCTGAGCAGCCAGCTAAACAACCTTGCAAGGAGCCGGAGACGTCGGACAAGGTAACTTCTGTTGTCCTCGTGGACTCTCCTCTGGGAGAGTTGGCATTGGGCCCGACAATGGTGGAACACGAGCTGGGAGCTGCGGAGCCTTCTGAGCTCGGTCTCAGGTTGGCTGCCCTGGAAAGCAGCATGGCTGCCTTCATGGAGCAGCAGCGGGCGCTGATGTCCGGTCCCGCCGGTCCGTCCGCCCCGACCACCGGGACGTCGAAGTCGACGCCGGAGGCCGAGCCAATCCTCAAGTCTATCAGGTCTCAAGTCGACCTCGGTCACCCATGACCTCCCGTTCGGGACCGAGGTCGTCGACGCCGGTGCCCTCGGCGTCGGGGCGGTCGGGCTAGAAGCCCTCGAGGCCAGAGCCCATCGAGTCCTCCTCGGATGACTCGGCGTGGGAGATGGAGGAGGAAGACTCCCCAGACACCTTCCAGACCCGGTGTATCCCGTCGGACTCTCCAGGTTCGGAGCCTCGGAATAGGTCCCCTCCGGAGGACACTCAGTTCTCGGACTTCGTCAGGGACATGGCCAAGGCTTTGGCATTCCCTCTGGATGCCAAGGAGGAGCCTCGAGCCGAGGAACTCAATGCCCTCCAGTATGACTCTCCTCCGAAGGAGGCCCTTACTGTACCAGTGCCTCCAATGTTGGAACGGCTGATGCTCCGCATGTGAGAATCCCTGGCCTTGATACCGGTGCTCAGCAAGCGGATCGATTCCATCTATCGAGTCTGCAAGAGTCCTGGGTTCCAGAAAGCGCAGCTGCCGCACAACTCCATCGTTGTGGAATCAGCCATGCAACGGCTGAAAAGCCAAAAAACACACTCCTCGGTGCCTCTCGGCCGGGAGGCCCGGAACCTGGACGCCCTCGGCAGAAAGTGCTACCAGGGCTCGATGCTGTCATGCCATGTCCAAACTTACCAGCTGTACATGGGCATGTACTTGCGGGACCTGGCAAAGGAGATTGCCGGGTTCTTGGCTGGCCTATCCGAGGAACCCTTGCAGCGCTTCAAAGCCCTGTTCACGGCGATCAGAGAGTGCTTGAAGTTCATGTCTCGAACAGCTTACGACGGCTTCGAGGCTTCGGCCCAAGTAGCCGCGGCCGGTATCGAGCATGCCGTCAGGCCTGGCTCATGTCGTCGGACCTGGAGCCATGGGTTCAGGACAAGTTGGTCGATTTCCCGTGCTGAGGGACAACCTCTTCGGCAAACCCATGACTGAGAAAGCTGCAGAAATCGAGTCCAAGTACTTGACCCGGACAAGATTGCCGAAGAAGACATCTGCACCTTCTCACAAGAAGAAGGCCTCGGGGACGAAGCCCTTTTTCCAGAGGAAGAGTATGGCTTACAGAAACTACCCCGCTTACCACGCCGCCCCAGCTCCCCAACAGGGGCAGCAGGCCAGGGGACAGGGGCATGGCCCACGTAAGCCGAAGACCCCCAAGCCTCCAGCTCCGGCTCCTATCCAGCCGGGAGGGGTTTTTTGACTCCCAGTGCATAGCTCCTCTCCCACCAGTGGTTTGGCACTGCACAAGAGGGAGGCTGGCCCTGTATGCTTACAGGTGGCCAGCCATTACTACCGACGCCTGGGTTTGCAAGTAGTCCAGCAGGGCTACTTACTTCACTTCCACCAGGTGCCCACCTCCTTTTTCCCAGGAGAGCCTCTCAGGCTCCTTCTTCACAGGAACCTCCTCCTACAGGAGTTGGCAGGTCTGCTAAAGGATCAGGTGGTGGAACCGGTGCCCCACCACCTACAGGGGCAAGGCTTCTACTCCAGGTATTTCCTCATACCAAAAAGAAAAGGAGGCCTTCACCCCATCCTGGACTTGCGAAATCTGAACAAGTTCCTGGTGAGGGAAAAGTTTAAGATGCTCTCCCTTGGAATCCTACTGCCTTACCTCCACCAGGGAGACTGGCTATTCTCCTTAGATTTAAAGGATGCTTATACTCACATACTCATACACCCAGACCACAGACAATACCTCAGGTTTGTGGTCGGAAGAAACCACTTCCAGTACAAAGTGCTTCCCTTTGGCCTAGCTTCCGCTCCCAGAGTATTTACCAAATGCCTAGCAGTGGTGGCGGCCTTCCTCAGAAGCTAGGGAGTCTTCGTCTTTCTATACCTGGATGACTGGCTCATCAGGGACCAATCGGCACAGGAGGCATGGCAGGCCACTGCTCGCACAGTCAACCTGCTCCAGCACCTAGGCTTCGTTATAAATCAGTTAAATAAATAAATAAATAAATAAAAGTCCCCTTTACTCCCCACGCAGAACTTGGAGTTCATAGGGGCAAGACTGGACACACTTCAGGCAAGGGCTTACCTACCGCTAGGCAGGGGCAAGGCGGTTGCTGGACTTTCTACAACAGGTCCAGCACAGACCTCAGGTCTCCGCAAGGGTTTTCCTCTGCCTCCTGGGCCACATGGTCTCCACGGTGCATGTGACTCCCTATGCTCATTTCCACATGCACACAGCTCAACGGAGCCTCAGAGACCAGTGGACGCAAGCCACTGGCCGCCTCAGAGACAGAGTAGCAATTTCCAAGCTACTGGTGTCAGCCTTGCAATGGTGGCTTCACCCCCCAACTTGCTTCAGGGAGTACCATTCCAGCCTCCCTCTCACACCAGAGTGCAGACAACAGATGCCTCCTTGCTGGGCTGGGGTGCCCATTGCCAGGGTTCATGCACTCAGGATCTGTGGTCCTCGCGAAAGGCCACACTTCATATCAATCTTCTAGAGCTTTGAGCCATCCATCTAGCTCTTCAAGCCTTCTGTCATCTTCTTGCACATCAGTCAGTGCTGATACAGACAATCAGGTAGCGATGTTCTACATCAACAAACGGGGGGCACAGGATCTTGCATCCTATGCCAGGAAACTCTAGACCTCTGCTCTTTTGCAGTGGCACATCACATGTCCCTAAAGGCAGTTTATCTGCCAGGTCAGGAGAACCTCCTGGCCGACAAGTTGAGCAGGATTCTTCTGCCTCACGAATGACAACTGAACCGGGATGTAGCCCAACAGATCTTCAACCGTTGGGGTCTCCCATCCATGGATCTCTTTGCCAATCCACAAAACCATCAGTTGCCCCGGTTCTGCTCAAGGCAGCCGCATCCGCTGAGCGTGGCGGCGGATGCTTTCCTGATCTCATGGGCAAAGGGCCTTCTCTATGCGTTCCCACCCACGCCCCTGGTGGCACGCACTCTGTTCAAGATTCTTCGGGACAAGGCCTCGGTCATCCTGGTAGCCCCCAAGTGGCCCAGACATCTTTGGTTCCCTCTTCTCCTTCAACTGGCAGTCGAAACTCCACTCCCACTGGGGGTGCAACCCGACCTCTTGACCCAGGAACAGGGTTCCTTGCTACACCCCAATCTCAGATCCCTCAACTTAATGACCTGGCTGCTGAGAGGGTAGTACTCACTCCTCTACTCCTTCCCAAGGAGGTTGAGGAGGTGTTGCTGGCCTCTAGGAGGTAATCCACTAGAAAATCCTACGCGTTCAAGTGGCTTAGATTTGAGAGGTGGTGTACCCAGAATAAGGAGAACCCATTCACCTTGTCAAGTACCTCAGGTATTACGGTCCTTGTTCCACCTCTCGGAGTTAGGCCTCAAGTCTAACTCTGTCAGAGTCCACCTGAGTGCGCTATCAGCTAACCACTCTCCAGTGGATGGGCAACCTCTGTCAGCTCACCCTTTGGTATCCTGATTCCTCAGAGGCCTCCTACTCTTGAAGCCTCCAATTCACCCACCGGCGACAGAGTGGGACTTAAATGTGGTCTTGCAGCGGCTTACTTGCCCACCTTTTGAACCAATGTCCACCTGTCCTCTCCGCTTCCTTTCCTGGAAAGCACTCTTCCTGGTGGCACTCACATCTGCCCGCCGTGTGAGCGAGTTGCAAGCTTTAGTATTGGATAGACTGTATACACGGTTTTATAACAATAGGGTGGTACTACGTACTCACCCCAAATTCCTTCCAAAAGTGGTTTTCTTGTTTCACCTCAACCAAGAGGTGGTTCTTCCAACCTTCTTTCCCAGGCCGCATAGCTGCAGGGCAGAAGCGGTTCTGCATACCCTGGACTGTAAGAGGGCGCTCGCCTTCTACCTGGAGCGTACGCGGGGGCATCAGAGAGCTTCTCAGCTCTTCGTCTCTTATGACCGTAGTAAACTGGGTCTCCCTGTCTCCAAGCGCACGTTATCCACCTGGGTGGCGGACTGCATCACCTGGGTGTACAGGGCAGCTGACCTTCAGCTGCAGGGCCGAATCACGGCCCACTCTGTCAGGGCTAAGGCTACCTCAGTGGCTAATCACCACTCTGTTCCATTGGCAGAATCTGCCGAGCCGCAACTTGGTTTTCAAGCCAGACTTTTGCAGCCCACTACTGCCCGGAGAGAGAGTCCCGGCGGGACAGTGTTTTCGGTCAGGCGGTATTCCATAACCTATTCGAGGTTTAGGCAACTCCTACCCACCGACCCTTTGGTGTCAGGCTTCCGTGGGGGTTGTGTTCTCAGAGAAAAATCCTATCACTGCTGCTGCGGCTCTTCTACAGGGAGCCATTTTTCAGCTATGGGTTTTCGGTAGCCTATAGCTAGGGAGTCCCATATGTGAGGACTGACTTCCTGCTTGTTCCTGGTGTTCTCCAGGGACAGCAGGAATCAGTCCTCACGACCCTCTCTCCTCTCCTGGAGTTGCAGTCCTTGATTAATTTTTTCTCTTTTTGCCGTCTTTTTAGCTATGTTATCTGACTGAGCAAGATGGCACCTTTGGGCGGGAAGGGGACCGCGCATGCGTGATACAATCCCAAAGGCTTTCTTAGAAAGCTGGGGAATTGCTCCGCACGAGGGCTCCGTCGGCGCCGGTGTCACCCATATGTGAGGACTGATTCCTGCTGTCCCTGGAGTACACCTGTTACAGGGTAGTAACTACGCTTTACTCACCTGTAACAGGTGTTCTCTGGGGACAGCAGGAATCATTCCTCACAACCCTCCCTCCTCCTGTGGCGTTGCTTTTTGTCATTTTTGCCTTCTTGAGCTATGTCATCATATTGAGGCAAGATGGCACCCGTAGGTGGGAAAGGGACCACACGTGTGGTAGATCTCCCAAAAACGTTCTTTGAAAGCTGGGGGGAGATTACCGTGCAGGCTCTGTTGACACTGATATCACCCATATGCGAAGACTGATTCCTGCTGTCCCTTGAGAACACCTTTTATAGGTGCATAACTATGCTTTTCCTCTCTTTTGTTCACATGGGCTGATGATACTACTTCATCCTTTCAGCCCATGTGGACAAAAGCGCCCATGTGAGCCTCTGGCTCTATTCCCGCCTTAGAAACATAGAAACATGATGACAGAAAAAGACCACATGGCCTATCTAGTCTGTCCTTCCATATCAACAACTACAACAGTCCACTTTTTACCTTTAGAGATCCTCTGTGTTGGTACCATGCTTTTTTGAATTCAGTTACTGTCCTCATCTCTACCACCTCCACTGGGAGACTATTCCATGGATCCACTACTCTTTCCATAAAGAAATATTTCCACTTATCACTCCTGAATCTATCTCCCTTCACCCTCATCCCATGTCCCCTTGTAGCAGAACTTGCTTTCAATTGAAAGAGGCTCTCTCCCTGAACATTTAGAAGAGTGTCTTGGCTCTGTTGGTTGTCAGCAACATGAAAAAAACCATAGTTTCATGTTAAAGTAGCTGCATGAGACTTATGAGATGCAGGTTGGCCACCCCTGCGTTTATAGTATGAGCTTCTGCTGAAGACACTCCCCCCTCTTTTATTCTTTATTCCAGTGCTTCCCATTCTTCTCCTGGAGGCACACCTATCCAGATAGGTTTTCAGGATTGCTGTCAATGAATATGAATGAAATAGATCTGCATGCAGAGAACTGGTTTATGCTTCTCTATCTCGTGAATCCCTTATAGGTATCCTGAAAACTCAATTGATTTAGGTACACCAGAATTTTGTAAACTGGACTTGTTTTGATTCCCTGATGTTCTAGTAGTGTTTTCTTTTGTCTCTTGTTTTGATTTTGTTTGGGACTTGCATCATGTCTGTAGCCTGTGCTCTTAAACACTGCTTTACTCTTTGCAATTTTCTAACATGCAGTTTCTATACTTGTGTAACATGCTTGATATGCCTTGATTTTCTATTACCTTGGTTTTCTGTGCTTAGGGAATGAAGATATATTTTTCTGAAAGAGTAAGTCTTGAAGAATGTTTTAGACATATGTTATGTTACAGAAACTTGTATAATTGAATCTGGAAAGATCTAAGCCTTTTAGACGTAATACACTGAGTTTATTAAAATACAGTGTATCAACATTTTAAAAAACAGTATTGGACTCGGTGGACATACAACGAATTGGAGCTTCTAAAGTAGAAGTTGTTGAAGGACTTCCGGTGACGTCATTGGAGCGAATGGCAGAGTAAAAGGCACGCTCCGACATCAAGGCCTGCCAAAGAGGGGGATAGCACCCCAAAAGGTGCAAAATGGAGGCAAAATGAGGAGGAACTAGGGGAGGAAGGACCAAAGCACAATCGGAGCCGGAGCGAGCAGCGGCACTCACCCGATGCACTGTACACGCGGAGAGGGAGGCCTGATCGGACGGCACATTCTTGAGCGTGCAGAGGGCAGAGCGAAGTGGAATGAAGTGAGTGTCAGAGCGGCAGTAATTAAATACCTGATTGCCCGGAGCAGAGCCGGAGGCAGAGAGAGTGGCGATCTGGGGGAGAGCAGCTGAATCGGGAGCAGTGAGAGGCCCGAACGAAGAGCCACGTGTCTGGTGAGAGCTGTGCTCGGGGGAGAGGAGAAGAACGTGGGAAGGGCTGGATTGAACGGCAGAGAAAAGGGCGGAATAAACGGCATACTGTGGAGAAACCGCTGAGGCAGACAGACCGGAGGTGTGTTTGGAGAGATACGAGTGTGAGGAGGAGACGGGGGAACATAAGAACATAAGACATGCCATACTGGGTCAGACCGAGGTCCATCAAGCCCAGTATCCTGTTTCCAACAGTGGCCAATCTAGGTCATACGTACCTAGCAATATCCCCAAAAGACACAGGTTCCACAATGCTTGTACTGGGTCAAGCATTGATATCCTGGGTCCCTTTTTAATAGTGGTTTATGGACCTTTCCTCCAGGAACTTGTCCAAACCTTTTTTAAACCCAGCTATACTAACAGCCCTTACTACATCCTCCGGTAACAGATTCCAGAGTTTGATTACACGTTGAGTGAAAAAATATTTTCTCTTATTTGTCTTAAATAGTTTACCCTGTAGCTTCATTACATGTCCCCTAGTCTTTCTATACTCTGATAGCGTAAACAATTGATCCACGTTTATCCGTTCCACTCCATTCATTAATTTATAGACCTCTATCATATCTCCCCTCAGCCGTCTCTTCTCCAGGCTAAAGAGCCCTAACCTTCTTAGCCTCTCTTCATAGGAGTAGCCTTCCATCCCCTTCACCAATTTGGTGGCTCTTCTCTGTACTTTTTCTAATAACGCTATGTCCTTTTTAAGATACGGTGCCCAGAATTGCACACAATATTCAAGGTGCGGTCGTACCATGGAGCGATACAGAGGCATTATAATATCCTTTGTTTTGTTCTCCATCCCTTTCCTTATGATACCTAGCATTCTATTTGCTTTCTTGGCCGCCGCTGCACACTGGGCGGAGGGCTTTAACATGTTATCAACGATGACTCCTAAATCTTTTTCCTGGGTGGTGGTTTCTAATGTGGAGCCTTGCATCGTGTAACTATAGTGTGGGTTGTTCTTTCCTAGGTGCATAACTTTGCACTTGTCCACATTAAATTTCATCTGCCATTTGGATGCCCAGTCTTCCAATTTATCCAGATCCTCCTGCAGTTTTCCACAATTCTCTTGGGTTTTAACAACTTTAAACAGTTTTGTGTCATCTGCAAATTTGATAACCTCACTAGTTATTCCCTTTTCCAAGTCATTTATGAATATGTCAAAAAGCAGCGGACCCAGTACAGATCCCTGGGGTACTCCACTATTCACCTTTTTCCATTGGGAATATTGGCCATTTAGCCCTACCCTCTGCTTTCTATCTCTTAGCCAGTTCCCGATCCACAATAGTACACTGCCTCCTATCCCATGACTTTTTAGCTTCGCCAAAAGTCTCTGATGGGGGACTTTGTCAAAAGCTTTCGGAAAGTCCAGATACACTATATCAACCGACTCACCTTTGTCTACCTGTTTATGCACACCTTCAAAAAAACATATCAGATTAGTAAGACAAGATCTTCCTTGTCTAAAGCCATGTTGGCTGTCTCCCATTAGGCCATGACTATCTACATGCTGTGTAATTTTGTTCTTTATGATGGTTTCTACCATTTTCCCTGGTACTGACGTCAGGCTCACCGGTCTGTAATTTCCTGGGTCACCCCTGGAACCCTTTTTAAAAATTGGTGTTACGTTGGCGACCCTCCAATCTTCAGGTATTACAGATGATTTTAATGAAAGTTCACAGATTACCAATAGCAGGTCTGCAGTCTCATATTTCAGTTCTTTCAACACTCTGGGATGTATACCATCCGGTCCAGGTGATTTGCATCGGAGGGAGAAGACGGCATCTACGGGAGCAACACAAGGCATGAAGAGTGACGAACAGCAAAGCACAGTACAGGCAAGCAGCATAAGGGATATTCAGGCCATGTGAAGCAGCAGGGAATAAATCAAGAGGTCGCAATATACATAAAACAAGGCAAGATAAATATAAACTTAATTGGCTACCCTATCCAGGAGGAACAGAAGGGTACCAGTAAGTGGGAGAAGCAAACAGACCAGACAGAGCACTCCATTGGGGGGCGGGGGGGAGGCAGCAGAGCTTCTTCATAGTAATCACTGCATGCTGTGTGGAGCTAAAAAAAAAAAAAAATTATAAATGGATAAATCAAAAAGAAAGTTGTCAGCAAAGAAAAAACTGGTGGAATTCCGATCATCTTATCATCCTATGCGCCATCACGAGGAGGGAAGGAGGGAGAGAAGGAAGGTAAAATGGCAGCTGAGAAAACGCCTGAGCAGGAGGAGGAGATGGGAGGAGAGGAGTGCTCTGGAATGGTCGACAAAATCAAGCAGTGACGTACAGAACTAAAAGAGGAATTAAAGGTGGAAATTAGTGGAGTAAAAAATGAGTTAAAAGAGACCCTACAAATAATCAGAGAAGACATCACAGATCTGGGAAATTGTGTGGAAGATACAGAGAATCAGTTGGAACAACAAGGGGTAGCAATGGAAAACATCCAAAAAGGCTGGGAGGAATTAAAGCAGGCTCAAGAGGAGCTGAAGGTAAAAACAGAGGACTTGGAGGATTGGTCCAGAAGATGTAATATCAGAGTGTGAGGTATCCCAGAGGATCCCAAATATAAGAACTGTGAGGAAATTATTAAAAAAGTATTTGGAGAGCTATTAAAAGCTGCAGCTATAGCGGAGGAAGGTGAAGGGGAGTCTCTGCAAATAGAACGGGCGCATAGAGGACTGAGGCCCATAAGTGAATCGTCCGCGAGACATCGTGGTATGCTTGAACTCCTTCAAGATGAAAGAATGCCTTTTGGGAGCAGCCAGGAAGCTGAGAAACTTCCAGTGGGAAGAGCACAAGCTGGAACTGTTCCAGGATTTATCCTAGGGGATGCTGCAACGTAGAAGAGAGTTGAAGGAGGTCACGGCCTACTTAAGGAGGGCAGATATGAGGTATAAATGGATGTAACCCTTTGGATTACTGATTACAGTGCAAGGGCGGTTGCGGAGCGTGAAGACAAGTGAAGAAGCTTGGAGGGCACTGAGAGACTTAGGATCAACTAAGTGGCCAGAGGTCCAGCCAAAACAACTGACAACAGCACAACTACCTCTAGGGCGGTTAGCCTGAGATGGCATAGAGCAGAAGAAGGTGGCAGGAGATTGGCGAGACTGGCCAAAGATAGCCAAAGAGGAAAAGTGGTGGAAAAGAAACAGGCTGAAGCCGAGGACATTATACAGACTTGAGCCAGAGGATACTTAATAAGGAAAGGGTTATGGATTGTTGATATATACACTGTATAGAAGTGTTGGTTAATAGTGGAAAGCTTGAGGGGGGGTGTAGGGGGGGAGGAAAGATGAGGGTGGTGGAGGGGTTGGGCAAGGAAGGAGAGGGAGTTAAGGGAAAGGAGGGAGAAGAGGGTTCTGATTATGTGAATTGAAAACAACAGAGTTTAGATGGGGAAAGGAAGGGGTGCAAGGGTTAGAGCGGAGGGGGGGGAAGGAGTAAGGAGGGGTAAAATAGAGTATAAGGGGAGGGGAGAGATGGGAAGGAGAAGGAGGGAGGTGGGGGGAGGAGGATAGAGGGGCAGGGGTAGGCCGCGGTCCGATAGTCGGTTACCTTAATGGAAGTCATATCTCCCGTGAGGAGAAGAGGGATGGGGAGGGGTGATGGGGAGGGAGGGGGAAGAAAGGGGGCAGGGGAGGGGAGGGGGAAAGACAGAAGATGTGGGGTAGAGATGGAGGGGGTAGGAAAATCTATAAGGTGAATTAAAAGTTGTAACACTGAATGTCAAAGGGCTTAATTCACCATTTAAACGGCTGAAACTTTACAAAGAAGTAAGACGTCAAAAAGCGTCGCTAGTGCTCATACAAGAAACACATTTAACAAGGGCAACAGAACACATGGTCAAACTCCAGGGATATGGATTATGTCTCTATGCATCAAACACTGGAAAAAAAGAAGGGTAGGGTGGCAGTTTTCATAGCCTCCAAACTTAAGGTGGAGGTACAGAAGATAATTAGAGATAAAGAGGGGAAATATATAATGTTACTTAAAAAAAATAGGGAATGAATGGTACTGTATAATGAATGTATATTCACCAACAGGGAGGCAAAGGGAATTTTGGACAAAACCTAGACGCTGAGGTGGGGCAGTTAGGGGATGGAAAACTCATATGTGGTGGAGATTTTAATTTAACGTGGAACCCAGATAGAGATGCAACGGGGAAACGAGAGGGCAAATGAGCGGATAGGAGTAAATATTGAAATTTTGTTACACAGCACTGCTTGATAAATGCATGGTGATTTCAACATCTCCGGAAGAGGCAGTTTTCATATTTTTCCCCAGTGCATGGATCATATTCCAGGATAGATGCTATTTGGGTAACAAAGGAGATGACGGGCAGGGTTAAAGGGGCAGAAATGGATTCTATAATACGGTCTGACTATGCATTAGTGGAGGTAAGACTGACAATGGAGGGGGAGGGAAGAGGAACCCAGTTCTGGAGGTTGAATGAATCTTTATTGGAGGATTAAAGATTAATGGAACTTGAAGCGTTAGACGCGAAATATGGAAGAGGAACCTATCGAGGCCAAGTGCTGGTTGCTAGAGCGCAATTAAATGCCATGCAGGCTGACATTATAAGATATTGTATGCAACTACTGAAACAGGGTTTCTTTGAGGGGGGGAAATAAAGCAGGGAGATATATGGCGCAGCGGCTGAAAAAAAGGAAATTAAGATCACAAATATTGAGAATTAGGGACTGGGAAGGGAAATTAGTTCACAAAGAGGGGGATATTCGGGAGGCATTTAAACGATACTATCAAGAGTTGTATGCGGCTCGAGCATCTCCAGATTTGGAACGAATACAAAATTATTTAGATTCTATAAAGGTCCCGACATTGATGGAGGAGGAACAAACACAGTTAAATAAAGCAATTAAAGCAGAGGAGGTCCTGCAAGCTATAAAACAGTTAAAGGTAGATAAGCACCGCAACAGAATCTGTAAGGTAACTCACTGTTCGAAAAAGAGTCATTAAGCGTGCGACACTGACTGCAGCCCAGAAAAAACCTACCCTATAATTACCAAATCGTTTTTCAACTTTGTCTTGCACTGTAGCAGCCCCAAAGGAACAGTAAGCTAACCGCAGATATGAAAGAGATCCATTAATTGTTAAACACATGCCTTATTATCCTCCTCTGTATCTGTTTTGTAGAAACAAAGTATCTGTATCTGTTTTGATGAAACAAAGTAGCTTTCCAGTATTATGACTGCTCAACAATGTAATTTTCCTGTAATTGTTATTGGGCAACAAAGTACCTTCTCAACAACCGCAATACAATGAATTCTGCTTGACTTGAAATATAAATGCAAACCTTGCACCTCTCTCTCTATCCCAACATATATTACGCCTGTCTTTGTGCAAATCCCAAGGCCTTGCAACCACCAACAACCTAGACAGCACCTCCCAAACTCCGAAGTCTCCTGGGAAATCCTCACCCAAACACCTAAGACCAACCCAAAACATAGCATCTAATCATGGCCATCTCCTTACTAGCACTCACAAGCATCTACATACTATCCAGTGCCATCTATGACTCCAATGCACTCCCACTTGACCACAACCCCATCCCCCTACTTCATAGCACGAGTAAGAATTACAATCGCAGCCAATACCAACCACCACCAAACCCCTATTACAAGAGACAGCCACACTTGCTCTATGTAACCCTAGAGCTTACAACAAACAGAAAAGCCAACAAGCCATACATGCAACTAGACCTCAGATGCGCCCTCATCAACGCACGCTCTGTCCGCAATAAATGGCCAGTCATTACAGACCTAATAACCAACCTCAACCTAGACCTACTAATGGTAACAGAAACATGGCTCTCGGACACTGACACTGTCCTATTAAACCAACTCACCTCCCCCTAACTTCTCTATTTACACATGCAACAGAGCCGACCGAAGAGGTGGAGGTGTCTTTATTCTAGCAAAAACGGGACTCCAATACCGGACGAGTCTAGCCAGAAGCACTCAGCACCTAGACACAATCACCATCTCTAACAAATACAACACTATCAACCTCATCTACAGGGCACCAAATTCTTCATCAGATGAGCTGTCCGACATAATTGACGTAGCCTGTAATCCTGAAAACCCTAGCAAACCAAACTGGCTTCTGGGCGACTTTAACCTCGCCTCCACCCAACCCGCCTTAACTAGCACCTTCCTCGATGCAATGGCCAACCTCAGCTACAACCAAATTGTAAATGATCCCACCCACCAAAGAGGGAACTCCCTCGATCTAATATTTGCCCCACCCAGAGCCACAAGCACAAACTGCCAATTTGATCTCTCCATCATCCCTGTCCCCTGGTCAGACCACAGCCTGATAACTTTCCTGATGCCATCACAACATGATACACCCAGCAGACCAAATTTATATCAGTAAACCCTGTACACTTCAAACCTCTGGACAAGGAAGTAATTACCAAACATGCACTCCCAAAACTTACTCAGCCATCATCCAACCTCAACGACATGATCAATAATTGGAATGACACCCTTAACCTATATGCTCAACAGCCCTCCTCTAACAAACAATCAACATCCAAAAACTGCGCTGATAAAAGGCGAACAGCTCCATGGTTCTCTCCTGAGCTACGGAAGTCCCTACTCCTCCTGAGAAAACTAGAGAGAAAATGGAGGCGCACCCATAACATCGCTGACCAAGAAACATACTTAGCTCACCTGAAAACTCATCGTGAATCAGTTTGGGACAAAAGGAAGGAATTCCACTCAGAGCTCCTCAGCCGCTCTCTAAGCAAGCCACAAGACCTCTTCAATCTAGTAAAATCCTTAACCTAGGAACCACAACAAGAAGATATACAGCCTCAACTATATGCCAACTACATCCAATCCAAAGCTATCAAAACAACGACAGACACTATACGGAAACCATCACAGTCTACCCAGCATCAGAATCCTCTCACTAAACTCTCACCTCCATCTGCTAAATGCATTGAAGACATTATTGCCACCATCAACACCACCACTGCATCAAACCACCCATGCCCAGTACACTGGATCAGATCAATGCGATCGGAACTCAGCCCAATCATAGCTAAGATCGCAAATCAATCCTTCTCAACAGGAATATTCCCATCTGCCCTTAAGCAGATATCCATCCGACCAGTACTAAAGAACAACCAGCTGGATCCAAAGAAGGAGGAATCCTACCGGCCGATATCCAGTATCCCGCTATTAGCTAAAATACTTGAGAAGGTGACTCAGAGACAGATCCAGCAACATATAGACACCACATCCCCCCTAGACCCCAGCCAACATGGTTTTAGGGAAGATCACGGAGTTGAAACACTCCTGACCTCCCTAACTAATGCACTTATCAGTGGGATAGATAACATCAAGATGGGCTTTGCGCTAATCTTCCTCGACATCGCCGCTGCGTTTGACTCAGTTGACCATGACCAACTCCTAACTCGACTCCATGAGAGGGGAATCCAGGGTCTAGCATGGGACTGGTGCAAATCATACCTAGAAGACCGATGGCAACAAGTCCGAATTGGCTCTGATACATCTGAACCTTTCCAGCTAAAGCAAGGAGTACCCCAAGGTTCCTCCCTATCTGCGCTGCTCTTTAACATATACATGCAGCCAATTTGTGAAATTACCCGCTCCTTCGGCATATCTTGCCTCATCTATGCAGATGATGTGCTGATGTTTACACATATCAGTGTCACGTGTCCTGATTATACTGCCTTAATCGATTGCTTCAATGCAATAACAGACTGGCTCCTCAATCAGAACCTGCGAATAAATTTAAAAAAAAAACAGAGGTCCTTAACAAAAAACAAATGCTTCTCACCCCCTGCAACCCTAAGAGTAAGAGATGCAGAACTGCCAATCAAGTCCACCATACGCTACCTGGGTGTGACACTGGATCAACAGCTAGATTTCAAAGAGCACATAAAACGCACTGTAAAGACCATCTATTACAAGATCAAGACCCTTCGACACCTGAGACCCATGTTGGACCCAGAAAACATCCGTACAATATTCCAAGCGCTAGTCACACCCCATTTTGACTATGCGAACATTATACTCCACGGCCTCCCCAAGAATACCCTAAACCCACTACAATTAGCTATGAATGCCGCTGCCCGCATCCTATATGGAACATCAAGGAAAGACCACATAACCCCCATCTTGAGGGACCTACAGTGGCTTCCAATAAGTTGCAGGATCTCACATAAAGTACTCCTCATTACATTTAAGTCCATTAATAAAATATCTCCCTCCTCAATCTCAGCGCTTCTCTCTCACACCCCCAACAATAGATCCAGGAGATCATTAGCCACCAATACCCTAATTATCCCGAGGCAAACCATAAAATGTGCACAATCAACAAACAGTAGAGCATTTGCGTACTACGCCCCCAAATGCTGGAACAACCTCCCTCCAAGCATCAGATCGATCAGAGACCTCATGCAATTCAGAAAAGCCCTTAAGCACCATCTATTCCTTAAGCACTTCTCACAACCCAACAACACCGCCCCTCCTCCCCCTCCACAACCCAATCCTTTACTATGACTTACTAATTATGCAATTTTCAAAACATGTGACACAAACCAGAGAGTATTTGTAATCAATTGTACTGCTTCCAAATGCACATTACTGGAAATAGAACTCCAACTTTGTAAATAGAACTCCAACCGTTATCACTCCCTACCAAAATTGTACATAGTTCCCCCAGTTCAAATCCATGTTACTATCCCTGTTATATGTAAACTCAGGACAGATTGTTCCTGACTGAGAGTTATATTGTTAAATGTAAACCGCACTGATAATAAAGAGCGCGGTATAGAAGAGCTGTTAAATAAATAAATAAATAAATAAGCCCCGGGACTGGATGGGCTTACAGCGAGGTTTTACAGAAAATTCAGTGAGCTTTTAATTGCTCCACTATTGAGGCTGTTTAACCTTCCACCATGGGATTGGCTGGGATCACAATAATACATAAAGAGGGTAAGGACCAGCAAGAATGTTCTTCGTATAGACCAATTTCACTGCTCAACTTAGATGCTAAATAATTGGCTATATATTAGCAACATGTTTAAACAAGGTAATCGGGAAGTTGATCCATCAAGACCAAGCGGGCTTTATCCCAGGGAGGCAGGTGGCGGACAATATTAGGAAAATTTTGAACACTATTTGGTCGGTGGGGCAAAGTAAAAAGGAGGCATTGTTAATATCTCTAGATTACAGAAAAAGCATTTGATCAGGTCTCTTGGTCCTTTCTCTTTCAGGTAATGGACAGAATGGGGTTGGGAGGCGAGTTCAAGGGGTGGGTGGAAGCATTCTACCGGAACCCGAAAGCTTGTGTTAGGGTAAATGGAGCCTACTCGGCCTTCTTTGAGCAGGGGAGAGGGACAAGGCTGGGCTGTCCACTATCGCCCCTTTTATTCGCAATATCACTGAAGCCGTTCGCAGAGAGAGTGAGAGAAAGGGAAGATCTGAAGGGTATAATGGTAGGAAAGGTGGAATATAGAATATCATTGTTTGCGGATGATATCATAATGAGTGTGATCAGACCGAGATGCTCAATACCATTATTAATGTGGGAATTAGAAGAATATGGGAGACTGTCGGGATTCACTATAAATTGGGCAAAATCTGAAATTTTGAACCTGTCACTACAAGAGGAAGAGCAGGCAAGATTAAGAATGCAGTACCCATTTAGATGGGCCAAGGGGGCAGTTCGGTATCTAGGGATCCAAATAAGCAACAGATTAGAGGTATTGTATGATTTAAACTATAAAAAGTTATTTGGGCAAGTAGAACGTTTACTGGCTGGGTGGGAGAGGGGGTATCTATCTTGTTTCGGACGTATAGCAACAGTAAAGATGATGCTATTGCCCCGATTTTCTGTTTCTCTTTTAAATGTTACCAATATTAATACCACGTCAAAAGTTAAAGCACTTACAAAGAAACATTAATCGATTTATATGGCAAAATAAGAGTCCTAGGATTGCTATGTCCACACTGCAGAGAGCTAGGGGAGAGAAGGGGGCTTGGGGTTCCCAATTTTAGCAAATATTATAGAGTAGCGCAACTGAAAACGCTTTATGACTGGCACAGAGAAAAACGGAAGCGTTAGGTGCAGATGGAGGAAGACTCTGTAAGGGGAGTGGGATTGGAAAAGCTGGTGTGGAGGGGAAGTACTGTTCCAGCTAGTAGCGCTATGAACCCCTTCGTAATGCATACCTTGAATATTTGGAAACAGAATAGGAAAGTATTAGTACAAGACAAAATATATATACAAGGGATGACACTAGAGGCTTGTTTTGAGAGGGGACAGGGGCCAGGGGTGAATATATTGAGGAGATGAGAACAGCGAAGACTTACACATATCTCTCAAATAGTGGTTAAGGAGGGAATATGGGATTTTGAGGGTATTAAGAATTTATATGGATTATCTAGTACGGATTATTACAGTTGTATCCAGATCAGTCATTTTGTGCGGCAGCAGAGTGTATGGAGGGACCTGTGGAGTAACAGAAGGTGGTTTGAGGCCCTATGCTCAGGACACTTAGGTCAAAAAGGAGCCTTGTCCAAGATTTGTAAAGGGCTAATGGAGGGCGGAGAGGGTAAATTAGAGTTTATGAAGAAATGGGAGGCAGACTTAGACGTACAATGGACTGAAGAGAGATGGGATAAAGTAATACAGACAATAGCAGGAATATCTATCGCTACTCAAATAAAAGAAAATGCTTACAAAGTACTTTATTGGTGGTATTGGACACCGATACGTCAAAAAAAAAAAAGCGGGGTTAGGGTCAACTGATCAGTGTTGGAGAGGTTGTCAGGAGAGGGGATATGTTACACATGTGGTGGAAGTGCGGGCAGATTCAAGGATTCTGGGATGAGGTACTAGTGATAATTTATAAAATGACAGGATATAGATTTCAAAAAACCCAGAGGTCTGTCTTTTACATCAGCTGGGGGAGGATATTCCGGTAAGGGAGAGGGGGGTACTAAATCATTGCATAGTGGCAGCAAGAAGTGAGATAGCCCAACATTGGATAGGGTTGGGGAACCCTCAGAGTGCAGGTTTTATCAAAAGAATGGATGATCTGTGTTTGATGCATTGATTGACAGGGTTGTGACATGGGAAAGGGATAATGTGTGGAACAATGGAAGAGTGTCTGGAAATGGTTGGGAAAATAGAAAGCAGGAGAGAAGGAGGGGAGGGCCAATGTAAAGCTGGTCAGAGCCCAAAGGCACTAGTATTGAGCTAACTGGCGAAAGCATGCATACAGTATATATAAGTGATACACAAGAGAGAGCGGTTGTGAGACAATAAGCATGTTTAATAAAAGGGGATAATTGCGATGGGGGGAAGGGTTGATGAATAGGTCACAAGCAATGTTGTATTAGAAATTAGGGGAAAACAGTCATGATGATGACAGATTGTTGCTTAAATATAAATGTACTATGTTGGGTTAAGAAGACGTTTGTATTATGTATGGAATAAGCTTAATAAAAATGTTAAATGGAAAATAAAAAGTAGAAGTTGTTACAGTATAAGTCATGCCCAGGAGTCTGGAATACAAAATGGAGACCAACACGTATTTAATATTGTATTGCTATGTTTATGTCCAGCTGATTTTCAGATGGTGGATTTAAATTAATAATATTGAATAAGAATCAAAATACTTAAGAGATATTTTGGAGTATATTATGGTAATGTAAAAAAATGTGCTTGTTACTGGGAAGAAGTTTGAGAGATACATAAATAGTCATATATATATTCTTTTCTTTTTCTGCAGAAATTTGAGAGAAGCTAGGGATAATGCTGTTGCTGAAAAAGAACGAGCTGTTTTGGCTGAAAAAGATGCCCTAGGGAAATATGATCAACTCTTGGAACAGTAAGTATCTTTAAAACACATATACACACATACAGCTCTGCAGACAGCATATCTTGGCCCCACATGATAGAATCAAATTTATGAATCACATTTATAACACAATTCTTTTTTGTCTGTCTGATCCCTTTCCAAACATGCTAATGGAGGAGCATTCCATTTTCCTACCAGATCAGTATACTGTGACCATACTTAATCTGCAGACCTTTTGTTTCCAGTTAAATGCCCCCCCCCCCCGGAAATAAGCTGTCACTTTCTAAAATGTAGATAAAAATGTTCTGTTGTTATTGTCAGTATTTTAGCAAATGGAAATAAGTAATAAAAAGAAGCATGTTCTCTTGAAGAATATAACTCATAAAACAAGTAATTCTACATTTTGTTCTTTAATTTACTAAAGCTTCTCCTCTACTCTCACTTCATTTGTCCTTTACTTATCTCTCACAATCATCCCCATCTCTAGATCATCTTGGGTGAATAAAAACTATACAGGAATTTTCTAGAAAGGATCCGATACACCTCCGATTCACAGGAAGTCATCAATGTGTCGACAGTCCCAGAGGAGCTTCCTTTCCCCACAGAAAAGGAGTCACCCAGGCTGAGACTCAGAGATATTTGACTTCCTCTCTGAGGTTGGGTCTCGGATGAGGAGTGTGAGAGCCCTTCGGAGTACAGATCCCCTGAACTCCCCTCTGACTCCCTCCCCTACTCATGAGAGACGAACGTCATATCCTGAGGACATGACATTCCAGGATTTTGTACAGAATAATGCTAAGGCCATATCATTTTCTTTGGAGACCGAGGATGAGCCCAGGGCAGAAGGAGATCCTCTAGTACTCTTCTGCCCCAAGGAAATGGTGACAGTGCCCATGCACCACATACTTCAAGAGTGCAGATGAAAATGCGGGAGATACACCTCCCCATATCTCCAGTCAGTAGAAAGCTCAACTCCATGTAGAGTTCAAAAGGCTTCCAGATTCAAGAAGACCCAGCCAGGGCTGGCCCAAGGTTTCTGCTACCTTAGGCAGACCTCCCGTGCCACCCACTGTGCTGCTGAGTCACCCACTCCCCTGTCCGCCGGCTCACCACATTGCTGCTGCTGCTGTTTTGAGGTTTGCCATGACACGGAAGGGAGGAATCGCTGTGGCTACATGCACGTGAACGGCTACTTTAAAACCCCATGCAGAACTGTAGTGATCGCTGTGCTGCTCTTGGAGGGAGGGAGGAAGGGGTCAGCCGGCTGGCATGCCGCCCACAAGGGTCTGCTGCCCTAGGCAATCACCTAGTTGGTCTAGTGGACAGGATGACCCTGGTCCCAGTTACTTCACCATGCATTGGTAATCAAATCCGCCCTCAAAAGATCCAAAAGTTCCAAGATGCACTCCTCAGCACTCCCAGGGAGAGAGACTTGGACATTGGATTCTTTTGGGAGAAAAGTATTTCAGAGTTCCGTGCTTTCAGCCTGCATGGCCTCTTACCTGCTTTACATGAGCATGTTGATGCGATATGTCCACGTTTCTTCCTCAAGAGAAATTAGAACAATATCATTCCCTAGTGAAACATGGCAAAGACTGCTCAAAATACATATAGTCCAAGCAACCTATGATAGCTTCAATATGGTATCGAGAGCTTCTGCAGCAGGTATTGGCGCCTAGAGACTTGTCTGGCTCTTGGTCTCAAACCTCCAACAGTCTGCGCAGGACAAGCTTGCTAATGTACCACGCTGTGGGAAAATCTCTTTGGGGATAAAGTCGAGGAGAAGGCTGGCTTCTATGAAAAGTAGCATATCACTCTTCAAAATCTCCAAGGCGCATGTCTAAGCTGACCACCTACCACAGAAGGTATCAAAGGAGTAAAAAGAGAAAGGCCTACGACTCTCAAAGGTGTAGATTTTTCCCTGGTTCTAACTATTCCCAATCTAAACAGGCTCCTTGAGCACCTCCTAAGCGAGAGAAATCTCAGAAGGTCCAGCCTGCTTCTCAGCCAAAACATGGGGCGGGGTTTTGACTGGTTTCTGCAAAGCAAAGCCACTCTTCCTGTAGCCTAAACGGTGTACTCTCCAATAGGAGAGATGTTCACTCTTTTTGCCAAAGTTTGCCTCTTTTGTAACCTCTGACACATGGGTCCTACAAATTGCATATATTCGACCTTCCTCTAAATAGCCATCCATGGGTTCAATCTCTAAACCCTCTGTATCAGTAACTGCTTCTGTGAGAAGTCACCGCCCTTCAAAAAGATCTAACGATGGGGGTGCTAGCAAGCCCAACAGATATGGCCGCTTGAGACCAGAGCTCCGAAACCCTCCAGCACTCTTACCACACATCTGCTGCTTCAGCCAACTGCCAATGCAGAAAAATCTCCGGGAAGACATCTGAGGTGATTGCGGTCCCTTTTGATCAGATGACTCTGGCATACGGTTAATGAAGGTGCTGAAGAGAGTGGCTGGCAAGAGAAGTGTGGCCTGACAATACGTGCCTCCATGTGCTCAGAGGCATGTAGACAGACCAGGTCACCCTCCCCAAAACATGCCGCTGCCAGTCTACCGGCATTCTGCAATTGGGTAAGCCAGTCCTCCCCCTCGCCAAGCCAGCTAGCGGTGCCTTCCCTCCTCTGATCTTTGGCGGGAGACTGCTGCACTGCCACGACCAGATGTTTGCGGGGCCTTGCATGCTCAAGACGCCGTGGAGCCAGGCCGCAAAAACAGCAGGGAGCCCATTCCTTCGATCCAGCCTTTCCCCTGAAGGGTGGTGTGCTGTTGTGAACTGGGCATGAAGATGCTTCACCAAAGATGAGCTGGAAAACAGCAAGTACTCACACACCTTTGTCTGTTCCTTTTATCCAAACTGATATTAGAGAGATAGGGAAATACAGAACTGTGCCTTGTCATGTTGCTTGGCCTCTTTGATTGCTGTTGCAGCCCCCAATCAGGGTGAGTGGTGAATGAGGCTCCAGAAGGGATACAGAGCTGGTGGGGCGGGGGGGGGGGGGGTGGGGCCTTGATAGGGCGTTGTTCAGAGGACAATCTATACTGTATACCACCACTCGCAAGGGGTGATAGCCCTCTGAGTTTGGAACTTGAGGTTGGCATGGTTACTAATAAGAGGAGGATTTTGTCTTCTCGGACCACTTAACAGATGTGTCATGCAGGTGAGTTGGATTGCCTCCATCTGGTGATAGAAGAGGGGAGCTGTTTTAGGTTTCTTTTGTCATCAGCACCCCTAAACATTATATAAAATATGTTAGCTTGGTTGGTTTATGTTTGTTTTCAGGCATATCCGTCCCACGTTGAGGGGGCTGTGGGGATTTGGGGAGTAAGACGGAGGGGGCTGGAGAGAGGGGATGGGGGTAATTGAGATGAGGGAGTAGGAAGCAGAGTGAAGCATACTGTGGGAGGGTGAAGGATGTTATTAGGTCTCTGGAGAAGGCTGCCTCTCAGCGAATGGGTATCGATAAAACCAGAGATCAAAAGGGGATCATGGTTAGGCTTATATTAGGAATATTAAGGACTTCACAGTCCCGTAAAGCGCAAATGGGTTCTGGATCACTTAAGAAGAGAGAGAGCTGACATCGTGGTCCTGCAGGAATCACACTTCTCTGGACAGGACCATTTACAGCTGAGCTCTCGTAGGTTTCCCCAAGTTTTTTCTTCCATTACACTTCCCATAAGAAGGTAGTAATGACATTCTTTTTCAAGGATTGTGCCTTCCAAGTGCTCTCGCAGTTTGCTGACCCAGAGGGGAAGGAGGTTCCTTATTTTGATAGGGATATTGCAAGGGATGGCATTTACTATTGTCAATGTATACATTCCTCCTTCTTAAATAGGAGCGGCGCTGACGGCTGTGTTCAAGGCAGTGCAGTCCCACCAACAGAGGGAGATTATAATGGGGGGTGGATTTTAACTGTATCATCTGGCCTGGACAGAACAGGTGATGATAGCAGTGCTGTTATAGGCTCAAACTCTACCAAGTTACAGCATAGTTGGCCTTACGTGATGCCTGGAGGACTATGCATGGAGGAGACAGAGATTACACCTTTTTCTCTTCCACCCATCAGAGTTGTTCCAGCATCGATTTATGACTAATCTCTAGGAGCCTGCTCCAACACTCACGACAACGACAATAGGGGTCTCAGACCATACGATTATTGCACTGAAATTGCAGGAAGGAGAGTGAGGTTCCCTCCTCATGTTTGGGCTTTGCGCAGAGGGCTTCTTAAGAACAGAGATTCCTTCAGGCAGTATGGAAGGGGTGACAGGAATATATGACCTTCAACAACTCAGGTGAGATTTCTGCCTTCACGCTCTGGGAAGCGGCCAAGGCAGTCCTCCGTGGCCAGCTAATATTCATCTCGGGAAAATCTACAGCAGGAAGAATTGCAAAGAGAGATTGGTGAACTAAAACTGCTCCCCACCATAAGAGTGGTGGGACCAAGGTGTGGCAGCAACTGGTGCGTAAGAAAGGAGAACTATCGGTCCTTGACATGAGGCTGTAGCCTCCACTATGCTCCATACAAAGCCCCACTTCTGTGAACACAGGAGTAAAGCAAATCATTTGCTCCTGTGGCAGCTGAAGAGGCAAAGAGTAAAACGTAAAATCCACACTCTTTAATCATTGCAGGGGAACACTGTTTATTGCTCCTCGGAAATGGCAGAGATGTTTGCCAAGTTCTATTGTGACTTATATTCTTCCCAATTGGTGGCAGAGGAGTCTGAGTTTTGGGAGTGGCTGATAGTGGCAGACCTCCATCGATTGTCTCCAGAATCACAGGAAGTGCTAGAGTGCCCCTTTTTGTTAGAAGAAATGCGAGCATCTATCTGCAGTCTGAAACCCGCAAAGGCTACTAGCTGAGCTGTAGAAGACAATGCCAGAGCTCTTCACCCCAGTACTGGTTTGAGTCTTTAATGACATTCGAGCTTAGGGAGTGTTTCCGGTGTCTTTTTATCAAGCCTCCATCATGGTGCTCCCCAAAGAAGATAAAGACCTGTTAATGTGCAGTAATTTCAGGTCCATCTTTCTTCTGAATATTGATTATAAAATTCCTACCAAGGTGCTTTGTGCATGTCTAGAGATAAAACTACAGGACCTTATCTGTCCGGAGCAGACTGATTTTATGAAACACAGTTACAGCTTCAAGAATTTAGGCGACTGATCAATATGTTGCACAGGATTAGGGACAGGGCAGACCAGTGTGCAATCTTATCATCCGATGCCGAAAAGGCTTTCCATAAGGTTGAATTGGCATACTTGATGGAAGTGCTCAAGCGATTTGGGTTTGGGCCTAATATGTGTAAATGGGTCAGGCCATCTAGGCCAATCCAATGGCTATGGTAGCAGTTAATGGCTTCCATTCCAATTGCTTCCAGTTGGATTGTGGGACCCAGCAGGAATGCCCACTCTCCCCCCCTGCTCCCCGCACTAGCTATCGAGCAGTTTGCTTGCCATATATGCAAAGGGCTGCTGAGATGAGTATATTTTATTTATTTATTTATTTAACAGTTTTAATATATCGCTGTATTATGGGATTCAGAGCGGTATACATATAAAATGAACCAACAATAACATAAACATTTACACTGAACAAGGGTGTTAAACATGGATGATTATATGAGGTTGTTAATAATTCATATGTATCGTTGTGGGTGATACATTTCAGCAGGTAGGGAGTATGCTCTTTGGGAGGCGAAGCAGGATGGGTGAGAGATGGTTAGGTTAGGGTTTGGTTGGGGGGAAAGAGGAGGCAGACAGTTGGGAAGAATTAGGTCTGTATACTAAGGTGTTTCAGTTTGTAGCTACTGTTCATGGGGTGTTCCCGTAGTATTCAGTAAATAAGAAGGTCTTTATTGCTTTTCTGAACTCTGATATGTCCTTGATAGCTCTTATTTAGTTAGGTAGGTCATTCCATAGGGAGGGAGCATACAGAGAGAATGCTTTTTTACATGTCGTTTGTTAGGCTTTCCTCTTGTACGTGGGGATGTTCAGAGTGGTGTTATTCAAGATTTTTCTTGTTTTGTCCTCCGGTGTCTTTTTTTATCAGCACTTGAAGAACTTGGGGGTGCTAGGTTGTGGATTATTTTGAAAATCATCAATAAGACCTTGTATTTGAAACATGTGGCTATTGGATAGCCAATGTAGTTGTTGTAGTTTAGGGGTTATGTGGCAGTATCTTGCTGTTCCTGTTATGCGTGCAATAGTATTTTGTACAAGTTGGAGTGGAAGTGTAGTTTTCTTCGGGAGATCTTGATAGATGGGGTTATAGACTTGGAGAGCAGTTTCATGCTGTGTACGCTGACAGTACCCTTATATTCCTGCGTGATCTGGCCTTTATAATCCCTTTAATTGTAACTTTCATCGAGCAGTTTTCCCGAGTATCCGACTTCATGGTAAATAGGCAGAAGTCTACTCTGCTTCCTTGTTTTACTAAAGCACGTAGTAGTCCTGACACCCATTTCAGAGACTTTTTAAAGGTAAACTACTTTAAATACCTTGGTATCCAAATCCCAAGCGATATCTCTCGGCTTTATCAGCTAAATTATCAAGTGTTGCAAGATGAGCTAAGGGGAGAACTGTAAACACTTCAGTCCTTTACAGTGTCCTGGCTGGGATGCATCAAAACTATTAAGATGGTTCTCCTACCGAGGCTCCTCTTTCTTCTTGCTGTTATCCATCCAAGTTCTGGAACATTTCTTCAAAGCAGTCAGGAGAGATCTGTCAGCTTTTGTCTGGCAGGAAAAGAAACCCCGCTTCATTTGGTCCACTCTCACAGCGCACAAAGAGAGAAGGGGCTTAGGCTTTCCGGACCCAGAGCTCTACTACTGGTGCTCTTGCCTATGGGCAGTATTCTTCTGGATGACTAATTCAGTGTCCTTGGAGGAGGCGTGGATGGCCCCCACCTGAACATATTGCTGTTTCTGAAGGAGACAAAAGATGTTCAACAAATTCTTTTGCACTCCTTTCTGGGCCCAGTATGGAAGGTATGGCAGATGCTTTACAAGCAGCAGAAGATTACCTCTTGGCTTTCCCCTTAACTCCAGTATCAACTTTCGCCTTTGTCAGAGATTTCGGAAGGAGATCCTTGAGTTCGGGACAGGTTCTGCGGGTGTCTTCTCTGATGGTAACTTTCTTGCCTCTAAAAGTAGGATAAAAAACAGTGTGGGAGACTCCTTTGAGTTAATTTAAATACTTCCAGCTGCGACACTTTATTGGGACTATCTCTTATGCAACTGAATTGTTAGGCCCTCTCCCCCACCCAAGATCTGGGAGCGGATTCTGTTTGAATCGGTGTGAATAAAATCCTTTAAATTCCAGCTATATAAAGCCTTGGCCGTGGATATCTTGTATCTTAGCCATGGCCTCTCCTTCAGAGATGGTTTGAAGACCGTGCTGGGGGATAAGTCCGAGGACTTCTGGAATTAAGTCTGTCAGTACTCTCACTCTTACTCGATTTCCCTGTCCCTAGTTAATATGAAACTATGCATTCTGTTACATATGTCAATAACCCCAGTTGACCTCTTCAGGTGGAGGAGAGGGGACGACCCCAACTGCTGGTATAATTGTGGGGGGAAGGAAATATGGAACATGTGGTGGCACCGACCCAAGCTTCAACTTTTCTGGTCCAAGGTACATAAATGAATCATGGAAGCTTTTGGACTGTGTTCCCCCCTTTGCTAAAATCCTGTGTACTAGGGTTAGCTTTCTTTGGACCAGGCAAATATTGGACGACGTCTGGCTGGCTGCTTATTACTGGCAGCCCAGAGTGTCACGCTGGATACTGGAATCAGGCCGTGCCCCCCACAGAAATGGAATGGATGTTCAAGGTTTGGGATATTTATAGAATGGAGAAACTTATGGTAGATCTTCGAAGCAAGCCCGAGAGTTATTGAACTATGGTCCCGGATTCTCCAAACAGACACTTTGACCTACTCTTGATTGACTGATCGCAAGCCCTTAGGTTGTTGTACACTTACTTCTGTTGCATCATGTCCTCGGTACCTTTTGTATATTCTGACCTGATGCCCATGATCCTGAGACTCCATCATGTGACTTCCATCTTGTGACCTCTCACAGTGTGCTCATGAGTAGAGACCAATAATGGGAGAGGCTAGAGATAGGTGGGTGAGGGTTAAATCTTGGGGGGTGTCTTTGACAGCTGAGTGGGGTCTAGTGCGCCCTACAAAACTCTCTTGGTTATCGCTGCTATTATCACTACTGGTGTGCTCGCACAGGATCTCCTTTTGGGTAGGCGAAAACTGGAAACAGCACAAGCACTGGCAAGTTAAATGCAAGGCATTGATAAGGCAGGCAATGAGAGAATTTGAGAAGAAACTTGCTGTGGAAGCAAAAATGCATAATAAAGACTTTTTCAAGTACATTCGTAGCAAAAAACCTGTGAGAGAGTCCCTGAAGGTGGAGCCATCTTGCCCCAGTCTCCTTTTTTCCACGGAGCCCATCGGACGTGTGTTTGCTTTCCTTGGAAAAAGTTTGTTTTTCTGTCTTTTTGTTTTACTTTTCTCCGGTCGAATACCAGTCCCTTCCTGTCTCCCGATATGCTTGCCTCCGGCATGTTTTTTTCAGGTTCCTTTTTCTTTTTCCCCTTCAGGGGTCTTTTCCTCCAGTGCGTGGGTTTTCACGCCCTTTCTGGCCAGGCAAGGGAGTTTGACCTCAAGGGGACCATCTTCCCTGCTATGGCCTCGGTCAGTGGCTTCAAGCTGTGTGACCGTTGCACTCACAAAATTTCACTCACTGACCCGCATGATTGTTGCCTTTGGTGCCTCGGGTTGAATCACAATGCCTTGGTGTGTAGTCTCTGCTAACAGATGACCCCCAAGGCTCTCTGAGGCTGCAAGAAACAGCATGAGTCAATTTTTCATAAGACCAACTCAGCCCCGGAGTCGTCTGCATGGCCAGTGCCCTCGAGGTTTCTACCTTACGCAGCGACCACTCTTCCTCAAAGTCTTGAGGACACAGAGCGCTGAGTTGGAGCTCCCTCAAGGAGGAATGCCCCGCGAAGAGGCTGACGTCGTCGGTGGCCTCCTTGGGTGATGAGTCCAAGACCATGGGGAAGTTCCACGCCACCTGGCCTCAAAGCCCTCTGTGTGAGGCCAAGGCCAACAGCCGGGAGTGGCTCTTGAAGCTACCCCAGCAGGATAGAACGCCATCAGCGTCTGGGGATTGGTCTTGGCCCTGGTCCTCCGAGGCCATCCTCATCAAGGACACACCCTTGACGGCACTGGCATCGGGCTCAAGGTCCTCGGTGCCCATACTGGTGGTTGCGGAGCAATCAGGCATCGAGGTCAGGATAACAGCCTTAGAATACAGTGTCTTGTTTCATGGCCCAACAGCAGGCTCTGATGCCCGGTTCATCTTGGTCATCAATCCCCACTATCGGCCCCTCCACAGCGAGGGCGTGCCACCGACCTCAAGACGCTCTTTGGGCCTTGTCCCAGTCGGGACCAAGGACTTTCCTGCACAGTGCACCTGACTCGGGGCACCAGGACCCCCGGGCTATCGGGGCTGGTGCTTCATCCCAAGGGCTGAGGAACCTTCAAGGTCTCCTTGGAATATGGTTCGGACTGGAAGACCAAGGACGACGAGTCCCCGGACACCCATGCTCCCCAGGGATGTGCCCTTGGACCCTTCCCTCTGGAGACCCGACGCCAGTCCCCACCTAAGGACCTGGCCTTCCTCGACTTTGTAAGGGACATGGTGAAGGCCCTCGCCTTTACCACTGAGTCCAAGGAGGAGCCTCTGGTGGAGGACCTCGAGAACCTCCACTCAAGGAGGCCATCACGGTGCCCATTCCCCCGATCCTGGAGCGTCTGCTCTTTTGAATGTGGGAAACTCCAGCCTCAGACTCATCGTGAGAAGGCAGCTGGACTCAATGTACCGAGTCTGCCAGAGCCCTGGCTTCCAGAAAGCTCAACTGCCCCACAACTCCATGGTGGTGGAGTCAACCAGCCAAAAGATGTACTCCTTGGTGCCTCCGGGTAGGGAGGCCCCCACCATGAACGCCTTGGGCAGGAAATGCTTCAAGGGCTAGATGCTCATCAGCCGGATCCAGGCATACCAACTCTACATGGGTATGTACCTGCGGGACATGGCGAAGGAACTCGCCAGGTTCGCAGCTGCTCTCTCCGAGGAATCTCTTCAGCGATTCCAAACCCTGGTCTCTACGGTCAAGGAGTACGCCAAGTTTATGACTCGGGCGGCCTATGACTGCTTCAAGTCGGCGGCTAGAGTAGTCGTAGTGGGTATTAGTGCCTGCCGCCATGCCTGGCTACAGTCTTCCGACCAGGAACAATGGGTACAGGACAAGTTGGTCGATGTCCCTTGCCGGGAGGAGAATCTCTTTGGCAAATCCATGATGGAAAAGGCTGCCGAGATGGAGTCTGAGTTCATGACCAGGACCAGGCTGTCCGAGAAGACCGCTGATCCTTCCCGGAGGAAGGCTTCAGGTAAAAAGTTCCTATACCCGAAAAAGAGGAAGGCCTACAGAAACTAGCCTCAACACTTGGCCTTCCCAGTTCCCCAACAGGGCCAGCATGCCAAGGGATAAGGGCATGGCCCTCATAAACCTAAGGACCCCAAGCCCCAGCTTGCACCTCAGGCGTAACCTGGGGGGTGTTTTTGACTCCTGAAGCATAGTCTCTCTTCTCCTGGAAGGGCCTGCCCCGCAACACACTGGGGGGCATCTGGTGTTTTTTGCCCACCGATGGCCTACCATCACCACCGACGTGTAGGCCTTGCAGGTGGTGAAGGAGGGATACCTCCTCCACCTTGAACAGACACCCCCGCCATTCTTTCCAGGAGAGCTCCCAATGCATTCTCTTCATCAGGACCTGCTCCAGCAGGAACTTGCAAATCTCACGGTGGACAGGGCGGTGCAACCCCTGCCCTTCAAACTCAGAGGCAAGGAGTTCTACTTCTGCTACTTTCTGGTACCAAAAGAACCCCAGAGGGTTATGGCCTATCCTAGACCTGCGAGACCTCAACAGGTTGCTGGTGAGGAAGAAATTCAAGATGCTCCTCATTGGAACATTGCTGCCATATCTCTGGCAGGGAGACTGGCTATGCTTCTTGGATCTAAAGGATGCCTTTACACACATTCTTATCCACCCCCTTCAGAGGCATTCCTTGTTACTGCTGGTCAGCAGATGTGGAATTTATTATACCACATTGAAAGAAGTGGAATTGAGATCAGCGGTTTTTTACAGCGCTGTAAGACTGGTGTGACAGGAATTTGAGGTGCACTCTGGTGGGTGCGTATCTCATACCATTTAAAGCTGTCTTTTCAGCTTTTTAAAATATTATTTGATTAAAAAGGAGGACCTACTACAAGAGAGGGTGTCTCTCTCATGGTAGGTGATCCAACAAAAACAATTTTGTAAAAACTTTGGTAGATAGGTACCGGGGGTAGGATATTGATTGGTATTTTCACCTTAAATTTAGAATAATCATGTTGTGGCAATGTCCCAGTTTTTATATTATTTCCTTGTTTATTTGGTCTTTTTTTATTTGATTATTTTATGTGTCAAATATTTTATTTATTTATTTGACAGGTTTTATATACTGCATTTCCAAGGGTCAAGGCGATTTACATAGAACAGAATTCAAGATTATATAGAACTTACATGTAACAATTGGAAGCTAAACATAACAAATAACATTATAACCTAATGTATACTAGCTATGTACATGGTGATATGTGTAGCTTTTGGTAGCATTAAAATTGTTGGGGGAGGAGGAATAACAGGAAAGAACTAGAGTTGGGGGGGGAGAAAAGGTTTGAGGACAGGGGGAGGGAAAGAAGGCCTAGGTCAAGTTACATCTGCAAAGAGTTCTTTAAACATGAAATATGTGTGCATATATAGTCCAAAGACATTTCACTGGCCACTTTGATTTTAGGAGGTATTGGACATTAAGGGGTAGAACTGCAAGGGTGCCAATAATGTTGTCGGAAGTGTACATGGTCTGATTTCTGTTTCCTCATTAAAAGCTTTGCAGCCATATCAGCTGCAGATTCCAGGAGGTAGGAGGAGATGGGGAAGTGTAACAAACACATCAAGAGCTCTTACATCTTCCAAGCAGATAATTTAGGAGCAGGGAGGAGCAATAGAAGTGATCGGAAACTCTTATTTCCCTCCCATTGCAAATAGCTGATTCAGGGACTGGGGGAAGAATAAGAGACATTGCGGGAACTCTTTCTTGGCTTCTGTCAAATAGCTTAATTGGGAGAGATGGGGAAAGGGGCAAGAGAAGCTATGGGAGCTCTTGCTTTGTTCCTTCTGAACTGGTGAATCAGCAGAAGAGAGGAGTGAAGCAAAAGACATGGCAGGAGCTCTTGCTTCATTTCCGCTGCAAGAAACTGATTCCATGGGGTGGAATAGAAAGGAATCAGAGGTTACTGCAGGCTGAACGTGATCAAAAGCTTAGCAGCTACGTTTTATAGTTATTAAAAGTAGATCATAATATAAATCAGTACAGTAATTCAGTTTTTGATAATACCAATAACTGAACTAGCATAACAGGATTTTATTATGGTATATATATTACAGCTATAAATTGTTATGCATAGTTTCTGCAAATAATATCTTTTCAGTTACAAACCTGGGAACTAAACACAACTACTTCGGACATTTGAACATTGTTCAGTACAATGTGTCCCTGTATTAAGTTCCTTTAGGAGCACTGTTTTATAGAAATGTCTAGTGGGTTATCTGTCTAATGTATATTGTTTGTTACCTACTATCTTCCCATAGTGCTGTGCCCCAAGAAAATGAAAGGAACCTAAAAAGGAGAGGAGAGGAAATCAGGAAAGTGAGAGATAGAGGAGAACCTAAGGGAAATGAGAGGAGGAGGAGAACCTGCAAGCACATGAGGAAATTGGTAGGGAGGGCCAAAGAGATAGGCGAGCAACTTAAAGGGGAGATGAGATGATTTGGGGAGGCCAAATAATTAAATATAAATCCATTTCTAAGAATTTAAGGGCTATTGGAGATGAGAGGTAATGATGAAGAAAAGCCTAGGCAGAGGAGATAGAAATGGGAGAGTACTGGTAAAGAGAAACCTGTGTGAGTGGGAATGGGAATCTTAAAGGAGTAGGACAGAGAGAGACAGGAGAAGATAAGTATAGCCATCTATGCATTATTTTTGTGTCGATTTGTTTGAATGGGATGTTATACTGTACCATCTTGCATGTGGTTTCTAGCAGGTTGGTCAGAGATTTTATAGTTCCCTTTGCGAGGATCAGTCTGCCTTTAATATACCATGATGTGTTAAACTCTAGATTCCTTCATAAACAGCATCCTTGTAGTGCAGTTGGAGGAGTCCAGTTCTATGGCAGTGAATTCTCTCACTTGTTCCAGCCGAGCTTTCTCAACACTGGGAGAATGAAGAACTGTAATATCATTTATCCTGCAAGGTCTTTGGGATTAGTTCTCAGAGTGATTCTGATGTAGTTATAGCCTGAAAAGCTCTGCAATGTGATGACAAGATTCGGAGTGTCCCCTCCACAGCACATACACTCTTCCTCACTTTTTAGTGCTCCTTGAACAAAAATCCAGATGACGAAGACAACTGCCTCAGTGATGGTCTCAGTGATAGCCTCTTGCCTAGCACCCTGCTTCTTTGCCTATAAAGCACAGAGCATTAAAACCTACTCTAAAACCTAATGCTGTACTCATAAGACATCCCAAACCCTGGTCTGAATCTTATGATTTTGGAATTTGAAAGGAAAATCCAGAAGTATGCTGGGTTGCATACAAAGAGGAATTACCAGCAGAAAGGAAGAGGTACTGATGACACTGTACAAGTCACTGGTGAGGCCTCACTTGGAATAATGTGTTCAGTTTTGAAGACCATATCTCGCAAAGGATACAAAAAAACTGGAAACGGTTCAGAGGAAGGCGACCAAAATGATTGACTTATGAGCAGAGACTTGACCTAAATATGTACACTCTGGAGGAGAGGAGGGACAGGGGAGATATGATTCAGACCTTTAAATACTTAGAGTATTAATGAACAAACAAACTTCTTCCAAAGACAGGGATGCTATAAAACTAGAGGGCATACCATGAAGCTGCAAGGGGGTAAACTGAAAGGCAATGTCAGGAAATACATTTTCACTGACGAGGGTGGTGGATGCTTAGAATACCTTCCCGATGGAAGTGGTGGGGGCAAATACAGTGACAGAATTCATAATTTATTTATTTACATTCTCTTATATACCGCGCTATTCTGCATCAGTGCGGTTTACATTGAACAAACTGAAATTACATTGAACAGGGCATTATAACTTGGAGATAACTATTTTACAGGGAACATGGGCTATGGAGGGTTAAGTGGCTTGCCCAAGACCACAAGGAGCACCTGTGGGACTAGAAACCCCAGTCCTTCCGGCCCAAGGTTGCTGTCCTCTAGTGGGATTTGAACCCCCAACCTTCCGGCCTGAAGTACCTTGCCCCAACCACTAGGCCACTCCTCCACCTCTGATATGGGAGCAATGATGGCATAGGACAGACACAGTGGGTCCCTTTATAGCAACAGGATAAAATCAAAATAAGCGTAACTATCTCTTATATCTCAACAAATAGGGGTGACCTACACAGAGCGGTGGGTACACCCCTAAACAATGGCATGGGGAGGGGTGACCTACACGGAGTGGCTGGTGTACCTACTCTTGCCACCTTGCTGGGCAGACTAGATGGACCATACTGGTCTTTATCCACCGTCATAAACTATGTAACCAAAGATTATTTCAAGAGTGATGTATGACCTTTGAGGTGCAAGGGAAACTTATATTAATAAGTTAGGGTGCTTTTGGTCTTATGATATGGGAGCAAATGCATTAGACTAAACTAAGTTCTTCGTCAGTTGTATGTTAAAACCTATGCCAGGGCCAATATTTTATTCCAGATGTGGGTACACTGAGGGGTACAGATCAATGTTCTTCAGATTATTAAAGTTGATGGTTTGTCTCTTTCACCCCATCCAGATATGATGCAGATTTTGAAGGTAGCAAAATTTAGAGGCCTAAGCTGTTCAGACCACTGCATTCTTGGAATATAAATGTCTCCATGATTGCTCTGATAGAGCATTCTTTTAATCCCACAGAGTTAGTTTTTCATTAATTTGTAACCATCAAGGTGTAGTGGTTTTGGTTACCATTTGCTCCACTAGAAAGGGAGCTATTCAAAAGCTTTATCCTCCTTGGCTCCTTTCCTACAGTTCTTTCCCAGACAAAGTTGTGTTTTTAATGGTTCCTAGTTTTGTTCCAAAGTTTAATTCTTCTTTAAACATTAGTCAAGAAACTATTCTTACTACGCTTTCCAAAGCCGTTATGTGAAAGAGGTAAAATTACACTTTTGGATTTTAAGATAGCTTTAAAAGTTTTATCTGGAAAAGTAAAAGATTTTTCAGGAAATCTGAGCAATTGTATGTAACTGTTCAGAGAGAATTACAAATATCTACTACATCCTTTTCCAGCAGTGGCATACCATGGGTGTGTAGTGCCCCAGGGCCAGTGGTTGCATTTGCACTCACACATCCTTCTCCTGGCTGTCTGCACTCTTCCTTGTTGGTCCAGTCCCAGCTGATGGAAAGAAAGTGCAGCAGGCCCAATATTTTTCTAACGTGCTCTTCCTGCCAACCAGTGCATCTTCTGTTCACATGGTTCACAACTTGGATCAGCTGTCTGTCCTGCCTAATGCTCCACAGATTTCTGTCATGTAGTGGGAGAGATATCTATCCGTGACAGAAAGAAGAGGTTGGAGAAGCACCTGATCTGTTAAGCTGCTGTCTTTTCTCCTCTCTTGTTATTAGCTGGGATCGGGCAGCAGAGTGTGAGGAGGAAACAAGAGGTAGCTAGCACCTGTAACCATTTGGCCAGAGGCATTACTAGGTACTTAAAAGAATCAGTTCTCAGAGTTTCCACCAAAAATTGTTATTACTAAAGCAATAATCATGACCCCCTATCTTTACCAAGGAAGATCTCTAAAAAACATATAATTGGACATCGTACTGTTTAATATTAAACTTTACATGACTATTTTATTTTTTATATCACCTTGGTAACAGCACAACTTTCCTTCCATTCCAATTGCCAGGTATATTATGAGCTTACAAACCCTACAAAAAAACTGCTCAGAGCCTATAGAAAATCAATCATATCATAATAGCACTTCCTCTACCTGTGAAAAGCAGCATGATAAGTATTAATCAAGCTGTAGAGCATCAGTACATTTCTTACTAGGAAAATAGAACAAGCACAACTGCTATAGACAAATCCTTCACCTTGTTCACACATGCAAAACACAGACAGGTCCTTAGCAAATACAAAGCAAGGGACCACAATCAGAAATAGAAATATGCATATAAAAATTGAACTAGAACTCCCGAGATGTCAGGCACTGCATGCAGTGCAACACTGGGAGGTACAGACACCAACATGCATCTCTTCCTGAGCAAAAATTCAAAGAAAACCACACTAAGATCCACAAGTTATTTCACAAACTATTTATTTATTTAACTGTTTTTATAATACCGCCTTTCGACACATCAAGGAGGTTTACATTGAACAGAAGAGTGCATACATAAAACCAGCAACTAAGAAGTATAAATAATGAAGTATAAAAAATAAATGCCCAACCACAATGTGTATATAATTTTTAAATCATTACTTCAGATTATCTGATTGATTGTAAGGTTTGCAGCCTTTTCTTCTTTTCTTTTGGCTGGATTGGTTGTCCAAAAGACAAATATATCTGAGATACGCATTTCCCAAAGCTGATATATTCTAGTTTACTAAATTCAAAATAAAAAGCATTTTTCTGTTGTCTGGACATTTTGTTTCCCAGTCATATCTGTTCCACACTCTGTTTTCTGCTTTCCTCTTTTGTCTTCTCTTAACTCTTTTTCCAGGATTCCCTATCCATTTTTAAACCCCCCCCCCCCCCCACACACACACACACACACACACACATCTCTCTGACAATGATCTTTCTGTTTCAGCTCTTTCCTACACATTTCTTTTCCGCCTCTCTATAAATTCACAATTCACCCCTTCAGTTGCAAATCTCCCTCTTTTGATGTTTCACCCAACTACCAGCTTTACATCTACTACTCTGACCCTCCTTCCTAGCTCATCTCCCTATTTAACCCTCTGCCTTGCCCCTTTCCCCCATTTCCCTTGTGTCATCTTCCCAGTCCTATGGTAGTATCAGACTCTTCCCCAGCATTCAGTTTTTCTCCAATCCCCGCCATCTGCTAGCATCAGCACCCTTCTTCCATCCCTATTCCCTGTCACCTGTCTCTGCATTCCCCATATCGAACATCTCCCCTCTGTCCCCTATTCCCCTGTCCCCCCACTAGTCCACTCTATGGTCTAACATTTCCCCTTCTGCTTTCTTCCTTCCCTCCCCATGACCCAGCCACCTCCCTGTTCTCTTTCCTCTTCCCCACCCTCAGCCTCATCGCATTCTATGGTAAAGCACTTCCTCTTTCTCTTTCCCTCCCCTCCCCTTCAGTGGTCCAACATCTCCCTTTCTGGCCTCTACACCCCACTCTGGTCCAGCATTTTGTTTCCAACCTCCCTCCCTTCCTTCCTTCCTGCTGTGGTCCCTTCAGCTAGCTGAACTGGCAGCAGCAAAAGCAGAAAAGGCAGCAATGATAGCGTCCTGGAGTAGAGGAGCTGACTGTTAGAGCAGCGGGCTAAGAACGGGGAAAGCCAGGTCTAAATCCTACTACCACCACTCTTTGGAAAGTCATTTAATCCTCCATTGCCTCAGGTAAAATTTTAAATTGTAAGCTCTTTGATAATAGTAATATACCTACTGTACCTGAATGTATCAGGTCTTGAACTTCTGAGAAAGGCGTAAACCTAAATCTAGTTCACCTTCCTGCACGTTCAGAGGCCCTTCTGTGTCCTGCACTTACAGCAATAAGAAATATTTGTCAAAGGAGGCAGGACCTTTGAGAATGCAGGAGCTCAAAGGCTGCTTGGCCCTTGTTTCCTTTCTATTATTGCTGCCTATGCTACTTTAGCTAACAGCCAAGCATTTGTGGCTCACTCCTTTCCGATGTCCCTCTGTTTCCAATGCCCTGGGGCCATAGTCCCCCTGGTATACCACTGATTTCCAGTTAGATTTGTTTAGCATTCAGTTTTATAAGAGGATTCATAAGGTCTCTCTTAGAGAATTTTTTGATACTTACGTGGTGAAAGCACGAGCTCAATATCCAAACAGAATTATACATTTAGCAACTGATGTTAAAGGGGTTATTTTAGAAGCACCTCCATGTATAAATAGCAACATTTACATGTGTAGATTGGCATATATGTTTAAATGGCATTTTAGAACAGGGGCTGTTTACATGTGGGTATGCTCATTATATGTAGTTACAAAGGAAAATGCTTAGAGCAGGGAGAGGAAGTGGTCAGGGTAGCGCTGCAGTATCAAAGTGAATTCATCTTAGAAGGGGAATCCACATTGCAGTGTAAAAGTGTAGACTGTATTCTCTGAGAACAAACAGGAAGTCAGTCCTCACATATGGGTGACGGTGCCGACGGAGACTGCGCAGAAGCACTCCCTAGCTTTCAAGGAAAGCCTTTGAGAGATGCACTATGCATGCATGGTCTCCTTCCTACCCAAGGGTGCCATTTTGCCTCAGTCTCCTTTTTTCCGTGGAGCCCTCAGGACGTCTGTCCAGTTTCCCCCAGGAAAAGTCTCTTTTTACCTTATTTTTCTCCGGTATGCATACCGGTTCTTTTCCCGCCCCCGAGCCAGCTCACCTCGGTGTTGCTCCTCGGGCTCATTTTCTTTCTTTTTTCTCGATATTCTTTGACTGGTGCTTCGCACCCATTTTTGGCCACAGGCCTTGGACCCCTGCCGGGCGGCAGGACCCCCCTTTTTCCCAATGGCCTCCAACGGCTTCAAGAAATGCGATTGATGCTGTAAGATGATGTCTCGCACCGACCCACATGACTGCTGCCTCCGCTGTCTTGGGCCAGAGCATGATGACTCGAACTGTGAACTCAACAGGACCATGACCCCGAAGGCCATCAAGAGCCCTCAGCTGCAACAAGGACAGTTCTTTCACAAGTCTGACTGCACTGGAGTCTCCAGCGACATCATGCTCCAGGGGCCCCTCTGGTACCTCAGTGCCCCATGAGGCCCGGACTGCCTCGGAGTCCTGCAGCCACACATCCTCAGAGGAAATCCCCAGAGGTGTAACCTAAAAAGTCAAAACCCCCAATGATCACCTCGGAGGATAGATCGGGATGAAGGGAAAATCCCATTCCAGGCCCACAGTCCCCGGCATGAGTCTGAGGGGGTCAGAGCAAGAGCGGCCCCACAAGCTGCCCCAGAAGGAGTCATCTGTACCCAGCAACCGGCCTCAGACACCCAAGGCCATCCTCATCGACAGAACCGACACCGGGCCCAAAATCCTCGGTGCCTGCGTCAAAAGCTGCGGAGCCAACTGGCATGGAGACCAGGATGGTGGCCTTAGAGAGAAGTATATCTGCCCTCATGGCCATGCAGCAGGCGTTCATGTCCGGTTTTTCTGGTTCATCCTCCCCAACAACGGGACCCTCGACATCAAGCTGATCCTCGAGCGCCATCAGTCTCGAGAGACACATCAGCATTAGACAAGGTCCTCTTCCTTGGGACATCGGTCCTCTCTGGTGAGTGCACGCGACTTGGACCACAGGTCCTTTGGGGGTTGTGGGCCTGCGGGCTCAGGCCTTGACCGTGGTGACCATGGAGCCTTGGCCTCATCCTCAGACTTCGAATCCAAATGGGAGACTGAGGACGAAGAATCCCCAGACACTCGGCAACACCGAGACATGCCCTCAGACCATTCTTCTCCAGTATCCCGATGCTGTTCCTCATCTTTCTGCGGATCACCCTCTGCATCAGCTCGATGGTGAACGCCATGTTCACCATCGAGCTGATGCAGAGGGTGATCCATGCATGGAGGAACTGGATATTCTCCAGTATGAGGCCCCCCCTAAGGAATCTCTTAAGGTGCCCTTCCCTCCAATACTTGAGTGCCTCCTCCTCAGTATTTGGGAGACTCCAGCATCGGTACCTATTGTCTGCAGGCAAAGTGTCGAGTCCACCGAAACCCTGGGTTCCAGAAGACCCATCTTCCCCACAATTCAGTGGTCATTGAGTCTGCCATGTGCAGACTCAAGAGTCAGAAGACCCATTCTTCGGTGCCCCCCGGTAGAGAGGCCCGGGCCCTATGCCAAAAGGCCTTCCAGGGTTCGATGCTTACATGCCGAGTCCAATCCTACCAACTGTACATCAGCATGTACCTCAAAGAACTGGCAAGGGAGCTGACTGGCTTCTCGGCAGGCCTTGATGAAGAACCCCTTCAATGGTTCAAGTCTCTGGCCTCGGTGGTCAAGGAGTGCTCAAAGTTTTTGTCCTGAACAGTTTACGACAGCTTCGAGTCTTCAGCCAGAGTATCCACCGTGGGCACTGTTGCCCAACACCAGGCATGGCTGCAGTCATCTGACCTGGAACAATGGGTTCAGGACAAGCTTATCGATGTCCCCTATATCGGAGAGAATCTCTTTGGGAAGCCCATGGCAGACAAGGCGGCTGAAATAGAGACAGAGTTCCTGACAAGGACCAGACTCTAAAAAGACCTCGATGCAACCCCATAAGAAGAACCCGGGGAAGAAACCCTTTTTGAGGAAAAAGGGAGGTTTTGGCAAGGCCCCACAGCAAGGTCAACAGCACAAGGGGCAAAAGGCATGGCCTCAACTAACAAAAAAAACCACAAGCCCCAGGCACTGGCCCTGGCTCAACCTGGGGGGAGCTTTTGACTCCTTTGGCACGACTTCCTCTCCCCCAGGAGGTCCCCAACAGCCCACAGAGGGGCATCTGGCTTTGTTTTCTCACAGGTGGTCCACCATCACCACATACTCCTGGGTACTGCATGTGGTCAAGGAGGGCTATCTCCTCCACCTGCAACAGGCACCACCCTTATAAGTCCTAGGAAAGCCCGTAAGACCTCTCCTCCACCAGACTGTGCTCCTCACCAAGCTCGCAGGTCTTCTCAAGGACAAGGCGGTGGAACTAGTGCCCAAGCATCTCTGGTGCACCGACTTCTACTCCAGGTATTTCCTCATTCCCAACCAAACAGGAGACCTTGGGCCCATCTTGGACCTGCGAGACCTGAACAGATTTCTGGTAAGGGAGAGGTTCAAGATGCTCTCCCTTGGAACACTGCTGCCATACCTCCAGCAGGGAGACTGGCTATGCTCCTTAGAGTTGAAGGACGCCTATACGCACATCATGCTCCATCCCAACCACTGAAAATACCTCCACTTTGTGGTGGGAGGAGGTCACAGCAATATAGGGTGCTGCCCTTTGGGCTGGCCTCATCGCCTAGGGTCTTTAACAAGTGTCTAGCAGTGGTCACAGCCCACTTTCATCTCCTCCTACCTGGATGACTGGCTCATAAAGGGAAACACAGTTGCAGAAGTGCACCACATCACTGAGTGCACCTTCCATGCCCTGCAGCACTTGGAGTTCGTCATCAACTTCCCCAAGTCTCACCTCCTCCCAGCTCAATGCCTGGAGATCATAGGGGCTCAGCTAGACATCCTCCAGGCCAAGACCTTCCTCCCTCAGGAGAGGTCAGAAAACATCAGTAGGCTAGTTGCAGAGGTACAGCACCACTGGTCGCTACCCGCCTGGCTTCTCCTCCACCTTCTGGGCCACATGGCCTCTACAGTCTACATGACCCCATACGCCCGCCTACACATGAGGGCGGCCCAGTGGTGCCTTTGTTCTCAGTGGACACATCCCACAGGCAGGCTCCGAGACAGGATGAGAGTAACCCACCAGCTGGCGGACTCCCTCGACTAGTAGCAGATACCCTGCCACCTACAGGCTGGGATGCCCTTCCAGGCACCCACACCCCAGAGGGTTCTGACCACAGATGCCTCCCTGCGGGGCTGGGGAGCTGATTGCAAGGACCTCCTCACACAAGGCAGTTGGTCCCAGATGGAATGCCAGCTGAAGATCAACTTTCTGGAGCTCCGGGCCATATTCCTAGCTCTCTGAGCCTTCCGCTATCGGCTGCAGCACCAGTCAGTGCTGATCCAGAGCAACAACTAAGTCGCAATGTTCTATGTGAACAAGCAAGGGGCACGGGGTCATATTCCCTCTGCCAGGAGGCGGTAGCCCTCTGCTCATATGTGACATGCAACGGGATGCTCCTAAGGGCGGTCTACCTTCCGGGCCAGGACATTGCTCTGGTAGATAAGTTGAGCAGACTCCTCCAGCTGCACGAGTGGCGCCTGGATCCCAGGGTAGCCTCCTGGCTGTTTCAACTCTGGTGTGTCCCTCTAGTGGACCTGTTTGCCAGCCCGGACAACACACAGTTGCCCAGCTTCTTCTCCTGCCAGCTATACCCATCCTGGGTAACAGCAGATGCATCCCTGATTCCATGGACGGAAAGCCTCCTTTACGCCTTCCTGCCAACTCCACTGGTCGTGAAGACCCTCTTCAAGGTCCAGCATTACAGGGCATCACTAATACTGATAGCCCCATGATGGCCCAGGCAACCTTTGTTCTCGCTGTTTCTCCATCTGTTTGTGGTGGTGCCGATCTCCCTGGGCCGTGCCCCAGGACTGCTTTCTCAAGAGAAGGACTCTGTCCTGCACCCCAACTTTGGGTTCCTGTCTCTTATGTCTTGGCTGCTGAAAGGGTAGCCCTAGTTCCCTTCAATCTCCCATGGAACATGGAAGTGGTCCTTCTGGCCTCCCGCGAGGCCTCCACAAGTAGGGCATATGCCTTCAAGTGGCGTCGCTTCTCGGTCTGGTGTGACGAGAAGCGAGCAAACCCGTTCTCCTGCTCATTCCAGGTGGTACTCCAGTACCTACTCCACCTATAGCAGGTGGGACTAAGAGTGCACATGTGCGCTATTGCAGGGCTTCACCATACCGTTCAGGGAAAATCCCTCTCAGTCCAGCCCCTGGAATCACGGTTCCTGCGGGGCCTCATGCAATCCAAACCCCCCATCCACTCACCAGTGGCAGAATAGGATCTCAATGTAGTGCTCTCACAGCTTACTAAGCCACCATTTGATCCCCTGGCTACCTGGCTCTCCTTGAAGGTCGTCTTCCTCGTAGTACTCACATCAGCTCGTAGGGTCAGTGAGCTTCAGACTCTGATGGCAGAGCCTTCCTACATGAGGTTCTACAAGAACAAGATGGTGTTCTGCACACACCGCAAGTTTCTGCTGAAGGTGGTGTCCCCATTCCACCTCAATCAGGAGGTGTTACTCCTCACCTTCTTTCCGAGGCCTCATGCCTGCAAGATGTAGGCCGTCCTCCATATTTTGGATTGTAAAAGTGCCCTGTCCTTCTATCTGCAATGGACTCAGGACAACCGCAAACCACCTCAGCTTTTTGTCTCCTATTACCCCAGTCAACTGGGGCTCCCAGTAATTACGTGAACTCTGTCCATTTGGGTTGTGGACTTCATTGCCTTTGCCTATGAACAGGCTGGGATCTCACTGGATCACTGGGTCAGGGCCATGGCTACCTCCGTACATGCAATGGACATCTGCTGGGCTGCCACCTGGTCTTCGATCCATACCTTCGCAGCTCACTACTGCCTGGAGAGGGAGTCCCAATGGAACAGCACCTTCAGCCAGGCCATACTCCATAATCTATTCTGTGTTCAGGCTACCGAAGTTCTGGTTCTCTGCCGGATAACTGGGTCTTGCGAGAGTTTCTCAGTTGGGACTTATCTGCTGCAGTTCATGACTCACTTCTATGGCCGCTGTGGCAATTTGTACAGGTTTTCACTAGCCTATAGTTGGGGAGTCCCATATGTGAGGACTGACTTCCTGCTTGTTCCCAGAGAAAGCGTAGTTACTCACTGTAACGTGTTCTGTGGGGACAGCAGAAATCAGTCCTCACAACCCTCCCTCCTCCCCTTGGAGTTGCTTTTTTACCGTATTTTATTTTTGCCGTCTTAGCTATGTCATTAGACTGAGTCAAGATGGCACCCTTGGGCAGGAAGGGGACCATGCATGTGTAATGCATCTCTGAAAGGCTTTCTTTGAAAGCTGGGGAGATGCTTCTGGGTGGTTCCGTCGGCGCCATTGTCACCCATATGTGAGGACTGATTTCTGTTGTCCCCAGAGAACACCTGTTACAGGTGAGTAACTACGCTTTTACATCTGCCCCAAGACACTATTAAGTGCTTATTGGAAGGGCAGTTGTCAATGCTATCACCTGCCCCCCCCCCATCACTTTCCAGACAGCGATCCTTCCCTCGATCATCCCTCACTGGCTCTAATCCTTCCCTCCACATCTGGAAGCAATCCTCTGATGTCTCCCCCACCTCGATTCCTCCCTTGCCTTGCCAGGAGTCCCTTGTGTCTAGCAGGAGCAGAGGCGATCCCCAAATTACTCCTTTTCTCCAGGAACAAGCAGGAAGTCAGTCCTCACTTATGGGTGACGTCGGCACCTAAGGAGCCCGAGTGGAGCAGTTCCCCAGCTTTCAAAGAAAGCCTTTGGGATTGCTGCCACGCATGCATGGTCCTCTTCCCACCCAAGGGTGCCATCTTGCTCAGTCTCCCTTTTTTCGCGGAGCCCTTTAGACGCATGTCCTCGTCCCTCAGAAAAAGTTTTCATTTTTGGCCTTACAGGCCTTTTGTTTTCCGGTTGCACTGGTCCTCTAACCATACTTCCCCTGCTCTACCTTCTTAGAGCTATCGGGGATAGTCTTTTCCTTTTCCTTTTTTGTTACGGGCTTCGTGCCCTTTTCTCCTCCCTAACCGCTGGCCGCGTGGGTCTTCGACCTCGTGAGGGCCATTTTTGCCCCCATGGCCACCGGCTTCAAAAAATGCGATAGAGGCTCTAGGAACATATCGCATACGGACAATCACGACTGTTGTCTGCGGTGCCTTGGAGCTGACCATGATCCGGAGCTCTGTTCGCTTTGCAAGAAAATGTCCTCTAAGGCCCTGCTCAGCCATAAGCAGAAGTCCGAAGACATTTTTCGAAAGGCCTCCTTGGAATCCCCGGTTGCACCCTCGGTCGTCTCTCCCCCGATGGGGTCCCCGCCTGAGACCCCGCACTCTTGGCGGCACTCCGACCAGGGATCCCCTGAGGTGGAGCAGCGCAAAAAGAAGAAGGCCTTGAAGTCGATGTCGGGGGCTCCCTCTAAGTGTGAGCACTCCTGCGCTAGGTCACTTAGCCCCCTTTGGCATTCCCGAGAGTCGGACATGGAGCGGCCCCGCAAGGTACCCCACACGGAAGCGGAGTCCTACGGCGAAGGCGCCCGATCTCCTGAGGGACATCCCTGTGAGGACCACCTCTCCTACTTGACACCTGACCCGATGACCCCGGGATCGGTGTTGCAGGGCCCCATGCCCGCATGGGAGTCCCGCATGCTGGCTTTGAAATGCAGCATTTCTGCGTTCATTGCTTCCCAGCAGGCGATCATGGCCAGCTTTGCTGACTCATGCCTAGAGACTGTAGGTCCCTCGCGTGGGGCATCGAAATCCGTCCAGGAAACCCATGAGAGTTGCGGGCCTCATGAGGGTCCTCGACATCAGTCTCGCTCGCCCTCCTGTTCCTCAGAGGCCAGATGTTCCAGGGCCTCCGGCTCAAAGTGGGCACCGCCCGTTGGACAGGGCGATCTGCCCAGCTCGGACTCCTCAACCGATTTCTCGGAGTGGGAGTCCGATGGGGACACCTCCCCGGAAACCCGTACCCACCGGGATTTTCCATCGGACCCCTCCTCGCCTGCGTTCCAGCGGCGCTCACCACCCGAAGACACCTCCTTCCTGGTGTTCGTTCAAGACATGGCACGGGCCCTTAACCTGGCCACTCAGGCCGAGGAGGGCCCTTGTGCTGAAGAACTCGATATTCTTCAGTACGAGTCCCCGCCCAGGGAATCCCTCACTGTGCCTGTTACTCCTATTCTATCTTGCCTGCTGCTCCGCATGTGGGAGGCCCCCGCCTCGGTCCCCATCGTGAGCAAGTGTCTTGATACTATGTACAAGGTACAGCGTGGACCAGGCTTCAGGAAGGCTCAACTTCCCCACACCTCTATGGTGGTGGAGTCGGCCATGAGGAAGCAGAAGAGCCCAAAATCATACTCGTCGGTACCACCCGGCTGAGAGTCGAAAACCCTTGATGACCTGGGCCGCAAGGCCTACCTAGGCTCCATGCTCTCTTGTCGCATACCAAATATACATCAGTATGTTCTTGTGCAATTTAGCCAAGGAGCTCGGAGGGTTCTCCGCAGGCCTCGAGGGAGAGCCCCTCAATAGATTCGGCACTCTTTTGAAGTTCGTCGCAGACTGCTCTAAATACCTCTCCCGAGCCGCCTACGATGGGTTTGAGTCATCGGCTCGGGTGGCAGCCGCAGGCATTGGGGCCCGCCACCAGGCATGGCTCCAATCCTCGGATTTGGAGCAGTGGGTGCAGGACAATCTCCTGGACATTCCCTGCCTTGGCGAGCAACTCTTCGACAAGCCGATGGAGGATAAAGCCGCAGAGATAGAGACGGAATTCGTCACCAGAACCCGTCCCATAAGACCTCCACTCTGTCCCGAAAGAAGCAACCAGCCAAGAAGCCCTTCTTTCCTTGGAAAGGCCTCCAGTACCGGGACTATCCATCATACCCGATTACCCCCACACAGACTACCCCGGAGCAGGGTAAATCTGGCCAAGGGCATTGTAAGCCGAAAAGGCTGAAAGCCCAAACTCCGGCTCCTCAACAACCCGCTCAAAGGTTTTGACGCCATCAGCATAGCCCCTCGCCCTCCAGCGATGCAGCAGCCAGTGGGGGGATGCCTATCTCTTTTCACCCCGTCATGGGCTTCGATCACCTCAGAAACCTGGGTTGTCCAGGTCGTCCGAGACGGCTATAGCCTTTGCTTTGACAGGCTTCCACCTCCCTTCTCCCTTCTCCCCAGCAGAGCTTCCTTGACTCCCCGTGCACCAGCTTCTACTGCAGCGGGAATTATTCTCTCTCCTTGCCCAACGGGCAGTCAAAAAGATCCCTCCGAACCTGCGAGGTCGGGGCTTCTATTCCCGGTACTTCCTAGTCCCGAAAAATACAGGGGGTCTGCGGCCCATCCTCAACCTCCGCAAGTTGAACAAGTTCTTGGTGCGGGAGAAATTCAAGATGTTATCCCTTGGCGTTCTGCTGCCCTTCCTCCGGCAGGGCAACTGGCTATGCTCCTTGGATCTAAAGGACGCTTACGCTCACATCTTAATCCACCCTCAGCACAGGCAGTATCTGCGCTTCAGGGTGCAGGGAGAGCACTTCCAGTACAGGGTGCTCCCTTTCGGCCTCACGTCCGCCCCGTGTGTCTCCACAAAATGCCTTGTCATGCTCGCTGCCCATCTCTGGCGTCAGGATGTGCCGGTCTTTCCCTACCTCGACGACTGGCTCGTCATGGGTTCCTCTGTCGAGGAAACCCAGCAAGCAATGTTGCGCACCATCCTTCTGTTGGAAGGCTTGGGGTTCTTGGTCAGCTACCCAAAGTCTCACCTCGAGCCGGTGCAGGCACTCGAGTTCATCGGGGCGCGCCTCGATACTCAGCAGGCGACTGCTTTCTTGCTGGCGGATCGTGTCGACCACCTCTGAGCTCTGCCCACGTCCAAAGCACTCCCCGGGTCACCGCTCGGGCCATGCTACGCCTCCGGGACCAAATGGCCTCTACCATAGATGTGGTTCCCCATGCCCGCCTGCACATGCAGACAGCTCAGTGGTGCCTCAGCGCCCAGTGGAGCCCGTCCCTTAGAACATAAGAACATAAGATATGCCATACTGGGTCAGACCAAGGTCCATCAAGCCCAGTATTCTGTTTCCAACAGTGGCCAATCTAGGTCATATGTACCTAGCAGTTTCCCCAAGGGACACAGGTTCCACAATGCTTGTATTGGTTCAAGCATTGATATCCTGGGTCACTTCTTAATAATGGTTTATGGACCTTTCCTCCAGGAACTTGTCCAAACCTTTTTTAAACCCAGCTACACTAACAGCCTTTACTACATCCTCCGGTAACAAATTCCAAAGTTTGATTACACGTTGAGTGAAAAAATATTTTCTTTTATTACTCTTAAATAGTTTACCCTGTAGCTTCATTGCATGTCCCCTAGTCTTTCTATATTCTGATAAGGTAAACAATCGATCTACACTTACCCGTTCCACTCCATTCATTAATTTATAGACTTCTATCATATCTCCCCTCAGCCGTCTCTTTTCCAGGTTAAAGAGCCCTAACGTTTTTAGCCTTTCTTCATAGGAGTATCCTTCCATCCCCTTTACCATTTTGGTTGCTCTTCTCTGAAAATTTTCTAAAATCGCTATATCCTTTTTAAGATACGGCGACCAGAATTGCACACAATATTCAAGGTGCGGTCTCACCATGGAACGATATAGAGGCATTATAATATCTTTTGTTTTATTTTCCATTCCTTTCCTTATCATACCTAGCATTCTATTTGCTCTCTTGGCCGCTGCTGCACACTGGGCCGAGGGTTTTAACATGGTATCCACAATGATGCCTAAATCTTTTTCCTGGGTGGTAGTTCCTAATGTGGAACCTTGCATCGTGTAACCATAGTTTGGGTTGTTCTTCCCTAGGTGCATAACCTTGCACTTGTCCACATTAAATTTCATCTGCCGTTTTGATGCCCAGTCTTCCAATTTATCAAGATCCTCTTGCAATTTTCCACAATCCTCTTGGGTTTTAACAACTTTAAATAGTTTTGTGTCATCCGCAAATTTGATAACCTCACTCGTTATTCCACTTTCCAGGTCATTTATGAATATGTCAAAAAGCAGCGGACCCAGCACAGATCCCTGGGGTACACCACTATTTACCTTTCTCCATTGGGAAAATTGACCATTTAGCCCTACCCTCTGCTTTCTATCTTTTAACCAGTTCCTGATCCACAATAGTACACTGCCTCCTATCCCATGACTCTTTAGTTTTGCCAAAAGTCTCTCATGAGGGACTTTGTCAAAGGTTTTCTGAAAGTCCAGATACACAATATCAACCGACTCACCGTTGTCCACCTGATTATTCACGCCTTCAAAAAAACATAACAGATTAGTAAGACAAGATCTTCCTTGTCTAAAGCCATGTTGGCTGTCTCCCATTAGGTCATGACTATCTACATGCTGAGTAATTTTATTCTTTATGATGGTTTCTACCATTTTTCCCGGTACTGATGTCAGGCTCACCGGTCTGTAGTTTCCCGGATCACCCCGGAACCCTTTTTAAAAATTGGTGTTACATTGGCGATCCTCCAATCTTCAGGTATTAGAGATGATTTTAATGATAGTTCACAGATTACTAATAGCAGGTCTGCAATCTCATATTTCAGTTCTTTCAACACCCTTGGATGTATACCATCCGGCCCAGGTGATTTGCTACTCTTCAGTTTATCTAATAGTTGTAATACATCTTCCCGATGTATCGATATTTCCTTCAATTCTTCCGCACCTTTAAATACCACTTCAATCATGGGTAACATCCCTACGTCTTCCTCAGTAAAGACTGAAGCAAAGAATTCATTCAGTCTCTCCGCTATCGCCTTGTCGCCTCTTAGTGCTCCTTTAACCTCTTTATCATCTAATGGACCAAGTGACTCTCTCACAGGTTTTTTGCTACGAATGTACTTGAAAAGCTCTTTACTTCGCGTTTTTGCTTCTGCAGCAAGCTTCTTCTCAAATTCTCCCTTTGCATGCCTTATTAATGCCTTGCATTTGACTTGCCAGTGCTTGTGCTGTTTCCAGGTTTCGTCGTTTGGCTCTTTTTTCCATTTCTTGAAAGATGCTTTTTTGGCAACAACAGCCTCTCTGACCTCACCTTTAAACCATGCTGGCAGTTTTTTGGACTTCCTTCCACTTTTCTTAAAGCGTGGAATACAGCTGGTCTGGGCTTCCAAGATAGTATTTTTCAACAACAGCCAAGCCTGATGTATGTCTTTAACCTTTGCAACTGCTCCTTTTAGTTTTTTCTTAACTGTTTTCCTCATTTTATCATAGTCTCCCTTTCAAAAGTTAAAAGGTAGTACTGTGGATTTCCTTACTATCCCTCCTCCACTAATTAAATCAAAGGTGATCATGCAATGATCACTATTGCCAAGTTGCCCCAACACCCTTATCTTTTGCACTAGATCTGGTGTTCCACTAAGGACTAGGTCTAATATGGCTTCCCCTCTGGTCAGTTCATGAACCAGCTGCTCCAAGAAGCAGTCATTTATTTCATCTAGGAACTTTATCTCCCTAGCATGTCCTGACGTGACACTGACCCAGTCAATACCGGGGTAGTTGAAATCACCCATTATTATTACTGCGCTGTAACTTTTGTTAGCTTTCTTGATTTCTTTGAGCATTTCATCATCCATTTGGTCATTCTGGCCAGGCGCTCGATAGTACACCCCCACTGCCATTGTCTTCCCCCTTTTAAATGGAATTTCAATCCATATAGATTCTACAGCAGATTTTGTTTCCTGCAAAACTTTAATCCTTTCTGACTCAATGCCCTCTCTAACATAGAGAGCAACCCCTCCACCAGTTTGATCAGCTCTATCATTACGATATAGTTTGTATCCAGGTATCACAGTGTCCCATTGGTTGTCCTCCTTCCACCATGTCTCCGATATTCCAATCATATCTAACCTTTCATTTAGTGCTATATATTCTAACTCTCCCATCTTATTTTTTAGACTTCTAGCATTTGCATACAAGCATTTTAGAGAATGTATTTTATTCGTATTAATTTGGCTATTGTTAGACATGGGTAATTTGGGATCTTTAAGCTCTGTCTGCTCCATACTTGAGGGCATTTGGGCTACTTTACTCTTTTGTGGAACCTCTCTGCTTTTGGTAGTATCCTTCAAAGATACATTCTTCCGAACCATCCGCTCTTGGGCGACTGTCGGCTTTCCCCTAATATCTAGTTTAAAAGCTGCTCTATCTCCTTTTTAAAGGTTAATGCCAGCAGCCTGGTTCCATCCCGGTTAAGGTGAAGCCCATCCCTTCGGAAGAGCCTCTCCTTCCCCCAGAATGTTCCCCAGTTCCTAACAAATGCAAAACCCTCATCTCTGCACCATTTTCTCATCCACGCATTGAGACTCCGGAGCTCTGCCTGCCTTTTGGGTCCTGCGCGTGGAACAGGAAGCATTTCGGAGAACGCTACCCTGGAAGTTCTGGATTTCAACTTCCTACCTAAAAGCCTAAATTTAGCCTCCAGAACCTCCCTACCACATTTTCCTATGTCATTGGTACCGACATGTACTAAGACAGCAGACTCCTCCCCAGCACTATCTAAGACCTTATCTAGGTGGCGCGTGAGGTCCGCTACCTTCGCACCAGGCAGGCAAGTTACCAGGCGATCCTCACGTCCACCAGCCACCCAGCTATCTACATGCCTAATGATCGAATCACCAACTATAACGGCTGTCCTAACCCTTCCCTCATGGGCACATGGCCCTGGAGAAACTTCCTCGGTGCGAGAGGGTTTTACATCACCTGGAGGACAGGTCCTAGTTACAGGATCACTTCCTGCCACACCAGGGTGATGCTCTCCTGTCACGTGACCTCTCTCCTCCATGGCAACAGGGATGCTGCCAGACTGGAGGTGGGACTTGAGGACTATATCCCTGTAGGTTTCGTCTATGTACCTCTCTTTCTACCTTATGCTTTCCAATTCTGCTACTTTAGCCTCTAGAGAATGGACTCGTTCCCTGAGAGCAAAGAGCTCCTTGCACCTAGTGCACATGTAAGACCTCTCACCAACTGGGAGAAAATCATACATGTGACACTCAATGCAAAAGACTGGAAAGCCCCCATCCCGCTGCTGGACTGCTGTCTGCATCTTAGTTTTAAGTTTGTGTTTAGATCTAAGTTCTTTACTTACTAAGGGTTGCTATGGATAGTTATACTAATAAAACTGTACCTAATACGTGTAATATACCTTGTTCACCTGAAGCTTAACTAATCTCAGGTCCTTAGTGTATGACTGATTTGGGTAATGAGCTTCACCTGAGAGCACCTCCTGCCTTTTAAGATGTGTAAGTACCTATAAAGCTACGATTATCCCAGGGGTGGGTGGGTGTGGGGAGGGAGGGACGGAAATAACACTTATTAAAAGAGGGCTGCTACACAGTACCCTGTCTTGTGCTGCTGTGGTAAGCTACATTCTGATTTGATTTAAATTATAGCTCTTAGCTGCTGCTAGGCTCTAACTTCTTATGAATTTTAAACTACAAGCTCTCTGCTGGGTTCTAAATTTAACCAGAAAGCTCTCTTCTGTGTTTTAAATTTAAGCTAAAAGTACTTTGCTGATGCTAGGCCCTGAGTGACTATTAAATGTAAACTACAAGCTCTCTGCTGGGTTCCAAATGTAACCAGAAAGCTCTCTCCTGTGTTTTAAATTTAAACTAAAAGTACTTTGCTGTTACTAGGCCCTGATTGACTATTAAATTTAATCTACAAGCTCTCTGCTGGGTATGAAATGTAACCAGAAAGTTCTCCTCTGTGTTTTAAATTTAAACTTAAACTGCTGCTACTAGGCCCTGACTGATTTAACAAAAAATAGTGGGTTCACAGATTAATTAGCTTTAATACAAAGAATTCCTTTTAGAAAATTACCAGAAGTATATACTCACAGTTGCAGATCTCTCTCCAGAAGTAACAGTCCCTTTTTCTAGTCCTTCAAGACAGGGTCCCCGTCAGGGTCCTTCCCGACCTCCGCTCGTCCCTGAGCTGGTGGCAAAACCCCTGCAACCTCCTGCGGGGATTGCCCTTCAAGGCCCTGCAGCACCTTGCAGTGCTGATGACAGATGCTTCCCTGTAGGGTGGGGAGCCCATTGCGGGCCGCTGTGCACGCAGGTGCAGTGGTCACCCGAGGAGTCTAAGCAGCAGATAAACCTGCTCAAACTCCGGGCGATTCGCTGGGCCCTGAATGCCTTCGAGGACTACCTCAAGGGGAGGTCAGTTCTCGTGCAGACCAACAGCCGTGTGGCACTGTTCTACATCAACAAGGAAGGGGGCACGGGATTGCGCTCTCTCTACCAGGAAGCGGTCCTCATCTGCTCCTTCGCTGTCTGACGTGGAAGATGTCCCTCAAGGCAACCTACCTTCCGGGTCAGGAGAATGTCCTGGTGGACAGACTCAGCAGAATTCTTTGCCCCCATGAGTGGCGACTGGATCCAGGGTTAGCGGGCTGGCAGTTTCTTCGCTGGGGGATGCTGGCAATAGACCTCTTCGCCAGTTTCCAGAACGCACAGCTTCCCCACATTTGTGGGCCGGTACCGCAACCGAGCAGGGAGAGCCCCGATGCATTCCTTCTGGACTGGTCATCCAGCCTGCTCTATGTATTCCCTCCCTTCCCTCTCATTGCAAAGACCCTTTTCAAGGCCCAGCGGGACCGAGCATCGTTGATCCTCGTAGCCCCCTCATGGCCTCGGCAGCCTTGGTTCCCACTCCTGCTCTGGGTGTCGACGGAGCCTCCTGTTCCCCTGGACTCTGCCTCCTTATCCCTCATGGCCTGGCGGCTGAACGGGTCTCCCTAACCTCACTGGCCCTTCTGGAGGAGGCCGAGGAAGTTCTCCTTGCCTCGAGAAAGGACTCCACTAGATGAGCCTACGCCTTCAAGTGGAGACGTTTCTCAGTCTGCTGCTCGGAGCTCCAGATCGACCCCTTCTCGTGCCCCATTTGATGGATCATCCAGTACCTCCTCCATCTCTCGAAGGAAGGACTAAAGTCGAACTCTATCAGGGTACACTTGAGCGCCATCTCGGCAAATAACCTCCCCATCAAGGGAAAGCCCCTCTCGCGGCAGCCGTTCTTCTAACGCTTTATGTGGGGTCTTCTGCTTTCCAAACCACCCATCCGTCCTCCCCTGGCGGAATGGGACCTGAATGTGGTGCTCATGCAGCTCTCCCATTCACCTTTAGAGCCAATGGCGACGTGTTCGCTCTTGCATCTGTCCTGGAAGGTGGCCTTCCTAGTGGTGCTGACCTCGGCCTGCCGAGTCAGTGAGCTCCAGGCTCTCATGGCTGATGCCCCTTACACCAGGTTCTATCGTAATAGGGTTTTCCTCCGTACCCATCCTAAATTCCTGCCTAAAGTCGTCTCGGACTTCCATCTTAACCAGGAAATAGTCCTGCCAAATTTCTTTCCGAGGCCCCATGCTGACCAGGCGTCGGCGGCTCTCCACACCCTCGACTGCAGAAGGACTCTTGCCTTCTACTTGCAGCATTTCTAGATTCATTGCAAGTCTGGTCGGCTCTTTGTGACCTACGATCCCAATAGGCCGGGGCAGGCAGTTACCAAATGCACCCTCTCAGTTTGGGTGGCGGACTGCATCGCTTTTGCTCATGCGAAGGCGAGTGCCCTGCTAGATCGTCGAGTCACCGCACACGGGGTTCGGGCCAAAGTGGCCTCGGTGACCTTGCTACGCTCCATGCCCCTGATGGAATCTGCCAGGCGGCGACCTGGGCTTCCACGAACACCTTCGCTGCCCACTACTGCCTGGAGAGGGAGTCCCGCCGGGACAGCACCTTCGGCCAGGCTGTACACCATAACCTGTTCGGGTTATAAGCAACTCCTGCCCTTCGACCCTTCACGGCTACCGAGGGCTTCGCTCCGAGGACTCGGGCTCCTTCGGGCATAGGCTTCTACTCACGGCTTCGCGGAGGCGTTTTTTGGTTACAGGTTCGGTAGCCTGTAGCTAGGGAGTCCCATAAGTGAGGACTGATTTCCTGCTTGTTCCTGGAGAAAACATAGTTACTCACCTATAACAGGTGTTCTCCAGGGACAGCAGGAATCAGTCCTCACTACCCTCCCGCTTCCCCTGATGCTAGATTTTTGTCCTTCCCTTGCCATCTGCTTGGTAGGGCTCAAGCTAAGGGACCTGACTGAGCAAGATGGCACCCTTGGGCAGGAAGAGGACCACGCATGAGTGGCAGCAATCCCAAAGGCTTTCTTTGAAAGCTGGGGAATTGCTCCTTGAGGGCTCCATCGGTGCCTATGTCACCCATAAGTGAGGACTGATTCCTGCTGTCTCTGGAGAACACGCCAACAACACCAACACGCCTAATCATCCTGGGAACACTCCTAGCCAGGTGTCCTGTCCATAGTGTCTCATGATATTTTCTCTATGACTCCAGTGTGTAAATAGTTTCCCCTGTTCATCCAAGTTTTACGGTCCTGTTATATGTAAACCCAGAACTATGTTCACGTTCTGTTTCTCTCTGTTCCATGTAAACCACGCTGATGCCGAATAGTGCGGTATATAAGAAATTGTAAATAAATAAATAAAAATAACACCTGTTACAGGTGAGTAACTTTGCTTTCTTCACGATATCCTAGTCCCCACTTGTGTTGTCTGTCTTGATTAGACGGTAAGCTTTTGATGGGGTATATAGGAAGTTACCTGTCCCTTTCAAAGGGATTGTCAGCAATACATCTTAAAAAGGTCTACAGCCCAGAACTCATGGCTGGGAGGGTGTGGCTCAGACAGAGGGAGTAAGAATATAGCTGTGGCCAAGAGGAAGAGAGGCCTGTGGAGACAGAAAGCTCCTTCCAAGCCAGGCTGGGAAGGAGTCCGGCTGTGAGGTAGGAAATTCAAGAAGTGAGTTACTGGACTTTATTCTGAACTTTAATATGTGGATCGGGGGAAGGGCACTGTGATCCAGCCTTTTGAAAGCAACAAGCTGACTAGGTAATACTGGATAACCGAAGCACAATAAAAATGTATTTTTGTTTGTCCATGAACATTTGTGTGACTGATATTTTAAGAGCCCCTGGCCTCCGCATGCCAAACCCTACCACATGTGGTGGCAGCTTGGGAATTTCCTCTAACCACTGGACATAGGAAAGACTCATGTACCTCCAGGCTGTGCCTCTCTACAACATCTGAGGATTTTGTTTTGATTGATTGTAAGGGTTAACAGGGTTAGCTTCATCCTAGCTAGAGAGCTGGAAGAGAGTCTAGCTAGTTCTGTACTGGCAGGGTTTTGTTTGGCCACTAGAGGCCACTGAAGGTTTATTGGAGTGGGAACGCTACAGAGTTAACTCAGCTGCAGAAGAGTGAGCTTTGATTGTATTTTGCAAGTGAGCAGTGATAAGCCAAAATGGAACAACAACGTCAGCAGCAGTTACAGAATCTTGTTCAGGCGCAAGGGGAACTACAGAGGAGTTCCCTGGCTCAGTTGCCAAGCCCTACAGAAACTACAACTCCCCCTCCAGTGCAAGTGTTAATTAAAATGACAGCAGACGATGAACCTTATCACTTCTTGGTGAACTTTGAGTGAACCGTCCTCATGGCCAGGTGGCCAGAGGCGACATGGGCATCTTGGGGAATCTGCTGATAGGTAGCAGTCAGGCTGCTTCCCAGGATGCCAACCCATAGGGGTGTTCACTAGAATCCCATACACAAAACCCCCTGAAATCAATCTAAAAGCCCAAAAGCAAAAGATCTCAGAAAAAACAAAACACCTCCTCAAAACACAAAACAATTGTGCAAAATATTGTTTTTGTCGGAATATGCCAACAAAGTACCGGGAATTCAGTCCAAGTACCACTGTGGCAGTTCCTTTTATTAAAGATACGGATAAAAATTTCAAAATCCAGAACTTAGCTTATGTATAGTGCTGCTCTCCGCACTGCAAAAATATGCCAGCAAACACAATGACGACGTGGCTCCACGTTTCGGGTGTATCATCAAATATGAAAACCTTGAACACCCTGCTTCAGGCCCATCCAAACTGGCAAAAATTCAGAGCTTGAATGAAACAACCCCTGGATTTTGAAATTTTTATCCGTATCTTTAATAAAAGGAACTGCCACAGTGGTACTTGGACTGAATTCCCGGTACTTTGTTGGCATATTCCGACAAAAACAGTATTTTGCACAATTGTTTTGTGTTTTGAGGGGGTGTTTTGTTTTTTCTGAGATCTTTTGCTTTTGAACCCATAGGGGTGAGCTGCATAAACAGCTGTCAAGGCCATTGTACTGGAACGGGGTGATTGTATACCTGAGGCATACTGCTAACGATTCAAAAAGGAGAGACTCCAGATAGAAGAGAGCCCTTGGAGCTTCTTCTGGCTGAAGGATCTCGCCTGGAAGTAGCTGCGACCAGAAGGAAAGATCGGGCCTGAGATAGCCAAGATTATGCTTTTGGAGCAATTTTTAGAGGGCTTGTCTTCCTCAACGAAATAGTAGGTACGCCAGCACCTTAAGCTTACACTGGAGAGTGCACTGGAAATAGCAGAAGAGTATCATGAAGCCCTGTTAATGACTGAAGCAAACAATGAGAATGGAAAGAAGTCACCCATTAGCCCAGGAGGATGGAAGGAGAAGCGGAAGCTGGAACGGATGTTAGCTCATATGTTTCAAACCCCAAAGTCACCTCCTAAGCGAGGGCATGGGCCCAACCACAACCCCTTCACTGGGTTTAGGTGTGGAACCCAGGGACACTTTGCCCGGGTATGTCCCCTCGGTATGGAGGAACCAATGGCTGTCAGCCTAACTACCCCTCACACCTGCATTTTTGTGGGCACTCCCCACCCAGGTGTACAGAACTTTGTGATTCTAGTGGAACTCAAGGGGACCCGTCTCAGGCCTTGATAGACTCAGGGAGTAAATGGATCCTCATTCACCAATGAACAGTAAACTGATCTCAGATCGATTATACAAAGACTGTAACGCTGGCCTGTGTGCATGGAGACAAGAGTTAATATCCGTCATAGGTTTCATTCAAAACTCTATCAGGGCAGGACATGTTTGAGGTCGTAATACTGCCCTGGCTCCCATACCCTGCAAGTGATCTGCCGAGACTACCCAAGCTTCTGGGTGACATGTGCCTGGCTAGCTGATGACTCCGCTACGTCCAGCCCAGAAAGTTTACCAAAGATTTTTCCCCTAAAATACTCGGATCTGTAGATTGAGAATCCGAAACCTACTAAATCCCAGACTCAATGCCGCCAGAAGAAGCTACGCTACCTTCAGACTCTGGGCATGGCTTCAGAGGGGGGGATCCAGGGAGTTTAGTGAAGAAACCCCTGGGGATAGCTCAAGTCCCAGCTGTAGCGACCCAAACACACTAGCCCCCCTCCCAAAATGGAGGCTGGATGGAGACCCAGGGAGCTTCAGGAGGGCCCAGCAAGAGGATGAATCCCTTAAACATTCCCGAGAGTGAGTCTTGGAAGTAGATGGGGTCCCAGTAGAGACTCCCCCAGGAAAACATTTCCCTATTTTGTGCTAAAGGAATATTTGTTATACAGAGTGGCCAAGGGTCCCCTAGAAGGGGAGGAGGTAAAACAACTGATAGCTCCCCAATCCTATCGTCAGCAGGTGCTATCATTGGCAAATAGCCACTTATTAGAGGGATATTTGGGGGTGGAGAAAACACGGGAGCATATTTTAGCTCGATTTTTCTGGCCTGAGGTCCATAAACAGGTTCATTTGTATTGGCAGTAGCGCCCCACCTGCTATTTTCACAATCCTGCTAGAGTCAGACCTGTCCCTCTAATGCCTATGCCCATCATTGAAACCCTGTTTGAAAGAGTGGCAATGGATCTGATAGGGCCCCTAGAGCAAACCACCTGAGGTAACAAGTATATCTTAGTCATACTGGACTATGCTACCCAATATTCAAACTATAAGCACAAAATATTGTTCCACTATCTAACTAACTCCAAAAGTACTGGAATAATTTGGGAACGGGTCTCAGACTCAGTCAACCCAATATTCAAAGGCCATCGCTCTGAGAAATATGAAGACTACTACGATCGCGAATGCTCCCTGGGAAGTCTTTTCTTGGGTGGGAATACCCAGTGAGATCCTCACAGATCAAGGAGAACACCCATTTTATCCAGGGTGATTAAGCAAGTATGTGTCTTGGCGAAGGTTAAGATGCTGCGAACATCAGTATATCACTCACAAATGGATGGCCTCACAAAGTGATTCAATAAAACTCTGAAGCAGATGTTTAAAATGTTTGTGCAGGAGGACAGGAAGGATTAGGACGTTCTTCTACCCTACTTGATGATTGCCATCCGCAAAGTGCTTCAGAGGTCCACGGGGTTTTTGCCTTTTGACTTGCACTTTAGAAGATGACCAAGAGGCATATTAGACATGGTGAGGGAAACCTGGGAAGAAGATCCCCATCTCGGAAGTAATATTGTGGGGTATGTCATACAAATGCAAGAAAAGAAAGCCAGAGAGGTGGCCAGACTGAGTCAGGCAAAAGCCCAAGCTGAACAGGCTAAAGGGTACAATCGAGCAACTGTGCACTATACCTTCCAACGGGCGACAGAGAGCAAGTTGCTCTGTAAATGGCAGAGCTCTATGAGGCGGAAAAAAAAGTGGAGCCTGTTAACTACAAGTCTGCCCAGCCAAATAAATGGAAGAAAGTCAAAATTTATCATATTAATCTATTGAAAAAGTGGACTCCAGTGATGACTCTGATGGTACAGGAGGATTTTGGGTTGGAAATTTCAGCCCTGTCTGATCCAGCTCAAGTCCCAATTGGAGACCAGCTCTCTGCACCCCAGAAAAGAGTTCTATAGGGTCTGATCCACTGGAACCTAGATATGTTCTCCATCTGCCCGAACAAATTCACCTCACTTATCACGATATCATTAGTGACCCTGGGATGTTTATCAGACAGCGACCCTATCGAATTCCAGAGGCCCGGTGACATGCCGTCACCAAGGAACTAGAGGAAATGCTTAACCAGGGAGTTATAGAAGAGTCTATGAGTGAATGGTCATCCCCTGTCGTCTTGGCTCCTAAACCAGACAGGAGCATCAGATTCTGCATTGATTTCCAGAAGGTCAATGCCATTTCTAAATTGGAAAGGTATCCGGTGCCCTGAGTAGATGAGCTAATCGGCCAACTCTGTGGAGCATGCTTTATGACGACCTTGGACTTGACCAAGGATTACTGGCAGGCACCCTTGATTCTGGCTGCCAAGGAGAAAACTGCTTTTTGACACTGCAAGGCTTGTTCCAGGTTACTGTCCTGCCATTTGGATTACATGGGGCTCCAGCCATGTTTCAATGCCTGGTCAGTCGCCTACTGGGACTGCACAAGAAGTATGCAGCTGCATACCTTGACGACATTGTCATCTACAGCAGAGACTGGGTCACCTATCTAACCCAAGTACAAGCTGTGCTGACCACCCTGCAAAAACCTGGGCTGACGGCTAACCCTAAGAAATGTTTCCTGCGAGGCCAGAATGTCCAGTGCTTGGGCTGTTTAATCGGAAATTGGCAGATACAACTTCAGCTATGAAAGGTGGCTGCCATTGCCTAGATCCCCACCCCGAGGTCAAAGAAAGAGATTTGGGCCTTCCTTGGATTGGTTTGATATTACGCCAGTTTATCCTTAACTTTCCAGAGACTGCGGAGCCATTAACTAATCTTCTCCTGAATACAGCTCCTGAGCAGATTCAATGGTCTCAAGGAAACTGTGTGCTCGCACCGATTCTTATTAGCCCTGATTTCTCTCTACCATTTGCAGTACAAACATGCCTCAGAGGTGGGCCTGGGAACCATTCTGACCCAGGAAATTAGAGGCGAAGAACACATGGCATTCATCAGCAGGAAGCTGCTCCCACATGAGAAACCTGCTGTGATAGAGAAGGAAGCCCTGGCTGTCAAGTGGGCACTTCAGACCTTTAAATACTACCTGCTGGGCCATCCATTTATGATGGTAATGGAACACCTAGTCCTCAAATGGCTGGTTCGACATAAGGAGTCCAACGGCTGTATTATGCAGTGGTTTCTGAGTCTCCAA